>VKOC01000005.1:30797035-30999887 GCA_009364415.1 Spea multiplicata
ATATATATACATACATATATATATACATACACATTATATATATATATATATACACATATATACTTACAGTTAGATGAGTGTCACAGCCATGTGGTTCTGGCCTGGAGAAGGAAGGGGCGGGGCCAGTTGTCACGGTGATTACAGGGAGGGGGAGTAAGTAGGAGCTGCTGCTGTGAGACGGTGAGTCACTGAAACGGATTATATAATGAGGGGGATTTTTCAGAGCGTTTGCTCTGAAAAAACCCTCATATAATAATCGATTCAACTAATCGATAATGAAATTCGTTGGCAACGAATTTCATTATCGATTATTATCGATTTTATCGATTAGTTGTTGCAGCCCTACAGCGTTCAAAGCGACGCTGGATCGCGTAAAAGCAGTGACGTACCTGGTACGTCCCGGTCTGCCGGTGACCCGTGACCCGGAAGTACCAGGTACGTCCCGGTCTTTAATGGGTTAAATAAGTTAATGGCAATCAGTCTTAAATTTAAATTAAGCACAAAAACTGCTCTATATATGTGTGTATTATTGTATCAGAGTATGAATTAATTTTTACTTTTCTATTTCTTTATATGACTATGTCTTCACCTATGTTAGTAATCCGTGTTAATTATACTACTGATCATTTCAATCATGTTGCATTGCACACCTGTAATTTCAATTTTGATCATAAACAAAATTTTAAACAAACATTCACATGTTTAGATACAAGTGGGGATATGAATGATTTTATTCCTCCCCTAATCTTATTGGCATGGACCCTTGTTCATATTCATTATGGATAAGACAAATGTAGTAATTGGTCTTTGGTAATGGTTTCAATGGTTTCATCTCTATGTCTCTCTCTCTGTCTCAGGATGATGTCGACAGAAAGTGCAAATAGCTTTACATTGATAGGAGAAGCTTCTGATGGAGGTACCATGGAGAACCTGAGCAGAAGACTTAAGGTAATAAGTATTTGCTTCTTCATGTCATAAGTGTAAAACCTAGTGAATGTCATTATAAGTATCATGTTATAGATACAGTTAGGTCTAAATTTGTGTAATACATGATTATTCCTTCTGTTTCAGGTGACTGGAGATCTGTTTGACATCATGTCAGGGCATACTGATGTGGACCACCCTCTATGTGAAGAGTGTACCGACACACTTTTAGACCAGCTGGACACGCAGCTGAACATTACAGAAAATGAATGCCAAACCTACAAGTATTATCATTATTTTATATAGTGCCATCATATTATACAGCACTGTACACAGGTACAGAAACCAGTAAGGAGGGCCCTGCTCAATCAAGTAAGACAGAAGCATTATTAAGACTGACATTAGATATTTTTGTCTACAATTCATATCCATAAGAAAAATAGATAAATTGAGATCTTAGCGAAAGTTATTAACTTTTATTGGAGCAATATAGAAAAAGATATAAAGTTACATAATCTTTCAGGACCTCAGAGGTTCTTTGCTCCCAATGCACAGTGTTTATGCTTCCAGGGGCAGTTTGGAACTCAATTAATGCTCCAGAATGTACCGCACATTTAAAGTAATTGATGTCTTCAGTATGACTCATTCCACTGTCAATGTTTCTCTATTGAGATGGGATGCCTATGTACAATACACCTGATAACAATAAGCGTGACTGAATCACCAAAAATCAATAATTACTAGGGGTGTCCTCATACCTTTTTTATTTGTAATTTGTCGTTAATGCCATCAACTCCAGTGTTCAATGATTTATTCCCAGACGCTGCCTGGAGATCTTGGAAAAAATGAATGAAAATGATAAGGAAAAGCTGGAAGTAAAACTGAAGGAGCTGGTTGAAGATGAGGAACGACTTATAGAAGAGTTAGAGGAAGTAGAGCGAAACCGTGAACGTGTGGCTCAAGAAATACAGCATGTCAGAGAAGAAGGAGACAGACTGGAGCAGGAGGAGGCTCAGTATGTTGTCTTAATGTATATTCAAGTTAGTAACCCTTCACCATAAACAAGCTGTGATCACACAGTGCGGTTTTGGTTTTCACTATGTAACACGCATCACAACGCCTCATGTCTGTAGTATCTGGAATCTAAGACGAGACCAAAAACTGACTAAGGTCCGAGTTTACATAAGGCAAAATCGGCTGAGTAGATGGATCAATTGGTTGTCATCAACTAACAGATCTGGAAAGAAGCAACCTGGCATTGCATTCATGCTTCTCCTGGTATTATAGTTTGGAGGCTTTAGAAGTGGATGATGTGGTTTTTGCACAGTCAATGCTTTCTGTGGTTATTTAACCCCTTAACGACCAATGACGTGCCAGACACAAACGGTCAATCAACGACCAATGACGTAGCACGTCATGGCATTAAACAAGCTTAGAATCGCTTTCTTTGCTTAAATGGTGTTGCTGAATGCCTCGACACCGAGATCGGCAGCAGGGGCTATGTCTGGCACCTCCCCCGGGGGTTAACACTAAATCTTTTAAAAGACTTTAGGAGGCGATCAACGTCGGGTACTGCATTCAACCATGGAACTCAATGGAGCCCAGCTTTCTAATCACATATATGATTAGTACATTTTTTTATTATTTTTTAAAAATATGTTTATTATTGTGAGCAAGTGCTAAAATTTCACTGTCTTCCTAAAAATCCTGACATGGAAAGAGTTAAAATACTAGAATTTCAAATACCCAAGGGGTGATTTAATCGCGTAAATTGCAGTGGTCAAAGATATGGCATACACATACTGACCAAAATGGGGGGAGAAAAAGCGTGCTTCCCAAATATGGCCTTTTAGCCCCCAAACAACCAGACATGCATGAGTGTTATCACTGTAGTCGAGATGTTGCTGAACACATATTGGGGTGTTGTTGGACTGATTTATACCAGGAAAGGTATATTCATACCTGAAATACAATGTGTGGGAGGGGTACAAAAAATACCATCACAAATTTTGACAAAGGCTGGTGGTAAAATTAGTGCTTGTAAAGGGTTAAAATACCAGCATGGTGCGTTTAGTTTTCAAATATATATATGATTTGATGGGGTAAACTGGACTGGCCGGCAGAAAGACCAAATGTCAAAGCTCCAAGTTACAAATGTGCACTAAAATGTGCCAATTTACCTCCCAAACAACCCGACAAACCCATGCATGGGAGGGGATCACTGTACTCGGGAGATGTTGTTTAACAGTGACATGTACAATTTGTGTGATAAACACAAAATAAATTACTACCCCAAAGTTTGACAAAGTGTAGTAGAATTTGTGCATGGAAAGGATTAAAATACCAGCATTTGAAATACCTTGGGGTGTCTAATTTCCTTTGATGGGGTAAATTGAATTAGCCGTTCTAACTAGCACATGAGGCCGAATGACCAGATTTGAAAAAAAAAATGGTTTTCAAATAGCAAAACGCTACTTGTACGTATTGCCCAATAACTTGCAGAAAAAAGCAAAAAAAAAAATAAAAAATATATATATCTTGTGTGGGTACACCAAATGGGAGAGGAGAAAAATACAGCTAGTTACGTAGTTAAATAGTTAATAAGGTTGAAAAAAGACATAAGTCCCTCATGTTCAACCCTTCTACCTAACCTTCCTATTCTTGATCCAAAAGAAGGCAAAAAAACCCTAATTAAGCTAATTCGAATTGTACCGCATATTCAAGGTGAGGTCTTACCAATGACCTGTAAAGAGGCAAGATAATATCCTCCTTTTTAATTTATTAGATTTTCGTAAAAGAGAACAGAAAAGAACATACATGACAGGATTTCCGAGGCCGTAATAGCCAAAGGCCAAACATTGACATAATACAAGTACAGCAATGTAAATCACCAAGATGGCGAGCAGGTCCATGACACTCGATACAAATGGGTACAACCTGACCTGAGATCAGTACTTAGCGGTAAAATAGCAAATACAGTAGGAAGACGCATGGGAAGCGAAACTGGAGTAAGAAGGCCAGTGATATATCAGACAATGCTGGAACCCGCCCAGGTCGGGGTATGAGAACGGAAATCCTCAAACTCCAAAAAACGGAAAATGAGATAGAAAAGTAGAAAAAGATAGAAGAGAAAAAGAAGGGGGGGGAGAAGTAAGGAGAGGGAGGAAAAGGGAGGGGGAAATGACGACTCTCACAACCAGGGCACTGCAACGGTGGACGGTGCAAATTTCTCCAGCCAAGGATCCCACGTGAGATGAAAAAGGTGGGATGTGCCATGTAAATACGCCGTAATCTTTTCTAGTTTGACTATATCCCAAATCTTAGCTTCAATGAAAGGGATGGCAGGGGCGCCCGACTTCCATACTTTAGCGATAGCCAGGCGAATCAATACCTCCTTTTTATGCATGCTAAAACCTTATTGGCCCTCGCAGCTGCTTGCTGGCATTGCGCACTGTTGTCAAGTCTGTTGTCAATCGTTATTCCTAAATCCTTCTCACTGGTAGTTTCCCCCAAGGATATTCCATTTAAAGAATAGGTTGCATTTTTATTTTTTTTTACCATAATGCATAACTTTGCATTTCTCTATATTGAACCTCATCTGCCACTTGCATGCCCAGTCCCCAACTCTGTCTAAATCTTCCTGCAAAGAAGAAACATCAAGATTAGTCTGAATTACCAGGCCTAATTTTGTGTCATCAGCAAACAGTGTGACATGGCTCTCAATGCAGCTTGGGAGATCATTTATAAATAAATTAAAAAGAGGACAGACCCCTGAGGCCTCCACTTAATACCTGCGTACAGGCTGAGAAACATCCATTCACAACGACCTCTGCATTCTATACTTTAGCCAATTTCTTATCCACATACAGACATTTGCCCCTAAGACTATTTCTGTTAATTTATAGAGTAGCCTTTTATGCGGAACCGTATCAAATGCCTTAGCATGGTCCAGATAAATCACATCTACAGAAACCCCAGGTCTATATTTATACTAACTTCTTCATAGAATGCTAATAGGTAGGTTTGACAAGTGTTACAACAGCCTTGGTCACAAAAGGTACAAAAAAATAAAACACAGCTAGGTTAATCCCATCACTTTCATTTGTATAACAGCAAGGTAATTCTTACATTTAACGTCTTATTCCTTGCCAGCCATTGGGTGGCACTATTGTTGTGCCACTTTTTTGACTGGTAGGATAAAAAGTATGAAGTACAAATTCCCTGTTTCACTTATTAATGAATAAAAACATACATGTTCTTTTAAGCAGGCTATAAATCTTAATGAAATCAAATTTCAAAATTAATAAAAACTTGAGTATTAAGTAACTTATGTGTTGTCACTCCTTCTAAAAAATTTACCTAGCCCTGGTTATTTACAGGATAGTGGAGCTTATTTCTAACTCCAGTATACACTTTTGTTTTTGTTATTTTTTTCCCCTATCCATGGAAGGTACCAGAAAGAGTATAGTGAGTTTAAGCGCCAGCAATTGGAACTAGATGATGAGAGAGTCAGCGTGGAGAATCAGATGGCATATGCTCAGAGCCAGCTGGATAAGTTAAAGAAGACCAACGTCTTTAATGCCACCTTCCACATCTGGTAAATTATGGGTTTATGACCACACATAATTTAATCTTCATTGATTTATTCATGCATTTTATTATGTACAATACTGGACTTATAGGTTGTAAATTCCAGAGCACTAACTAATGCTTTATTAAAAAATAATGTCATCACAATTTTTCAAGTGCGACATAGCAAAGTATTTAAATTGATGTATGCAACAGAACAAAAATTGCCTGCAATGTTTAATATGCATTGTACAACAACTAAGAGACTAAAAGCAAAAGTTATTTATTTGAGCCTGCAGCTGTTAAAAAAACAAATGCAAAGATGTGTGTTAGAGCATATGTTCTGTATTTTTTGTAAATAATTTAAAAATTATATTTCCTTCTAATAGGCACAGCGGGCAGTTTGGCACCATCAACAATTTCCGCCTCGGCAGGCTTCCCAGTGTCCCTGTGGAATGGAATGAAATAAATGCAGCCTGGGGACAGACTGTTTTACTCTTGCATGCACTGGCTAATAAGATAGGGCTGGATTTTCAGAGGTGAACTTCAGATCTATACTTACTATGAATGAATGGAGACAAAAATCATTTTCAGAGGAAACCAAGATATGTTCCCCTCAACAATTAACACTATTTGTTTTGGTGACAGGTATCGCTTAGTTCCATTTGGAAATCATTCATACTTGGAGTCCCTTACAGATAAGTCTAAGGTAACATTTATTTTGAAAACTAATCACTGCATAAGGAAAGTAACAGTAGCCCAAAATTTGTTAGTGGTAAGATATGAGGGGGGCCATTGACTGGTGCATTAACTGGGAATCGCTATGGACCATCAAATATTGTAGAAAATTAATCCTTGTACAGCTTTTGAAACTATGTATTTCCCTTGAAGGAACTACCACTTTACTGTTCTGGAGGGCTGAGATTTTTCTGGGATAATAAATTTGATCATGCAATGGTGGCTTTCCTGGATTGTGTTCAGCAGTTTAAAGAAAAAGTGGAGAAGCGAGACACTGATTTCTGTCTACCATACAGGTTGGTGAGTCTTCATCGCTGTGCCAGATATATATTTTTTTTGTGTAGATCTTTTTGTTGAGTACTTTATTCATAATTCAGTTCAGACAAAAAATATACTATCTAGTTATATATTAGAAATATTGCAGAGGTACACATGTGGCTAATGGTCTACATGTGGGTATTTTCCATTGCATGTTAATGTTTTTGTGCTGTACTGAAGCTGTTTGAGAGATAGCACTATTGTATTTTTTTCCTTAGCAACATTGTAATAGGTATATGTCCACTATTAGTATATGTGGTTGTAGAATTTTGTGTCTGCAGCATTAGCAAATAAGTTATTTTGGGTCTGCCAAATCCCCCCCCAACAAAAAAAATATATATATTGCTGTGCCCTAGTAACATTACCTGGGAATTGTAACCTTGGTTTAAATGTTAGTCACCATCATGGTTTTGAAAGGATACTAGTTTGTGATTATATGGTATTGCCAGTCTACTTTTCTTCAAGTCATTATGTATTCTTACTCACATCCTCTATAACCATAGGATGGACGTTGAGAAGGGGAAAATTGAAGATACAGGCGGCAGTGGTGGATCCTACTCCATTAAGACACAGTTTAACTCTGAGGAACAGTGGACCAAGGCCCTAAAATTCATGCTAACCAATCTTAAGTGGGGTCTGGCGTGGGTTTCTTCGCAGTTCTATAACAAATGATTAAATTTTATGGGAGCAACTGATCAAAAGATGCTCAAATTAGTCATGTCTGATGTTTGTCAAAATGAGGACGTACAGAGAGCACTTGTGTGACTGTGATAGTATAGTTAGCTTATTTCTGTCTTTCCCTTGCTACTATGTTCAGCAGCTTGGCGAACATCCTATCGCTGCTATAGCGAACATTTGCGTGTCTAAGACAATATTTCCTAAGGCCAATAGGTGAGCATTGGTACCATGTTACCCATAGAAACACAGTAGACAAGTTGAGTCAAATTGATTCCTTTATTGGCTAATCGAGTATATTTAGAATGCAAGCTTTCAAGACCTCTTAGTCTCCTCTTCTTCAGGCATATTATATATGATAAACGTGAACAGCATCTCCCTTAAATGTGCATCACATTGGAAAGCAGCTTAGATCATTACAGTCCAGGGTGAGGATGATTGCAATACACACCTCACTATACCACCAGTGACTAATCAAAATAACTTTGCCCTGGAATGAAATAATCTAAACTGCTATCTGAAGTGATGTGTATGTGTATTTAAGGGAGATTCTTTTCACGTGGATTTTGTATAATGCGCCTAAAGAAGAGACCTGAAAGAACTTTAAAGTTACTCTCCTGTAGTAGCTTTCAAGACCTGTAGGTAACTGATAACGTCCATCACAAACTGTAAAAAATAAGAGTTCTATAAACCAATCATATATTATCAAGAAAGCGTAGAATGTAAGTTATCCTTGCAGTCTTGTTATACAATTATGACCATGTATTTGGTGTTAACTTTAGCAGTTAGTAACAAAGTTTGTAATGTATTTAGTTGTCTAGCAAATTCAAAATCTTATTGTAATGCATTTTCAGCATCTGTGCACTGAAAACACTGAAATAAAATTTTACTTTGTAATTCTAAATTAAATGTGTTGTATTTTCCAAATGCCTCCAGTATGTCAATGTAGGTGGTCTCTAATTTTAATGTTTAAACAATCTATTTATTTGCTATTAAAAGAAATACCATGAACTGCAAAAATCTTACACTATTCAGAAATCAAGTTTCAATTATGCCATCAATGGCAGCATAGTAAGTATTACCCATATTAATTCAAAACCAAACCTGTGGTGCCACAAAAGAAAATAACTGGTAAGGGAGACTTTAAACCAGATGAGTCATTTTTGTGTGTACAACTTCATATTACTGGTTGCAAAGAACAGCAGTCCCAAAACAGTGCTTCAGTATTGATGAAGATATTTCAGTCATGTTGTTTATTGTAATTCCTGTGATGTAATTTAAAATGTCCAGAACCTTAATGATGAAAAAAGTAGAAATTTTCAGTATTTGCAATCATTAAAATATATGAGGCTTTTTATCACTAGTATCAGATTTTAAAAAGAAAACATGGGATTTTTGAAAACATATTTCTAAACAGATTTTTTTTGCATGGTCTCAGGTAGCTGAATATTAGCCATATGTATGTCTTATAGTAGCCCAATCTCCAAGACAAGCAGCCTGACTAATCATACTGCCTGGGATAAATATTACAATGCCTTATTGCTGATCACCCAGTTAAACACTCTAAAGTCTGTGCCTGCTGCTTGTCATCCTGCCTGCTGCCTCCTGTTTTTGGTTTTTGACTCACAGTTCGTGCTGCTGTTCGTGTTCCACTAAACCTCCCACTCCTAGCTGGTCTTTATCCATTAGCTATGGTTAAGACTGCCAGGAGGATGGCACTTCCTCTGAAGATACATCTCATTTATCAGATTCCATGGACTTCAAGCCTAAGTGAGTCATTAAAAAGGGCCTTGGAAGCCTCTGACAACTCTACTTTGTAGTGGACTTGGTGGATCAAGATATTTAGGAAGTGGAGTTTTACGTTCCAACTTCGAGGGGGCTAGAAAAGTGTCATATATATATATGAACCATTGAGGTGGTCAGGATGTTTGCCAGATCTCTTGCACTTTGAGTGGTAACCTAAGGGGTAGTCTGTGGACACTGCTGCAAACATTGAAAAATCAATGTAGGACTCCTTTCTTGGGGAAACACCTTTCTTGAAAGGCCCCAGAGGTGCTCCTTAGAACACACCACAAAGGATAAATATTTGCTTCCTCATAAGAGGTTTCCACTTTTGTGTCTCAATATCAATAGATTCAATCCTTAATCTTCTTTCTTCATCAGTGGACATAACCCGGCAACTTCCACCAAAATGGCAATGCTGCAGTGACATCATCCCTAATCCTCTAATCAGTGCCGTATTGCCCTCAGTTCACGTGAGGCCAAAATGGCGACTCTTGCGGTGCGTGAGTCCCCACGACTCTTGCGGTGTGGAGGATTGGGGAGATGACGTCACTGCAGGGCCTCCATTTCTGCAGAAGTTGCTGGGTTATGTCCGCCAAGGTGCAGTCAAAGAAGATTGAAGAGAATGGAGAAAATAGAAGACAGAAGAAGCAGATGCGAGGGTGGTCGGCAGAGAAGGTAGGGAAACATTTAGAGAATCGTTTGGCACATGCATTGTAAAAAATTAACTAGTGAAAATAAAAGAAACTGAAAAAACTCAATTTCAAAGCTTTTGTAATAGCTGTAGTAAGTGTCAGCGTATGTGTCCCTATAGATTGTATAAGGAGCAAGTGCTATCTGCTGTACTTTGAAAATATGCTGTGTCTGATATACTGTAAACTGCTTAACTTACAATGCCTCCTTGGCAGAAACTACCATCAATTGGTAGTATAGGGATGTAGCACACTCCTTCATGAACATAATCCTTCGGTTTGTTTGTTTGTTATTAGAACCATGGCGCCCAGCAACAAGAAAGGTTCCTTGCTACTTTTCTGTCTCCAATAGGATGACCTTCAGCTCATGATGTCTGGGAAAGGGGACTCTTCTCTATGCATTTCCACCCCATCCACTTCTCTCCAGTGGTCTTCAACAAAAAAAAGAGCAGACTTGGCCCTGGTGATTCTATTTGGTAGTTTTTTTCAACTGTTTCTTACACTCCCTAATGCTTTTCTATATCTGTTCCAACGTGTGACCAGAGCCAGAGATAGTAAGGATACTCTAAAATAAAACCCCTCCCCTCAGGGTTGCCTTCAGTATTCTCTGCCCTAACTCATGTCACCTGTTTATTTTGCTTTTGGCTCTAGGGTGAGCCTTGATCCTTACCCTATGCTCCCGAGCGGGGTAATTTCAATAACCCTCTAAACGTGTAGATAACAAAGCACTGAGGTTAGTTTTACCCTGATGATTGGTGAGTCGTCACAATAGTAATCCTGGTCAGCAAGAGAGGAGCCACAGGTTCAGACATTTGTTGCCTCAATTTAATCTATTTGTATGTCTGTGTCAGGTCCTTGAACTGAATCCTTACCTCTCTGAAATTGCTAATGAGCAAGGGGCACAAGCAGACTTGCCCACACTAAAAGTTCTGCACGCTTCCCTGCTAGAGAGAGTCTCCAAGGGGTGGAGCCAGCTACTCCAGACAGCACAATAATGAAGGCAGACTGCAGGGGCTATCGAGGTCAATGCCAAGGGGAGGAGTTACCTCATTTTGACAATAGTAGCACTATAAAGAGCCTCAATGCTTTTTAGTCTTATGATGACAGATGAGCCTCTACAGAAGCCACCATTCATATGCTACGCAAAGGCTGGACACCCACAGAAGAATGTTTTTGATTGTGTTCTGTTCAGAACTTGCCGCAAGAGGTAAGACCTCCATATATTTTAAGATAAGAGGAAGCCTGGCTCTACACTGTTTTGATTCTTTTATAGTGGCCTAAGGATAAAGCTTATCTACAGGATATCATCATCAACTCTGGGGCATGTGGCTGCTTTATGGATTATAGCTTGGCTCAAACTATTAAGATTAGCACAAAAAAGCAAAGGAGTTGCTATTACCATACACCTTGTAGATGGCAGCCCTATTGACTCTGATCCAGTGCCACGCCCATTAAGAACAGTTGTAAAAAATCAAGTACATAGGCAACCATCTCCATAGACAAACGTCGGCAGTAGAATGGGACATAACTGAAGAGCTCAGTGACTTAAAACATGACAGTGTCATAGGATGCCACAAGTCAGTCTTTTCTGCCCCGTTAGATCTGCCGCGGTCCAGTGTAAGTACTAATATTGTGAAGTGGAAATGCCTAGTAGTAGCAACAGAGCACGCACACTTGTAGGGCAGAGTATATTGTATAGAAATGATCTGTCCTCTGTAGCATTACTCACTTAAAACATCAGCACAAGCACAAGTATGAGGCGTTTCGTGAAATGGGTTTCCCTGTCTTAGCAGCTGCACATAAGCCTGAAGATTACTATGCACAAAACCAAGCGTTGTCTGGAGTGATGTAAAGGACGTCACCACTGGACTCTGGAGCAGTAGAAATTTGTTCGCTTGAGTGATCAATCAAGCTTCACCATCTGGAAGTCAGAAGGATGAATCTGTGTTTGGCAGATGCCAAGAGAACTTTACCTAATGGAATACATAGTGCCTACTACAAACAGTGGAGGAGGATATTGGGCTGGGTTTTTAGAGTTGATTTGGGTTTTTAGACTTGATAAAGACCTCATTGTGAGGTCGAAACGTTGTTATCTGTTTCCTACATTAAATCTGTCTGATGGAACCCCTGCGTGCCTGGAGCCTTTTTCTATTTTTGATTTACTGGGGAGCTGGCCCTTCCTGGCACAGCTAAGCACCTGAGTTCCTGTGGGGAGTGAGTGCAGATTCCTAATTCTGGTGACTTTGATTTACTAAAGACTTATTTTACCCAAGCTCCTATCCTAATCCTTCCAGACCCACAGAAACCCTTCTACTTAGAAGTGGATGCATCAGAAACTGCTTTTGGTGCCACCCTCTCACAGTTCAGATGATAAAAATGTTTGTCATCCAGTCTCCCTTTTTTCATGCTGGCTACGGGTTAGCCCCCCCCCTGAAAAAGATTGTTAATATTGCCTATTTCAGAGTAGATCTAACGAAAAAAACAGTTGATCAAACCTGATCTAACAAATGCCATGATCTTTTGTAAAAATTCTTAATATGGGGGGGCTAACCCGGGGGAGGTGGTTAAAAGGCATATCATGGGACAGAGTGGCATATAAGGGGATATAAGGCATTTCTGGAGGCAGGGTGGCATATAGGGGGTTAAAGGGCATTTCTGGAGGCAAAGTGGCATACAGGGGGTTAAAAGGCATATCATGGGGTATTCTGCCTCCAGAAAAGCCTTATGCCACCCATACAACACCCTCCCTCCCGACTTACCAGTGCTTCTGACTCCCTGGTGTCAGAAGGCAGGTGGGGGCAGTGGGTGTTCCACCGGAACTTCTATGAGCACCGGAAGGTCATGTGACGCTGGTGCTGCGTCATAGAAGCTATGGCGGAAGTATAAGCAGTAGCAGGGTATGTCTGCATTCATCGAACGGACGTTCGCTGGCTGGCAGAGAAGAGAATTCCCCGAGTGAATTCTCCCTGGCAGCCGGGGAAGGTATGCATGATGCGCGTAGAAAACCTCCGCTGCTGCCGTCACTTGCGCTGGCGTTCTGTGATAGATGCCCGGTGTAAGTGCCAGCAGCAGATGAGGTTACCAGACAGGAGGATCCAGGTCCCCTGCAGCGCTGCAGGGGATCTGGATCTTAGTCTCATAGTCAGACCTCAACTGGAAATCACATGCAAACTCAACACTGAGGGTATAGATCAAATAAAGGACAGAAACAGCTCTGCCGGTATTGATCAACTGAATAAGACATACAAACCGTGTATTTGCAGGTATATACATCAGTAATATATGGAAACATAGCATAGCAGATATGGATCAACAGAATAGCACACACATGCAGCTTTGCAGGTATAGATCACTTGGAAATCACATAAAAACTGAGCATTAAAGGTATAGTTAAAACCCCCTAAATTACATGTGTAGATCACAGGTTGCACAATGCAAAGCCAGCCCTGGCATCCACACCGCCCACATAGAACCTGACCAGCACCCAAATTACACACATTGGGGACAAAGATGGCAAGTCCTAACAGCCCAGCATGAGTAAACTTCCATAAACTTCCCAGTCCCATAAACACCCTGTTGTGCCATCTTTGCCTATGATACACACAACCACTTTTACAGTCTCTCACTAATTCACATAATTTATTCTCTCACTCATTCACACAAATTATTTACGCTTATCCATTAATGCATTCTCTCATTCACACAATTCATACACACATTAATTCACACTCTCATACTTGCTCTGCCACGGTGCGCGCTGCTTCACTGAGCACCAGTATATGACGCGAACGAGCTAAAGGCCTCACGCAGGAGAGTGAGGGGCGCCTAGCGGTTGCTGAAAAAGTATTCATGAGTGATCGATTGGGTCCTCTCTCCTCCGCGTCAAAAAAAACAAGAAAAAAGGACGGAGTTTCAAAAGGAGGGGCCACTGATTCTGGGACAATGCATTCTGGGACATTCTGGGAAACAAGGGGACACACGGTTCTTCATCCTTCCCTCCTTTGCATACAACTCAGTATTTGCACTCAGCCCAGTAGGGGGTCTCTATTGTAGTCTGTTGGGGGGAGAGGATGTAAATATGGGCGGCTCCAGGAAACTTGCTGGATATCAGATCCAGGTGCAAATACTGGTCATAGAGGTCTCTTATGATTGTTATAGTGTGGCACTCCTTACCATTCCATCTCAGGCTGTTTACTTATCGGTTAAATTCCTCCGAGAGGAGTCAAGTTATCTTTTGTTCCTTAGAGATAACTGTTAGAGGTTTGGGACCTACTCTTAGCAGACAAATGTTGGTCTACCCTAACCACAGAAGAGGGCCCTGCTCAAACAAGCTTACAATCTAGAGGGCGTTACGTTGTATTACACAATAAGTAAAAGGGTTGTTGTTAGGGATGGACCAGCCACGCTAGTATAAGTATTGCAGGGGAGGACTGGGAAAGGTGAGGTAAAGTAATATGGGTGTCATGTACTGGGTCCATACAGATGACTGTATTGACCCAGAGCGCCTGATGATGGAATTGCAGGAGTCACTGTGCAAGAGCGGAGACACAGAAACAGATGCAGAGTGACCACACCTCCCTGTGTGTTGGGCCATCAGGATTGTGTGGCCGCATACCAGGACCGTGAAATAGCAGCGGGAGGTATGCAGTACAGATAACAGGATACAGAGATATCTGGAGCTAAGAACAGAAAAGGCAGAACAGAGCTAGAGGAGTGGAAGCAGGTTGCAGAATGAGGAATACAGGTTACATCACAGACTAGTATACTTAGCCCACCACTACGCCAAAGTACTCCAATATACGGGGGGTCCTAACGCTAAACCCTGCCTACAGTGGTACTAAACAAACTAAACATGGAATCTAAACACATATCAGAGAGACATACCTTTAGACTGCAGACTGAGACAAACATAACGGGTGGGGCACTATCCGCAGCCTGGATAGGGCCTGACAATGGAAAGCATTAATGTGCAATGTTGAAACGTCCTTAAATAAGTGGTCTTGAGTTATTTTTTGAAGGAACAAAGGCAGGGGTGAAGACGGATAGTCTAGGAGAAGGCATTCAACAGGATAGGGACAGCTGTATCTTCATCTACTGTCTCTGAAAACTAAACTGCTTTTTTTAATTACTACTATCTCTACAAGAAGAGTAAGTGAACTCCGAGCATTGTTTATCAATGAGCAATTTTTCTAGATAAAGTGGTTTTGTCGTTGCCTTCAGAATCTGCTCCCAAAGAACAACAGCATGTTTGTCCTCCTACGAATACAGCAGCAGAAGAAGCTTTACACACCTTGGATCAGTGTGTCATGACCCAGACAATAGAGTCAAGGAGAGGCCCAGATGCAGGGATACCCGGCAATGCATGACGTCAGGTAGTTAAGACAGGTTAAGAGAAAGACACACTTGGCTGGATATACAGAATAAAGTCTGTATTGGAATGTGCAAATTTGACTGGTAAATACAAGACTGGTATGCATGAACAGGATAATGCAAGCAGAATACAGACTTCGGATAACCACCTTGATACAGACTTCCGACAGGGCTGTTTGGAGATAGGGATGGCAAGTCTTATGTGTGTTATCTAGGTGCTGGTCAGGTTCTATGTGGGCAGTGTGGATGCCAGGGCTGGCTTTGGGTTGTTCAACCTGTGATCTATGCCTGTAATTTATGGGGTTTATCTATACCTTTAAAGCTGAGTTTGTATGTGAATTACAGTTGATCTATACCTGCAAAGCTGGGTTTGTGTGTTATTCTGTTGATCCATATCTGCTATGCATACATTATTTATGTGAACCTGCAAATACAGGGTTTTATGTGTTATTCAGTTGATCAATACCTGCAATGCTGTTTTCATGTATCTATTTGATCTATACCCTCAGTGCTGAGTTTACATGTGATTTCCAGTTGATCTATACCTGCAATGCTGGGCTTGTGTGTTCTGTTGATCTGTACCTGCAATGCTATGTTTCCATACATTATTATACCTGCAAATACAGGATTTGTATGTCTGATTCTTTGCCTTCAGTGCTGAGTTCACTTTTTCAGTTGATCTATACATGCAAAGCTGGGTTTGTGTGTTAATGTGTTGATCTATATATAGTGCTGTTTTATGTGCACTATAATGTGTTGATCTATATATAGTGCTGTTTTATGTTTGATCTAAACCTATTTTGCGGTGCGGGAGCGGAGGGAGTGATTGCATGTTAGGGAGCATGGAGAGGGGCCCAAGGAAATGCTTGCGTAGGGTCCACTTTTTTTCAATATAAAATGTATTGGCAACAGGGTCTAATATTTATATATATTGACAGCAGGGGCTAATTATATATATATATATATATATATATTATATATATATATATATGTATTGTGGCAAGGTAACTGAGTCGGTGTACATCAGTAGCAGGTTAGAACGCTCATTATTCCCAGCATGAGGGGGTTAATTACTGGGAGGTCGGCAGGTGGAGCTAATTTACCTGCACTCTGGTGTTTAAAGGGCGGTCGTTACAGGCATTAGTTGTCTGAGAACAGAGAGAGAGGCAGTCAAGCCAGAGGCCCTCAGACTTTATAAAGGTACAGTCCAGAGATACTGTGTTGTACTGTTGCTATTACTTTTATGACCGGGACTGGGTTAGCTGGCCAGTTAGTTAGTGAGGTAAAGAACCTTGTATAGTTAGTCTCCAAGATGGAGTAGGATTTGTTTTTGTTTTGGTTTATTTATATATCCCTGTGAAGTGCAACACTGTGGACCTTACAGCAAGCTGAAAATAAACTACAATGTGCTTTTATTCTGCTGGTTTCTGGAGTTTCTTGTTTTGATCGGGCCATCCTGCCACAGTATATATATATATATATATATGCAGCAGGGGCTAATAGTAATATATATCGGCAGTAAGAGCTAATATTAAAGAAACTGCCAGCTCAGTTTAGCTCTCAGTATGTAGAACTGTTTCCTTGCTTCTCATCTGCACAAATGTACTGTTCCTACCCAATACCATTAGGATTTTGAAACATTGATATGACTGTACATTTAAAAGCATCTCTCATATTTGGTGTTTCAACACAGGAGTTATTTGAATTTTAAATGGGGTGTGTGTAATGTTATCAAGAATCATTCTTATTTTATTCAGTAATCACTGCTGTCAGCCATGATATATGACTAGATCTGCTTACCTTATTAACAGAGTCCTGGTTAATTATGCAGGCACTTGTTGTAATCACTCCAGTAGCCAGAAGCATCTGGTCCTCCTTCACAGAATCAAACTTTGACCTATCAAGATGAATGATTGTTTAACTGCAAGAATTAATTTCAGTTGGGGAACTATACATACAATACCAGGGTCACACAGCCTTCTGTTAGTTATGTGACCAACAGCCAGCTTTTGTTTTATTGCCATATGGATAACTCTACCCATCAAATAATTGGGTGGGCGAGACAGACATAGAGAAACAGAACAGGTAATGAAATTATACCGTATTGGCTCGAATATAGGCTGCCCCCGTATATAGGAAGCACCCCAAAAGTTTGGTGCTTTTTAAAAGAAAAAGTTTTTTTAATAGACATGCTGCTGCTGAGTGCCGGCACCGGAAGTTGTATACGTGTCCGCGGTTTTATTCGCGGTTTTATTGTTTTTAATTTGTTTATCTCCTGAAGAAGCCGACGTGCTATCGGCGAAACGCGTCGAGAATAAATTGGAGACCTTTTTATACTCCGTGTATTGGATATTTGATTCTTCCACACGCTTATGCACATTACTCTCTGAGTTGTGCTTCATCATAATTGTAAGTGCAATTCGCATTTACTCAAGCTGTTTGTGAAGATATTGCACCATTCCGGTTTATTTTATGTTCACAGATTTCTACCATTTAGACTGATTTTCCGATGAGCTCCTTCTCCTGGCCCACTTGTGAGTGGTACTTATAGCACATTTAGTTTATATCATATTTTTACATATTACACTATTAGTATTTGTTTTTTCTTCCCCCTATGTATATGCGCTCCATGTTTGGTTTGTCGGTTCTATATACACTTTGAGGAAGAGTGTTTTTCTGGAAGCTGCTTTCATTGTGGGGAAGTATTACTATTGTTTTTACTACACGTGAGATTTTGGGGATTTTCTTCTTTCACATAAACTAGAGGGGGAAAAGTTTAATGGTAACATCAGAAAATATTACTTTACAGAAAGGGTAGTGGACACATGGAATAGCCTCCCAGCCGAAGTGGTAGATTTTAATACAGTAAAGTCATTTAAGCAAGCATGGGATAGGCATAAGGCCAAGCTAGATATAGGATAAGGGCAAGTACTAAAGGAAAGTACTCAGAGGTTGGGCAGACCGGATGGGCCTACTGGTTCTTATCTGCCGTCACTTTCTATGTTTCTATGTTTCATGTGTATATATTATTTTTGTCTAAATCTATTGTAACTTAAGCCAGTTGCAACATTGCTAGATCTGTTCTTAAGGATGACTGAAAAGCTGCATTTAAAAAGTACATTTTGCCCACACCTCCAGTCCAGTATCAAACATGCATTAGACCTCCTTTGAAATAGGCAGTTGAATTTTGGGCACCAATTCAATAGAGAAAAAAGTGATTTAATTGAAAAGGAGAGCTACAAAATGAATAATGTAGCCGGAGCTCACCATGATGAGAGATTATTTTTGTTACAAGTGCTCAGCTGAACTTGATTTGTTTACTCTACAAGAGAGTATCCAGAGTGGCATATAGGGGGTTAAAAGGCATATCATGGGGCAGAGTGGCATATAGGGGGTTAAAAGGCATTTCTGGAGGTATACAGCTAACGGCAATCACACTCCTATCAAGCCAAGGCAGCCAGTACATGCTGGAACCTGGGGATGATAGGAGTGTGAGTACAGCGTCCCTATGCCATGCTACCCCCCCCTTACACATCCATGCTATCATACACACACTCATTCGCAAACATTTAAATACTCATTTATTCCATTAATCACACATACTTCACACATTAATCACAAAAAGCCTCCCCCACCCCCTTACCTGAACTACAGATCTCTCACTCGAAGACTTGTGCGAGCAACTTCTCTGGCCCCGCCCCCAGAGGAAGGAGGGGGGAGGCAGAATTATGTGACACTCTTCTAGCTTCCTGTTCTCCTGCTGCAGAAGAGACGCTGCTTGCGACCAAAGCACCGGCAAGCAGCATGGCCCCAGCGGACATTTTTTTGAGGTCTGAATAGAAGATGACCTCGATTATAAGACGAGGGGTATTTTTCAGAGCATTTGCTCTGAAAAAACCTTGTCTTATAATCAAGCAAATACGGTAATATATATATTTTAATTTCGGGCTTCAAGATTAAGGTACGTCTTATACATGGGAGCGTCTTATATTTGGGGAAATACGGTAATCGATAAAAACGATAATAATCGATAATGAAAATCGTTGCCAATGAATTTGATCGATTATAAAATGAGGGTTTTTTTCAGAGCAAATGCTCTAAAAAATACCCCTTGTGTGATACGAGATACGTCTTACCAGGAAGAATCCAACGTGCAGGAATAGAACACGCTTGCTCAATACGGAACACGCACAAGGGGCCTGGAGAAGATAACAGGGTGCTTGGTGGTGTAACCGTAAGCACGAGTGGTCGAGACAGAGCCAGGGTCAGGATACCAGATGTTCACACAGGAGCCGTTTAGTAAGCCAGGGTCAGGATACCAGAAGTTCTCAGGAGCCGTAATCAATAATACGGAGAGGCTCACGAGATACAGGAAGCACCAGTACAACTGAGCACCGGCAGTAGTGTGAGGGTGCTTTAAATAGCCCGGGGGAGCATTCCTGGACGTCTGGGATGTAACTGTGTCGGAATCAAGCAGGCGGTCCACCTCATAAATATTCATGAAGCGGCCGCGTGTCCCTGCGGCTGCTTTGTGCACCGGCGAGCGGTGCTGGCGTCTCTGCTGGGAAGAAGAGGAGGACGTCTGGCGTCTATCTAAGGTAGGTGCCTTACACCTTGTTTTATAATCCAACCTCAAATAGAGGTCAGATAATAACACTGAGATCCAGATCCCCCGCAGCGCTGCAGAGTTCCTGGCTCCTTCTCTCTGGCAGCCGATGGGCAGTGTCTGTGCGATGCATACAGACAACATTCGCTACTGTCCTCCACTTCCGCGGTGACCTTCTGTGCTCCACCATAGAAGCCCCGATGGAAGTATCAGCCAGCACAGCGGAGGTGGTCTGTGCGCATTGCGCAACATTCGCCGGCTGTCAGAGAGGCGGATCCACCACAGCGCTGCAGGGAACCCAGATCATTCTCTCTGGCAGCCGGTGGTGATGCGCGAAGACATCCTCCGCTACTGCCGGCACCTCCACTGGGGCTTCTATGATGGCCCACCAGAGTCACGTGCCCTTTCCGGTTCTCAGTCATAGAAGCTACAGCGAAAGTGACAGGTTGGGAAATAAAAACAAGAAAATGCATTTTTCTCAGAGTTTTTTATTCTGCTGTTTGTTTTTAACATCCTGTTTGTTTATTAAAATTATTTTAAATAGATGAAAAATTTACATTTATTTTTTCATCATCGATTAATCGAAAAAATAATCGACCAACTAATTGATTATGAAAATAATCATTAGTTGCAGCCCTAGAAAATTGATTTACCTCCCAGAGATAATGGGACATTTGGAGCTAATTTTGAAACCTGATGTAGAACATGAAACCGACAGACTAATGCCAGTTCCATACCTTTGGTACTTGATTTCCTGCAAGATGACTTTGATAGAGGCCTGCAACTCTTAAAGTTCATGTGTCTGCTCTCAGCACTTTCTATGGCTTGAGTTAGCTGAGAATTCTGCTATTCAGTGTTTCCTCAAGGCCCTTACCCATCTAAGACCTAGAAGCAATGGCTGTGGCTATGTCTTATGACAAACAGTCTTTAGCTACTCCTGAGCAGATCTGTAAAGCAGACATGTGAGGCTGCCTGCACACTATATATTACTTAATCTATGACACGGCAGCTGACTTTGCTGTATATTCCTCCCTCCCCTTTTCTTTGATATTTCTCACCCGTGTTCTACCAAGGATGACAGGGAGCTCGTTTTTCCCTGTACCTTGGTGGCATATACCCAAGCTTCCCCGTTGCCTTGAATAGATATTTTTCGATTTCATCCTCTGCTCTCCTGCTGTCTTTATAATAACAGGAAGAAGTTTTCTTTTACATGTTTTTAAGTTCTACTACAAGTAAGGAGGAGGAGTCTCTCACTCGTGTGCCACCAAGGATTTACAGGGAAAAGGAGCTTGCAGTAAGAACTCAAGCTTTCTCCGTCTGTCCACTTTAATCCCCATTGTAGTTGTAAGAAACTTTTATTTCTTTATTAATTCATTATAAACTATTTTTTATATTTAATAAAAGCTATGATTGAGAAAAATGTTTTTTGTTTTTATTTCCTTTTATTTGCCAACCTGCTTCCCCAGTTATGAACATCTGCCCCCAGGCTTGCCACTCTGCCTCCAGAAATGCCTTATACCCTCCTATATGCCACTCTGCCCCATGATATGCCTTTTAACCCTCTCTATGCCACTCTGCCCCTATCTGGCATAAAGGGGGTTAAATACCTTTCTACAGGCAGATTGGCATAAAGGGGGTTAAAAGGCATATCATGGCGCACTCTGCCTCCAGAAAAGCCTTATGCCCCCCATTTAAACCCCCCCCCGACTTACCACTGCTTCTGACTCCCTGGTGTCCGTTGAGGGCAGCGGGAGGAGGTCTGCATCCATGAAGTTAAATGGGCCGGCGTGCATGCGCCACTTGATGGCCGTGCCTCAGCTCTTCGTCCCACCCCTTTTAAGACGTGGGACAATTGGGGGCTATTGGGCGGCGCATGCATGCCGGCTTCTTTAACCTCATTAGGCGCCGGCTGCAGAAAAATAAGAATGGCCCACTGGGAAATTTCCCAGTCCGGCCCTGTCTGCCAGGTAGGGAAAATAAAACGTTAGCCCTCCCCTATCCTCCCCAGTGGTATGAACATGTTAGATTTTTTTCCTAAAAGATTTTCTATTTTTATTGTTTTATAAATCCCCGGAGGAATTCTATCTTTCTGCGCCAGCACAGGTCCAGCACAGGAGACCCTAGGTAAACCAAACTCGGTGCTACTGGGTCCTTGGGAGGTACCCTTTGATTACCTTAAACCCCTCCAGCCAGTAGCGTACCTAGCGGGGGGCGGTACGCCCCAGGTGCCGCTCGTCAGGGGGGTGCCATGACCACATGTCCTTACTCGTTACTTTATTTATTTTACACGGAGGAGAGAGAGGGACGCCTAGCAACCGCATGGCACCCCTGAGTCTCCTTCGCAAGGCTTCTAACTCCGTCACAGTGCCGGCATGTCATGCTGAGCGCCGAAATATGACGTCATATTTCGGTGCTCAGCAGTGAAGCAATGCAGCGGCAGAGCAGGAAGCAGCGGCAGAGCAGGAAGTCGGAGGCGTCGTACTCCCACTGAAGGACTTCTGGATGGTAAGTCCAAAACCTTTACCTACAAAGGGGGAGAGGGTAGATAGTGGGGAGGGAGGGGGTAGATAGTGGGAAGGGGTAGAAAAGGGAGAAAGGTAGACAGTGAGAATGAGTGAGAGAATGAATTAATGTGTGGATGAATTGTCTGAATGAGGGAGATAATTAATGAGTTTGTGAGAATACATTGATGAATGTGTACATTTATGTGAATGAGAGAGAATAAATGATTGTGTGAATTAATTATGTGAACGAAAGTGTGAATTAGTGAGTGATTAATTTAGGTGAATGAGAGGGTGGATATAAAAGGGAAGCCAGGAGGGCAGGTAGCTATCTGGCTGAGGACACAGAAAGCCTGTCTGTGGGAGAGACATGTGAGTAAAGGTTGCCCGACATATTAGGTTAAGTTGGCAGAGAGAAGCTCTCCAGCTGGTAGTGAGGGACATTCCTTGTATAGTAAGTGCCGGACAGGCAAGTTATTTCTTTTATTGCTGTGTTGTTATATTTCTTTTGTCTTTGCAACCTTTCTAATAAACCTGACCCTAGAAGCTATGCAGTTTTAAAGTGTTTGTTTGGGGGGGGTGCCACATACAGGATCTGCCCCAGGTGCCAAATACTCTGTTTGGCTGGAGGCATGGAGCAACTTCTGTTGGCCTAGTTCTGCTTGGAATTTTGGTCCTCAAGTTGCTCACATGTCCAAATGAGCGCTATGCAAACACTTACGGTCACCATTTTTGTTGAGGGCAAGAACTGAATTTGTTTTAAACCGCGCATTTACTGCCCTAATAGCTTTTCCAGGGTAGTTTTATCATTACAATTTGGGTCTGCTCCAGTTTTAACTTTCTCAAAAATATTAGTGCAACCTCTCTCTCTTCTTTTCACCCAAAAAACATGCAGATTATATTTGAGTATTTAGTAAATATCCAAATTTGTGAAGGCTGTTCTTTCCAACGAGTCTCCTGTATTAACATTACATCTATTTTACTTCCTATTAGTAATTTATAGAGGCATCCTCTTTTTGGGGGGGTGAATTTAGGCCTTTAGCATTTTGAGTAGCTATTCTAAGAGACACGGAGATACCAAATTACTCCACTATTGCACCCCTATTCGGTGTCATGAGCATACAGGTGGTATTGAAAGCCAAAGGATGAGAACTAGTTTGCCAAGTGAGGAAGTGTAAAGAGAGAACAGAAGGGGTCCTAAAACTGAGCCTTGGGGGAGCCCGACTGAGAGGGGGTATTTTACTGGACATAGAGACACTGAAGGCATGATCAGGTAGGAAGTGAACCAGGACAATGTCACTGAGTGTCACTGAGACCAAGAGCAACATACAACAGACATACTGCAACATATGAGTTATAAAGCATTGCATGCAGCCACTGCAGGAATAGTTTGGGTGCGTGAATGTCTCTGCCCACTTAATAGGGCCAATATTACAGTAGCCCAAAAAATTGACCAACAGTATTTATCGACATTTACAGTATTTCACAAAACTGAGTGCACCCCTCATAGTTTTGTAAATTATTATATCTTTTCATGTGACTGAAGAAATGACACTCTGCTACAATGTAAAGGAGTGAGTGTACAGCCTGTATAACAGTGTAAATTTGGTTTTCCCATCAAAATAACTCAACACACACCCATTAATGTCTAAACAAAAGTGAGTACACCCCTAAGTGGAAATGTCCAAATTGGGCCCAAAGTGTCAATATTTTGTGTGGCCACATTATTTTCCAGCACTACCTTAACCCTCTTGGGCATGGAATTCACCAGAGCTTCACAGGTTGCCACTGGAGTCCTCTTCCACTCCTACATTGCCACATCACATCATATAAGAGACCTTGCGCTCCCCCCAGATGCTCAATAGGGTTTAGGTCTGGAGACATGCTTGACCAGTCCATCACCTTTACCCTCAGCTTCTTTAGCAAAGCAGTGTTTGGGGTCGTTATCATGTTGGAATACTGCCCTGCGGCCCAGTCTCCGAAGGGAGGGGATCATGCTCTGCTTCAGTATGTCACCGTACATGTTGGCATTCATGGTTCCCTCAATGAACTGATGCTCCCCAATGCCGGCAACACTCATCCCGGCCCAGACCATGACATTCCCACCACCACGCTTGACTGTAGACACACTTTGTGCTCCTCACCTGGTTGCCACCACACAAGCCACACAAGCGTGACCCAATCTGAAACAAATAAGTTTATCTTGGTCTCAACGGACCACAGTACATGGTTCCAGTAATCCATGTCCTTAGTCTGCTTGTCTTCAGCAAACTGTTTGCAGGCTTTCTTGTGCATCATCTTTAGAAAAGGCTTCCTTCTGGGACAACAGCCATGCAGACCAATTTCATGCAGTGTACGGCGTGTGGTCTGAGCACTGACAGGCTGACCCCCCACCCCTTCAACCTCTGCAGCAATGCTGCACGCACTCTATATGTCTATTTCCCAAAGACAACCTCTGGATATGACGCTGAGCACATGCACTCAAATTCTTTGGTTGACCATGGCGAGGCCTGTGCTGGAACCTGTCCTGTGAAACCGCTGTATGGTCTTCTCCACCGTGCTGCAGCTAAGTTTCAGGGTGTTCGCAAACTTCATATAGCCTAGGCCATCTTTATGTAGAGCAACAATTCTCAGATCCTCAGAGAGTTCTTTGCCACGGGGTGCCATGTTGAACTTCCAGTAACCAGTATGAGAGAGTGTGAGCGATAACACCAAATTTAACACACCTGCTCCCCCATTCATACCTGAGACCTTGTAACACTAACAAGTCACATGACACCGTGGAGGGGAAATGGCTGATTGGGCCCAATTTGATTATCTACAAAAAGCCTCTGTGAGAAAGAACCATATCGTTTGGGATTGGGAACACCACTGGCAGTCTTGCTGCTAAACTGCTCGTGGAAGATGCTGCTGGGGGGCAAAAGGCACTTATTTGTACTCACTGGGCTAGTAGTAGTACTGGTTGTGCTACCCTGTAACTTCGATGTTGGTATACTTGTGCTTTCGGCTTTCCGTAAAAAAACATAGAGTTGGTGGGCCTAGCAGCAATACTACTGCCTTCTATTGGTGCCTTTCCTTTCCTGGATGATGTAGATCCGTCAAGCAATGATTCCCCAAATAAAAACCGACCTACTTGTCCGACTAGACTGATGCAAAGGCTGCATCTTAGAAGAACTGCTGGTGGTGGTGGTAGATGGAGCCTGTCCCTCCCTCCTTTTCTCCCAGAAAGATGAGCCATTTCAAATTGTATGTTGTGTGTGTGCTGTGTTTAACAGTAGGGGACTGGGGGTTAATAGTTTATTAATGAAATTGAGAAAAATATGAATACTGAAACTAAGAAAGAAAGAAAAGGAAAAAATGGAAACCGCAAGTTTCCCTTCAGTGCTACAGATGCACAACTGCACTGTGCTGTTGTGTGCAGTCTGCCAAAGTGTTTACCTAAAGCCACCAAATGGTGTTATTACCTCAAGTTTAACAATTATAATACACTAACTCATACCTCCCAACATTTCAAAATGTGAAAGAGGGACACTATTTTTTTTTTTTAAATCGCTCTCGCGGAACTCACCAACACCAATCTTTACAATGTTAGGCCACTTAAAACACGCTTTTTGTTTTTTGTCATGCATATTAAAAATAATCAACACATCAATAGGAATGTGTGATGACGTAGTCACGTAACTACGTACGTTTGAGGCGTGCCGACGGGTCGGTGGTGGAAGTGGGGGTAGCACGGGAGCATTGGACGCTAAGCTCTGTCTTCCCTGCCCCTTGCCGCGTGAAGAGCGGTCAGCGCGTCGGACGTTTGAGCCGTGCCGACGGCGGTAGAGGTGGGGCGGCGCGGGAACATCGCGGCGCCGGGCTTTTCCCTTCCCTACCCCCTGCCGCTGGCTCTGTTTACGCGCGTGAGCGCGGCGACGGCACTGCGAGTGACCGGTGACGCGGATAGCCCGGAACGGACTGTGTGGTCACAGCGGTTCAGCCTACTGCGACTTGGTCTGCCTGGCATGACGCCTTGCGGGCGTGTCTCTCACCTCAGAGGTGTTGTTACGCTGCGCCTACTGGTGGCGTATTCTTCTAACCGGTTTTTTCCATCTCCTTAGCAGCCGTTTAGGGCATGGCTGAGAAGGTCCCGGCATGCCCTCTCAGGTTGAAGGCAGAAATGTTGGACTGCGATGATACTAACTACAAAGAGTCTACTATGACCAAACCGTGAGTCTATAGAATACTCACCTTGGATACATAACGAACATAATATCGATATAATATATATATTATTATATTAATAGGAATAATATATTTATTTATTTTTAATACTACATTTTCTTATCCTCTGAAGTTTGATGTGCATAGACCTGCAATTAACTTATATGGATCTCCAAATAATTTATACTACGTTTTGAACATATCTCTGTCTAAAGGCTTAAAGGCGCTTAAAGATCTCTTCCTTATATATAAAAACCAGCAACGATAAATGCCACCTAAAAGTGATAAGGTTGGCAGGGGTGAGAAGGAAGAAAAATCTAAAATGTCTGTGAAAACAAAGAAACCCCCTCCAATTAGTGCCTATTATTCTCCAAAAAGTCAAACGGACACTTCCATTTTATCATCTAAATCATCGCCAGATCAGCTAAGTGAGATCAGTATAATTAACCCTCCAGAGTATATTACAAAATCTAATCTGATGACGGCATTAGACTCTTTATATATTAAAATCAAAGCTGATCTTGATCACAATCTCAAAGAATATAAAGAGGAACTGATCCATTTGAAAGTCGATCTAGCTGCTCAATCCAAAGAAATTACTTCATTACATACGAAAATTAAACAACTTCAATCTCAAAATGAAACGTTAAATTTAGAATTAACAAAACAAGATCTTAAATTGGCAGATTTGGAAGATAGGTCACGCAGACAAAATCTTAAAATTCGAGGGATTTCTGAAGACGTAAAAGAGCTGGAACCATATTTGATGGAGTTACTCTCAACATATTTGGATTGTCAGAAATACAGCCCAATTCTAATTGAAAGAGCTCACAGACTGCCTCTGCCTTCGAATTTGATACAAACAAACACACCTAGAGATGTTATTGTTTGTTTTGCCAACTCTAGAATCAAAGAGGATCTAGTTAAAGAAATGAGAAGGAATCCTTCTAAAAATGTAAAATTTGCATCTTTAATTACTTATTCGGATCTTTCGCGTGCAACTAGAGCACACAGGAAAAATTATATTGATACTACCACCTGCTTAAGACAAAACAACATTCCGTATTCCTGGGGATTTCCTACAAGATTGCGAATCAACTATCAAGGAAAGATTTATATTTGCAATGATCCCATACAAGCAAAGGAAAATCTAATGAAATGGAACTTAAACAAATAAGACTCTATATTTTATTTTTATTTTTTTTACTACTCACTAAAATGATATTTATATATGAAACGATATTGAGGAACAAGAATATATATAGCTTTCTTCGTATAAAATTAATAATTAATTTAGAAATTGATTATTTCTCACAAAAAGGGTCTTTCCTTTTTTTTTTCCTTCTTGCAAAATGACACTATACAAAATCGAAATGGCACTTATATAAGATTAATGACTACTCTAAGAATTGTTTGCTCTTTACAAAAAGGGTTTTTTTTTTGTTTGTTTTTCTCTCCTATTTCTCTGTTTTTTCTGAAAAAATGACACTTATATACGAAATGATACTTATATTGTGAACTGTTACACTAAGGAACAAGAATATATATAGTTTTTTTTTCGCACAAGATTAATAATTATGACACTTTATATGGAATGACACTTATATTATGAATTGACATACTGAGGAATGATAATGCTATGACTAACGACATGAAATACACCACACTATTATAACTCATTATCTTATATAACATTAGAAACTGAAAAAGTTACAAATGGGTTATTTATGCAATCACAATTTTGGTTTGGCTACTGATTTGGTTTTTTTTTTTTTCTGTTTGGAAATGATATAAATTGTCAATATATCAATATAAAAGGGATAATAGTTTATGTGGAATACTGACTAAGTTAAGGAAAATCCATAACTTCTTATTTACTTATTTATCTATTTATTGATTTATTTTTTGCTCTGCGATATTTTTATTGTGTGTAGGCTTTTACCTTTATGCTAACAAAAGGTGACATTGCCCCCCACGTTGCCGGCCCTAAATCACGTTCTCATTCCTTGGTGGTTCAAGGAATTTCTTCACACTACTGGTGGAAATAATGTTCCCCCTTTATAGTGTGTTGGGTTTGTCTGCTTTTTTTGTTTATGAATGTGGTTGTCAAGTCTTTCCTAGATGGAGTTTGAGGGATAGTAAGCAGTGCAGGCAGAGGGCGGGAAAACGAGTTTTCCATGTCCCTTAACCCCTTAAGGACCGGGCTCATTTTTCGTTTTCTACCCTGTGGGACCGTGGCTGTTTTGACACTTTTGTGGTGCTTGTGTTCAGGTGTAATTTTCTCCTCACCCATTTAGTGTACCCACATAAGTTATATATTGTTTTTTTCAGGACAAGATGGGCTTTCTTCAGATACCATTATTTTGATCGTATCATCTTATTTACTATAAAAAAATTAAAAAAAACATGGTGAAAAATTGAAAAAAAACACATTTTATGACTTTTATTTGAAAAATCTTTTACTCACCTAAAAAAGCAAGTAAAAAAACTAGCTAAATAGATTCTACTACTTGTCCTGAGTTTAGAGATACCCAATGTTTTTATGTTTTTTTGCTGTTTTTTGTACGTTATAGGGCAATAAGTACAAGCAGCGTTTTATGATTTCCAAATCTTTTTTAACAAATCTGGTCAGTCTGCCTCCATCTCCTCTTTGGAACATCTTTGAAGCCGGTTAACTCAATTTAACCCATTCAAACCATATATTTTTGAAAACTAGACACCCCAGGGTATTCCAAATGCTGTTATTTTAACCCTTTCCATGCACCAATTATACAACTACACTTTGTCAAACTTTGTAATAGTATTTTTTTTAATTTTTTTCCCACACAAATTGTACTTTAGTTATAGATATACAGGTTCTGGTATATGTCACTATCAAACAACACCCCAATATGTGTTCAGGATCATCTCCTGAGTACAGCGATACCCCACATGCATGGGTTTGTCAGATTGTTTGGCTGGTAAAAGGCTACTTTTGGGGCATGCGTAATTCAGGTGGTCATTTGGTCAGTCTGCCCTCCATCTCCTCTTTGGAACATCTTTGAAGCCGGTTAACTCAATTTAACCCATTCAAACCATATATTTTTGAAAACTAGACACCCCAGGGTATTCCAAATGCTGTTATTTTAACCCTTTCCATGCACCAATTATAGAACTACACTTTGTCAAACTTTGTAATAGTAATTTTTTTCACACAAATTGTACTTTAGTTATAGATATACAGGTTCTGGTATATGTCACTGTCAAACAACCCCCCAATGTGTGTTCAGGAACATCTCCTGAGTGCAGTGATACCCGACATGCATGGGTTTGTCGGGTTGTTTCAGATTTATAATGCCACATTTGGGAAGTGCGCTTTTTTTCTCCATTTTGGTCAGTCTGTACCTATGCCCTATCTAGGCCACTCCAATTTACCCCATCAGCCATTTTTTTTTATATTAGACACCCCTTGGGTATTTGAAGTGCTTTTATTTTAACTCTTTGTTGAGATTTTTGAGAAATTTTAGCACTTGCTCAAAATAATAAACTTTATTTTTTATATTTGTTTTATTTTTTTAATACTTTTTTTATATATTTTTTACACATTTTGCTGGTACTGGATGGTTCATCTAGTGACATCACTGCATAATTATTTTTAAATGTTAGCACATTTTTTTTTATTTTTTTTTCCATTTTTTATTATTTTTTTTGAATATTTTACTAATCACATAGTGATTAGAAAGCTGGGCTCCATTGACTTGCATGGTTGAATGCAGTACCTGTATTCAACCAGCAAGTGGAGCCAGTTCTCTAGAGGGTCTGGAGACCATCTAGCGAACTTTAAAAACTTGTTTGCTTTTTTCACAGAGCGGCGGCCATCTTTATTGATGGCGAAGATCAACGGTAGCTGCGGCTGTGACCGCTCTCCGGAGCGGTCACAGCCCACCTAAAGGTTAGTGTTTGGTGTCGCTGGATGCCTCCTGATCGAGGCATTCCAGCGACACCATTTAAGTTTAGGAGGCGATCGTTGATCGCCTCCTAAACGCTTTTAAAACGGGCGTCCGCCGCCATACAATGTATGGCGGCTGTTGACGCCCCGGGGAGGGGCCAGACATGGCCCCCGATGCCGATCTCGGCCTTGCTGAATGCCTCGACATCGAGGCATTGCAGCAAGGCCGTTTAAGCGAAGAAAGTGATCGTTGATCACTTTCTAAGCTTATTTAACTTTTTGACGGTTCAGGACCGTCAAAGGTCATTTAGTGACCTTCTTGTCATGACGGTCCAGAACCGGCAAAGGTCACGAAGGGGTTAAACTGATGACAATTAATGCACAGGGTTTAAATTCCCCATATAAAAGATCTTATTTGTATGATACATTAATTAAAGAGGGGATAGACATTGCATTTATACAGGAGACACACTGGAACCAAACAATAGAAAAATCTGCCTGGAAATTTCGCAGATACCGACATATTTATGTATCTTCCCTTTCAGATAAAAAGAAACGAGGAGTAGCTATATTAATATCAACTAAAAATAAATTTGAGTACATACATCATGAAGCTGATAGGGAAGGAAGAAGGATTATACTTATTTGTAATATTAATGACGTTACTTATACTTTGGTTAGTCTATATGCTCCATCAGAGGGAACGACAAGATTTCTTAATCTAGCTATGGAAACAATAGAAAAAATCTCTAAGGGTTCATTAATCATAGCAGGCGACCTGAACTGCATAGTTGATATTGAAAAAGATACCAACACCCTGAAGAAACGTAAATCAGACGCATGTTCTGACTCTCTGTTTAAACATGGTCTATATGATGTGTGGAGGGTGCACCATCCGGAAGAAAGAGATTATTCATTCTTCTCAAAGGTGCACCAATCATTTCTTAATGCCAGGCCATTCCTTGGGAATTTCTTCTACTTCTCAAATTGGAAATATATCATGGTCTGACCACGCTCCAGTGTTTATCTCTATTAAAGATAATCCTCAATATAGAACAAGAGCCCGGTGGAGACTCAACGAGTCTCTTTTAAAAACAGAACTTGATAAAATGGATTTGATAAAACAAGTAACAGCTTTTTTGGAGCTTAATGATAATAATGAAACTTCAGATCTAAATCTATGGTGCACCTTAAAATGTGTTCTTAGGGGTTACCTAATAAAAAAAGGTGCCTGGATAAAAAAACAGAGAGGTAAAGAACTTGCTGATTTGTATATTGAATTGGCAAAACTTGAAAGAACAAATAAACAGTACCCATCCAGGGATTATTCAAAACAAATAGAGACTATAAAGAATTTAATAATTACCAAACTTGAAATTAAAACTGAAACTATAATGCAAAGATTAAAAGTTATTTGGCATTATGGAAACAATAGAGTAGGGAAAAATCTTACTAACAAATTGAAGGCACATAATCAATTAACGAGAATAAAAAAAAATATATACAATGGAATAACCTGTATTTCACCAACACAGATAGGTAATGCCTTTAAACAATACTATGAATCTCTGTATAATTTACCTGACCCCAAGATTGCTACTACTGATATAGCACAATTCTTAGAGACCTTGCATCTCCCAAAACTTTCAGCAGAAAAATTAGCTCAATTAAATCAACCATTTACAATTCAGGAGACTGCTACTGCAATCCTCGATTTAAAAAGAGGGAAAGCTCCGGGCCCGGATGGCTTTTCAGCCATATTTTTTCAAACTTTAAATCCAGTAATCTCCCCTGTCTTAACAAAATCTTTTAACTCAATTATTATGGGAAGAAATTTTCCAAAGGAGATGCTTGAGGCGAGCATATCGCCAATCCCGAAACCAGGAAAAGATCCCTCAATGGTCACTAATTACAGGCCAATATCTCTTATTAATGTAGATATAAAGATATACTCTAAGATATTGGCCTTCAGATTGGCCCAAGTAATTCGAGACTTGATCCATCCAGACCAAGCAGGATTTATTCCTGGTAGGGCGGGTGAGGAAAACACGTAAAATCTTTAATATCATGGAACACATACATAGATATAAAATTCCTTCAGTTATAGTAGCTCTTGACGCCCAAAAGGCGTTTGATAGGGTTAACTGGAAGTTCTTAGCTCAAACACTTCAAGTATTTGGTTTAACAGGTCCTTTCTATGACCTAACTATGGCTTTATATACATCTCCTGCCGCTAAGATTAAAGGCCCCTTCTTAGATTCAGACATGTTCTATATTTATAACGGTACAAGACAGGGATGCCCGTTAGCTCCCTTGTTATATGCCCTAACAATTGAACCCTTTGCTGCTTATGTCAGAAATTCCTCTGATATCCAGGGAATAAATATTGATAAATATGAATATAGCATTACTCTATATGCAGACGATGTTTTATTAACATTGTCTACACCTTCATTATCTATCCCTGCTCTGTTAAAAGGAGTAGAAAAATTTGGAAATTATTCTAATTATAAACTCAATTTATCAAAGACCCAGATGATCCCATTTTATCTTTCTGAGTCTCAAGTATCGGTAATTCATAGATACATTCAAAATAATGATCATATATATTACATTGATTATCTAGGGATTATAATTGGACCTGTATTGGAGGATATTTCTACTTTAAATCACAAGAAACTTTTTTTGGAAATAAAATCTTCTCTAGCAAATTGGGTGAAATTAGAAATCTCTTGGATGGGCCGTATTAATATCCTCAAAGTTTATATAATCCCTAAAATTCTGTATCTTTTTCGTCTAATCCCCTTTTGTGTCTCAAATGATATTATTTTTAAGTGGGAAAATTTATTTTCTCAGTTTGTCTGGGCAGCAAAAATAGTAAGACTACCCTCGAAGCTTCTTAAAAAATCTATTGAGTATGGAGGTCTAGGCTATCCGGACATAAAAGAACTCTATGAAGCCTCTCAAATAGCCTTTATGATGGCCTGGGGTACTAAAAAAGAGAAAAATACTTTGGGTTGGTATAATATAGAGAAATACAATCTTAAAAATCTTGATCCTTTTCTACTTTTTTGGTTACCTCAATCCCAATTTAAGAAAAGAAATTTCTCTAGTTTAATAATTACAGATATTTTATCTTCCTTTTATAGAATTAAAAAAAAACATTTTGACACAAATATTTTATTTACAAAAAATTGCCCTTTAGAGGTTCTATCATTTTTTATACTCGACCTTCCTCTGGAAACTTGGAGAATCTTAGGAATTGACAAGATAGGCGACATATATCTAGAAGGACAACTAGTTTCTTTTTCTTTCCTGACTAATAAATACACACTATCGTCAGGAGAAATCTTTAAATACATTAGACTTAAGTACTTTCTAACATCAAATCCACCACCTGATTATAACCCATGGCTGAAATTTATTACTTCTTGTACTGTTAGTGGAATACTGTCTAAGATTTTGAAATTTTTTAAAGATAATAAGCCTTTAGATAAATCTAAAGCACATAAACAATGGGAAAAAGAACTGGAAATTTCTATTCCTCTTCAATCATGGAATAAAATATGGCAATTTACCAAAAAAGCAACCCATTGTATAAATCTTCAAGAAATCTTTTTTAAACTTAGAAACAGATGGTATATGGTCCCGACACGTACAGTGAAATTTCAACCAAATAATGGTGATAGATGTTGGAGGTGTCAAACTGGAATAGGATCGCACAAACATATTTGGTGGGAGTGCCAAAGATTAACTCAACTTAAGATAAAAATATCTGAGTTATATTTAAAATTGTTTGGGTCTCATTTGGAACTCTCCCCGCAAAGATTTTTGATAGAAATGATCGGATCCTATGGGTTAACATACTTTTGGCGTGTAAAATCTGTCTTGCTAGACATTGGAGAAGTCAGGATATACCTAGCTGGCAAGAAATGAAAACGCAAATAAATCTACAAAGTAATGTAGAGAAATTTTTTTTATTAAAGAAGCTATTGCAAGAGAGAGGTATGATTTAATTTGGCAGAAATGGCTTCAGTTAACTGATTAATAACTCCCTGTGCATAAATATAATCAAAGCACTGCTTCGATGGCCTCTTATTAGATCTATTTTGGCCTCGTGAATTACAATCTTCCCCCTTTCTCCAAGGAAACACTGGGTATGAATATTTAAAACTTTTAATATTATGTAACCTAATGACATATATTAAATATTCATGTATGAATGTGTATGTATTATTTGTATGTCATCACTTCAATGTATTATATGTAATTTTCTGTTTTTTGTCTTGTTGTCAGTTTTGTAAAAACTTAATAAAGAATAATATTTTAAAAATAAATAAATAAATAAATAATCAACACATTGATTTCAACCAAACCAATTTATTAAAAAAATAAAAAAAAATATTTAAATTAATCTAATACAACAGCAAAGGCAGATCAGCCTTAACACTGGTACTAATCCATGCTACTTACGCTGAAAATATTTTCTCAGCAACATGCATCATATATCAGAGGCCCAGCCAGGTAATATCACTCAGTAACATGCATTATCTATATCAGAGCCCTAGCCAGGTAATATCACACAGTAACATGCATTATCATATATCAGAGGCCCAGCCAGGTAATATCACACAGTATATGGATAAAAGGTTTATATTTTGTTAGCTTATGTTTCTTGATGCATTATAACTAGTCCCTGATGAAGTCAACATATGACGAAATGCGTTGGACTTAGTTTCTTAAAACATTAAGCATTTTTAATGGGCTATTTTAAATACAGAGCTTTTGGAAGATACCCTGCCTGCCTATCATTTGTTTGTATCCAGCAGATGACTTTGAGGTGGTTTTAAAAGTTCCAGCAAATCTCCAGGATTCCTAAGATACAGGCTTAAAGGTGCAGTACCCACTACAATCTTGTGAGTGTGGCACAACTAGTGGGGGCTGTTTTAAACCTTTTAAACGTTATTGCACCATTTGTGGTTTTTATTCTTTTTACAGAGTACTTTTAAAGCTGTATCCCCAGAATTTGTTCTGTTTTATCCATGTACCTGTTATAAGGGGCTTTTTGAAGGAAGAGTCCTTGGGGAAGCTACCACATATGTGTTCCGAGGAATAGAATAGAGGGTTAAAAAGCTAAGTACCCTGTTTTTATATTTTTTATAATATCACACAGTAACATGCATTATCATATATCACAAATTAAAAATAATTAATTATTAGGGATTTCTTATGTTAAATAATTAATAATCAACTTCTAGTTTAAGCTTAAGGGTAGTAGTGGTAGAACTTCTACCTGACCGAATGGCTCAACCACACTAAGCTAATATAATACAGCTAATTTAGCTAGCTAAAATGAATTATAGCCGTGAGGCACTGTGTGCAGCAAACTGTCAGCTCAACAGCACTACACAGTAGACAGTTTGAAATAAATCCTACTGCAGTAAGAGTACACTGCGAGAAATGGCAGGTGAGATTACCAGTCTCACCAGGGCTGGACTGGGAAAGAAAAACAGCCCTGGAAACATTTGGAGACCAGTCCCATATAGTTTTTCTGGCGGTCAAGCTCTATACATTATTTGTATTAAAATGCCAGAAAGCAAACGTGTTAAAAGGCCCTAAAAGTGTTAAAAGACATAATGGAATCAAAACATTTGCTGCTGCAAATAATTTTAGATTTTATTCAGTGGAACAAAACAGTGATCACATTATTCTTCAAGATATTCTTGTAAGAAACGTTTGTCTATTAATACCACCACAAGTGTTATAGCACTGCATCATCCAATGAATACCTCATCCTAGATACATTATTAATTTTTTTTTTTTTAAATGCACACAGTTCATGGTGCGAAATGTGGTCTGCCAGTATGTTTATGTAAAAGGTCCTGTCTTCCTCATTTCTGGGACTAGAAAGTTTTGTCCTCTGAAGTGACTACAAATTCAAGAGGGCGTTTTCTGTTTATCTCTGGATAAGTAAAAATATTAATTTGTTCAATTTATTCCTACACAAAGTACAGTGCACACACTGACACCCAGACATACACACCAGGACATCCTCTGCCACACTGAAGCATAAAAAGATTATATTCTACACTGTTTTGTCATTAACTCCCCCTATTGTATTTTTGCCTTGTGTATTGATGCCCCGCCCATGTCCCCCTTTAATATTGATTGTTGTCTTCCCCTCACAACCTTGTATATTGCCTCCCCATTGATTTATGTGATGCCCTAGCTTTTGTATTGGTTAATGTGATGCCGAAAAACACTCTTGTCTATTCTTGATGCTCCCACTGCCATGTGTATTGCCTCAGCCACACACCTCCTGATTATATTGATTTTTCGATGTCCACAGCCAAGCCACCCCCTCCTTATGCATTATTTAATTTTAAAATTTAATGAAGGCAATCCCCTCCCTTGAATATGGGTCTGCTTTCCTTTAACCCCTAACTATATTTTGGTAATACCGGTACCTACATTTTCGTGTTTTTTTTTTTTTTTTGTCCTGCTCTTCTCGACGATATCACTGTCACAAGGAACACTTCTGTGAGCCCGCCCCGCCCCCTCGAGGGTCACCGCACCGCGAAGCCCAATGGCGGTGGTGGAGGGGGACTGACAGCCGCGCAATGGCCGCTTTGAGTCTTGCTCGCAGCTGCTCAGTGGCTGTCTTACGTTGCAGCTACACTGTGTTGAACGTTCAGAGCCGGACTGTGGCTGTTGTGAATTTACAACACTTACGGCCGCTTTGAATGTTGGCTGGTATCCCAGTGGTCCAGTCCGGCCCTGAATCTCACACATAACAATTTCTCCTCTCTCTGTAAAGCTCTGATGCAGCACAGCAGTGTTAGAAAAGCAGTCACAGCGAAAATGAATAGATCTCATGCAAGCTCTGCTCTTATAAAGGCTCAGCATAATGTCACAAGAGTGAGCTGATTGGACAAACGAAGATCAGCTCACTCAATCAATGTGTCTCCTCTCCTTTGAAAAATTGGCAGGCGCACCACGAAAAGGAAGACGAACAAGAAAGAAATGAAGAATCTTCATTTTGTGCGTCTTCATGTACACTTTGCCGCCCCATGTTCGTTTGTTTGGTATTTTGGTAACGAAAATGCACTATTCGTGTTCGTTTTCACAAGTCTAGTAGCAACACTGCCGTAGAATGAACAAAGAAAGGGAACTCTCAGTAAGTAGAACTTGTTTCTCAACTATTAACTTTAACATGTAGCTTGTGTAAACCTAATTGATCACAAACTAATAGTCATACATTGTGAAGCCTGGAAAAAATAGTAATTAGCTTACATATACAGTTTAGGTACTTACCTCTGCAACCTGGATGGCATTGGCATACCCATAGATGTTTCCAGTAACATCTCATATATAGGATTCCTCACCAGATAAACCAAATCCAGAACCATCAAACACATGTCACGTAAGTGCTCCAAAGAAAGAGAGCAGCCACTGTGTCCTGTGAATTGGAAGAGATTATCAACTGGTCTTTCTGCATTAGCATGCAATGTTTATGTATTTCAGTTTAGAGAGTTAACAAAAAAATGTAATGTATTGGGAGGGCAATTCTTTGCTGCTAATCAGACTACAGGAAAATTATATATCAGTAAGTCAAATTCTCCCTTCATGTATGTCCAATGCAGCAGCCACTGATAGAAGTTGTTAAGCAATATTGTTAATCGGTGGACTCCTATTCAGTTGCCTGAAGCGCCTTTCTTCCAAATGCTGCTTTTGCAGTTGCTTAGATGTCTAGGTGATACAAGTATGAATACTACCCCATGGTGCTGTCTTAGATATCTTTTCTATGGAAGCTGAAACCTTCTCTGTCCATGATGTTGCTGTGGCTCTAGTAGAACAGGCTTTAAGAATATTTGGGGAGTTTTTTCTGCCATTTTGTAGTATGTAGTATGGTATGTGTAATACGTGTTGCCACTTACGTCCTTTATCATGTCCTACAAATGAAATAAATATTCAGTCTTTCTAAACTCATTTATTCTTTGTATATACGTGATTAAACATCTTCTTGCATACAGACTATGCAATGTTTTCTTGAAGCAGAGTAGACGGATGTTGATAAGAATCATGTAATATAACTTCTTTGTTGATGTTATAACTTGCAAGAACTTTAAGACACAAAATTTGTCATGGTTCTAAGAGTCTTCATGAAACACTATATACAGTTTCTGGTATTATAAAGTTTGTAGTTTACTTTCTCTTTTGGCTCAAATGATTGTGACCAGAAAGCTTGTTTTGAATGATAATAATTTAGAACAAGGTTGAGATTCCATCACCATCACTTTAATTAAACACTGTATTAGAGAAACCATTTTAATTGCAACACAGTCCACCAAGAGACAGGTCCAGAGTCAGCACTATAGCTCCAAAATAAGTAAATGAACTCACACCTCCGTTACTGAGAGGCAGGGATATAAAGCCTGTTGATTAGGTCAGGTGTGTTAATGACATATGATTCAGGTGAGGGAGGCAGGGTTATAAAGCCTGTTGGTTAGGTCAGCTGTGGTAATGACATGCTTCAGGTGAGGGAGGCATGAATATAGCATAACCAACACAGCTGAACATAAATACACAAAACACGGATTCTAAAGGTAACCAGACAAGACATACATAGTACAGGATGCCACAAAGGACACGGAACAAGGCAAGGGACACAGGAGATGGAGGGAGGAGCTGAGATCCTCTGACGCTTCTCCTTTAAGCAAGGATAGGAAATCTCAACCGGGACATGGGGAGAGGAGAGCGGAACCAAGATCCTCAGATGTTAAAGGGAAAGAGGACAAAGGTACATAAAATACAGACACACAAGTAAACAAAACAGCAAGCTGTGGAGAAGAGTTCAACTCTAGGCAGACCTCTTAAAGGTGTTGCTGTTTAGCTGTAATTTTATTCTTTCTCATTTAGTGCACACAAGCAGGGCCTTCTTTAGATACCATTATTTTTATCATATCATCTAATTTACTATAAAAATATATATAAAAAATGGTGATTTTTTTTAAATTACTTTTCTCACTTTTTTACTCAAAACAAATGAAAGAAACTTGCTAAATAGATTATGCTATTTGTCCTGAGTTTAGAAATACCCAATGTTTGGGGTTTTTTTGCGTTATAGGGCAATAATTTCAAGTGTTTTGCTATTTCAAATCCATTTGTTTTCTAAAATTGGTAGTTCTGCCTTAATGTGCTATTTGGGACATCTTTAAAGCCAGGCAATGCAATTTCCCTCGTCAAACCATATATTTTTATATATACTCTGCCTCCAGAAATGCCTTATACCCCCTATATTCCACTCTACCAACAGAAATGTCTGGCATATAGGGGGTTAAAAGGCATATCATGGGACAGAGTAACATATAGGGGGGTATAAGGCATTCCTGGAGCCAGAGTGGCATATAGGGGGTTAAAAGGCATATCATGGGACAGAGTGGCATATAGTGGGTATAAGGCATTCCTGGAGGCAGAGTGGCATAAAGGGGGTTAAAAGGCATATCATGGGGCACTCTGCCTCCAGAAAAGCCTTATGCCCCCTATATAACACCCCCCGACTTACCACTGCTTCTGACTCCCTGGTGTCTGGTGGGGGCAGCGGGTGGAGGCCATTCATGAAATTAAAAGGGCCGGTGTGCACGCACCTTGCTGCCCAATGGCTGTGCCTCAGCTCTTCGCCCCACCCCTTTTAAGACGTGGGACGAAGTGCTGAGGAACGGCCATTGGGCGGCGCAGTGCGTGCACGCCAGCCCCTTTAATTTCATAAGGTGGCGGCGGCTGGAGGAGGCGGCTTTTAATCCCGCTTGCAGCCACTCAGCAGCTGTTTTGAATGTCGGATTTCTTGGTATCCCGATGGGCCAGTCCGGCCCTGTTTATGACCTTGAGTGACCCCATCTGACCTCCATTGTGTTGTTTGCGGTGCCTACAGCCTATATTAAGACGGGCCCTTTATTATTCAAGTATCCTGGGTCAGTGTAAGACTGTGTTATTGCTCCTGCTATACCTTGGATTGATTTAACCTGTTCTGACACAGCCTTGTTATGACCTAGCTCTTAGTCTCCTTGTTTCTGTGTTCTTCTGGTACTGACCCAGCTCGACCAGCGCATGGATTAGTTTTGAAGTAGATAAAGTGCAGCGGTCAATAATTTATAACAAATATATCATAAAAGTGAATAAATAAAATGCTGTGCAGTATTCAAAAAATGAATAAATCTATTGTTTCAATGTAACACCAATGTGAATAAAGTGTAATTGAAAAGTAAATTGTGGATGATATCTTCTATGAGACAAATGAATTGAACAACCCAGTTTGTTCAAACTGAAAAACGTTTGTAAACCCCTTAACTACAAAGCCCGTACATTTGCGGGCTTGCAGCTTAACAGGCTGCCGTTAAACAGCTGCATCGCCACAAGTGAGGCTGACCATGGATCGGAGGAGGAAAGCCCTCCCCACAAGAAAAATGGGGGCCCGGCTAAAACTGACATGCCTCTATATCAACCCCCCTACCCCAGGTACTGCATTCAACCATGCAAGGTCAATGGAGCCCAGCTCACTAATCAATGTAATTAGTTAAAAAAAAAATTAAACAATTTTAAAAAAATTAAAAAAAAATAATAAATGATTAAAAAAATATGGTAACGTAAAAATTCCCCACTGTCACCAAAAAAGAAAAGTTTTTTTATGAGCAAGTCCTACAATTCTTTATCTTCACAAAAATTACGGCATGGAAAGAGTTAAAATATTGGCATTATAAATGCCCATAGGGTGTCTAGTTTTAAAAAATGTATGATTTGATGGGATAAATTGAATTGGACAGCTTCAAAGATGTCCCAAATCTCATGGGGGCAGTAGGACCAGATGTCTAAATGGCAAAAAAATACATACCTCACAAACATGGCCTTTTACCTCCCAAATAACCCAACAAACCCATACACGTGGGGCATCACTGCGCTCAGGAGATGTTTTACAAAGACTGGTGGTAAAATTAGTGCATGGAAAAGGTTAAAATACCAGCATTTCAAATACCTTGGGGTGTCTAGTTTTCAAAAATATTTGGTTTGATGGGGTAAATTGTATTGGCTGGCTTCAAAGATACCTGAAAGAGGATACGTGGGCAGACTTTTTGACATGTCAAAATTCCAATTTGAGAAATGCACACCTCTCAAAAAGGGTCTTTTAGTCCTCGAACAACCTAACAAACCCATGCATGTGGGGTATCACTGCGCTCAGGAGATGTTGCTTGAACACATATTGGGGTGTTGTTTGGCAGTGACATATACCAGGAGCTGTAAATTTATACCTGGAGTACAACATGTGTGAAAAAAAACATTTTTTTACTATCATAAAAGTTTGACAAAAGGCTGATGGTAGAACTAGAGCATGGAAATGGTTAAAATACCAGCATTTGACATATATTGGGGGGTGTGATGGGGTAAATTGCATTGGCCAGCTTCAAAGATACCCCAATAGTACATGGGGCAGAATGACCAGCTTTGGGGAAAAAAATGGTTTTGAAATAGCAAAACGCTACTGGTACTTATTGCCCCATAACGTGCAGAAAAAAGCAAAAAAAAAAAACATTGGGTATTTCTAAACTCAGGACAAATAATAGAATCTATTTATCAGGTTTTTTCATTAGTTTTTGCAGATGAGTAAAAGTTTTTTGTTTAAAAAGTAAGAAAAAGTAATTTTTTAACCAAAAATCACCATATTTTATCATTTTTTATGATATGATAAAAATAATGGTATCTAAAGAAATCCCTGTTTGTCCTGAAAAAAACAATATATAATATGTGTGGGAGCACGGAATGAGAAAGAAGAAAATCACAGCTAAACAGCAACACTGGAAAATGTTAAAAGAACCATTGTCCCACAATATACTACGAGTAAGAAACAGTATTGTCATTAAGGGGTTAAAGTAGCAGAAAGCTCAGTGCGATCTCCGCTGTTTGTGGTATCCACAACCTCTAATAAAAGGGTTCAGTTCGGTTTTCTAACAGCTTCTTCATGAGTATCAGCTCAGGACATACAGGAATCGAATGGAAGAGGAGATGTTTTAAAAGCAAGAATAACAATTTATTAAAAAATAGAAAACAATATGCTCACATAGATAATCAGCATTCAAAGCTCCGTCTGTGTAGTCCGTGCTACTTCCAGGTGGGCACGACGCCTTGCCCGCACTGATCCTTCACATAACCTGCCTCCTGCAGTAGTTGCAACCCCCGCACCACCTGAACTGGTGCTCCAACACATGTTGAGACTTCCTCCTCCTCCCCATTATGGGGGCGATCCATCTGGCTGCAGGGCTCATTTGACATGTATCCTCACTTGTTTCCTTCGGATAGAGCTCAAGTTGGATATATTATCTCCCTTTTCATGGATAGAGCACTGGCCTGGGCCTCTCCATTTTGGGAACAGAATTATAGTGAACAATTATACTTGTCACTACCGTCATAAGGTCAGGCCTCCGTTTCTTCCAGCCTCTTTTTCATTGCACCAGGGCTCTCGTAGACTGACCTGATTATGCTATTGAATTTCAGACTCTTGCTACTGAGGTCACATGGAATAATTAAGCATTGGTGACTTATCTTCCCAACAGCTTGTCAGAGTGCCTAAAAGATGAATTGACAGCCCAAGATCTTTTCTCTTGTAGGAACTCATATCTTTTGTCACCCCTCTTCATTGCCTCCAGAAGAATTGATTGAGACTAGAAAAGGAAAAATGATTTTGCCACAGAGAAGGGCTTTTTTTTATACTGTGGCAATAGAGGACATTTTGGATATTTATATTATCAACAATCACGTGGCCAGGAAGTGGGAGGGTTCTTGCATTTAAAAGCAGTGTAATGGAAGTGCTAGGAATGATAGAAACCGGGATTAATACTTACCTCCTAAAGAAGATGGCTAATCCCAGGGAAACGGGTAGAGGAATTGTTCTTTGGCTGCTATTCTGTATTTTTTGCACATAGGATTGTGCAACACATATTGTAATTGTAATTCACAATATATGTACAGTGGTATTGTGCCATTGGATGATGTTTTTTATTATCTTTTGTAGAATCAAGGAACTGTTTTTGATGAACTGTGATCCAGATTTTTTTGTGAGTGGATAAATAAACATTCCATTGCTTGCTGTAAAAGGTTAAATAAACTGGTTAAGGTTAATCACATGCGTGATGTTACAAGTTCCACACACGCACACACCAATTCATTGGAGACTGATGTTCCAGGAAGCTACAGATTACAGTAGTTACAATCTAACCTGGAATCTAACCTCTAACAATCTAACCTCTAGCAGGGAATGATACTTGAGCTCCAGACACCACTTTTCTATGGTAGGACAGAAAAACATTAAAGGAGAAGAAACCTCTTTTATAGGGGAAGAAGGGAAAGAAAATGGAAAAATGTAACACATCAGTGGTCGCTGCATTGGATGCATAGGTAAGTGTAATTATTTAGGCTTCAATTAATATTAGTTGATGTGAAATAAAAATGAATATATACAGTACATAAGTCATTTACATTGCATTGGACACACAAAAAGAGAATTATTCCAGAAAATTGTAAATGCATTCTAAAGTAATTTAGGATTTGTTGTATCTTACCTAAAACCTCTAGGAGTATTTCTACATAGCTGAAAGGTGAGAGGACATTTAATTGAAAATGCAAAGTCTTTAATACAGTTAGTTCCGATTTCACTACCTCATCCTTTTTGTAAGTATAACCTGCTAATTGTAGAAACTGCAGCACCATGCTGTTATTGATTATCTGTAATTCAAAGAAATTATTACCATTATTTACAGCTAATAATAATAGAATAATAAGATAACATGGTATAATACCATCTACCTATCCCTAAATAACAATATGCTGACTTTAATACATTTAGATGATTACATACCATATTTACCCGAATATAGGCCACACTTTTTTCCTGTATTTGGGGTCTAGCGCAGGAATGCGGCCTGTATTTGGGGTCTAGCGCAGGAATGCGCAATTCGTATCGCCCGATGCCCGGGGCATGCAGTTCCGGGCGCCGGGCAGGCAGCAGGGTTAAGATACAGATCCCCCGCAGCGCTGCAGGGGACTTGCATCCTACTCTCCGATACTCTGAGACAGCCTACCCTGCCAGCACTTCCCACGGGGGGAGTGCCGGCACAGGAGGTTGTCTAAGCGCATGATGCAGACGTTCACCGGCTGCGGCGATGCGCATAAACAACCTCCGCTGCCGGCACGTCTGCTCGATGTGCTTTAACAATATCCCTTGCCGGGAATTCCCACGGGGAAGTGCCGGCACCAGAAATTGTATACGCTTACTGTGTAGATGTCCCCTGCCGGCCCCGCAGACGGGGAGTCTGCACTGGTAAGTCTAGGGGGAACATCTTGGGGGCAGAGTCGCAATATATCTCGGGGGGGGACAGAGTGGCAGCATATCTTGGGGGGGCACATCTTGGGGGCAGAGTGGCAGCATATCTCGGGGGTTGGCAGAGTGGCAGCATATCTATTCCACTAAGTGGTTTTTTACGAAGAAATTTTTTTTCTTTAAAAAGGCACCTAACTTTTAGGGTTTCGGCCTATATTTGGGTGCGGCCTATAATCGAGCCAATACGGTAATTTCCACCAACATTGTTCTTCATTAACAAGCTATACGCACATATACCCCTTGAGTTATTTGTCAGGACTGGAATTTACATCAGATTCAGATTTCCTAAATTAACAATATTTAACTAGAAATGTTTACTACTGAGATATCTGATAACCAAAAAACATCTTGCATCACTCTATTCTGCTTTTCTCCCCTGATTAATTAACTTTTCTAATAACTTAAATTTAGTGGGTATGAGTGCACCACTGTATTCTACAGTCTTTTTTTTTTTTTTTTTTTATTTAGTCTTTATTTGGATTTTCATAAGACGAAACATTAATGTACCAAATAACAGAAAAAAGACAAAAAACAATTACATAGACAAGATAACAGATAAAAATTTTGCCGTGCAACACAATGTTTATCTTCTTCGTAAACGAGAAGAGAAAAATATATAAAAGACATACTACAAAAAACATCAAATATCCGAGATGAAGCTGGGGAGATGGGTAATGTGAGATAGGACGAGTATTGCCGCTAGAGTAAGCTTATAGTGTTAACTTTTTTGAGGCATGTGTCCCATATTTGAGTTTTTTTATAAGGCATGTGATTTATGCGCGACACTTCCCTCTCCATTGTAAGCTGAAACTTAAGTTGATTTATCATTTGGAGAAAATTAAAAGATCTATTTTGTTTCCACTCTTTAGCTATTGTTTTCTTAGCGGCCATGCAGGTATGAATAGTTATGTTTAATTGAGTTTGAGTTAAGAGGGGCCATCCTAAGTGTAGTATTAGAGATGCCGGAGTTTCTGGAATTATGATGTTGTCTATTTTCTTTAGATAATAAAGAATTTCTTTCCAGAAAATATTTACTTTAGGACAGGACCACCATATGTGAATATAAGTTCCTATCGATTGTTCGCATCGCCAACATTTGTTAGAAGTCAATGGAAACATCCTAAAAATGCGAGTTGGAACTAAGTACCATTTGTTTATAACCTTATATTGTGTCTCCAGAAGGGAGAGATCATGTATCTTTAATAAGCAATTTTTAATTTCTTTTAACCAATCTCCAACAGGTATCGAAATATTAAGTTCTTTCTCCCAGTCTAAGATTATTTTCGTAGTAGGAGTATTACTTTCTTTTAACCTTATTATCTCTGCACATTTAGAGAGAAGTTTCGTTTGTTTTGTTGAACTAAAAATTTGAGCAAGTTTCTTAATGTATAAGTCCTGTGAAATTAGGACATGTTTGTTAATACAATTCTTTACTCGTAGAAAATTAAAGATAGTTAGTTTTATCGATTTAAATTTAGTTAAAATAGAGGAAAAAGAAATTATCTCTCCGTAAGCCATTATGTCTGCTATAGTATTGACTCCTGCTTGTTGCCAATATTTTAGTGAAATATTATCCATAAATTCTTCTAGAATATTAATCTTTAATGTATCAACTAGCTTATCTATAATACCCATATTTTTTTTAATAATTAGCCATTCCGGAATGATATTCTCTAATATCATGTTTTTGTTTTTAACTTTATTTACTAAATCTTTATCATTCAAGGACCAAATAAAACTGTTAAGACTAGTTACCTCGCACGACTTACATTCTAACTTGTACCATACTTCTTGTCTGGAGGTTTCTTGGTAAGATTTAACAATGTGATACAATGTACTCGTTTCATAATATTTTTTAACCTGTGGAAAGCTCATACCTCCATCTCTAACGCGTGCACTCATCCGATTTGCATTAATCCTGGGGATCTTCCCCTTCCAAACAAAATTTAGAAAGGACGTATGAATTATAGCGAGCCAACATTGTGGAAATTTTAATGGTATCATACGAAATAAGTAACTCCATTTTGGCATTAAGTAAAAATTTAAAGCATTGACACGGCCCCACCAAGACAGTTCAATTTTTCTCCATTCCTTCAAAAAAGTATTTGACACTCTTAGTAGACGAAGAAAATTTATTTCTACTAAATTATCTATTTTCTCAGGGATAAGAATCCCTAGATGTTCAAAATCCATTACTTTTAGATTTAAAGAAAATTGTCTAGATAGAGTGTCTCTATCTTGAGCACTAATATTCTTAGCTTGTGCTATAGTTTTATCAAGATTTAGTTTGTAATTCGACACTAAACTATAGTTTTCAACTTCTCTTAGAAAATGTTTCACTGAGGTTAATGGATTAGTTATCGTGATAATCACATCGTCTGCATAGAGCGATATTTTAAATTCTTCATTATCTATTTTAATACCAGTTATGTCTTGATTAGTACGAATTTTTTTAGCAAAGGATTCCAAAGTAAGAATATAAAGAATTGGTGAGAGAGGGCAGCCCTGTCTTGTGCCATTTTTAAGATCGAACCAGGTAGAACATAGTCCATGTCCAACCACCCGTGCACTGGGATTGGAATAGAGAGATGTGATGGCCTTATAGAACCAGCCCGAAATTCCAAATGCCCTAAGGGTGGCCCTAAGGAACCCCCAACTGACCCTGTCAAAAGCCTTCTCGGCATCTAATGAGAGGGTCAGGAGGGGGTAACCTTGTTTTTCTGCATGATCTAATTCATCAATCAGACGTCTAATGTTATTAGTAGAATCTCTACTTGGGACGAACCCCACTTGGTCTGAATGTATCAAGTTATCTAATGTAAATTTTAATCTTTCTGCCAGTAGTGCGGAGAATAATTTAATATCTACGTTAATTAAGGAGATGGGACGGTAGCTTTTTAATTCCTCTGAGTTTTTATTTTTTTTTATTATTGGGAGAATATTAGCCTGCAAGATCTCTTTTGGGAGTACGCCCGTATTTGCAATTTCTTCAAAAATCAAAATAAGATGGTCTAATAGTTCTGATTTCAAAGTTTTATAAAAAAGGTTGGTAAAACCGTCTGGGCCTGGGGTCTTATATTTCTGCAGTTTATCAATAATAGCATTTTTCTCCAGTGGCCTATACAGAATTTCCTTTTGTTCTTCAGACAGTGTTGGTAAATTTATTGTTGCTAAGTATTTTTCTATTTCGATATCGTTTACTTCATTTGAGCTACTATACAATTTTTCATAGTATATCCGGAATCCCTCAGCTATATCCTCTGGAGACAATCTTGTATAGCCATCTGAAACTATTTTTGTTATTTTTTCACTTGCTCTTTTCTTTTTAAGCTGACTACTCAAGATTTTATCTGGTCTATTACTTTTGTGATAGTATGTTGCTCTTAGTTTTTCCATATAGTATCTTGTTCTTTCTATTTCCCTTTGGTTTATTTTGTCTCTAATAGCTTGGACTTGGGATATAGACTCTGGTGTTGGATTTGTTTTAGCTTTTAACGATAAATTATAGTATAATATATAAAGTTCGTTAAGTGGCTGTTCCTTATTTGTTTGCATCTTCTTCTTTATTTTAATAAAGTGACCTCTTATAACTGCCTTATAGGCACACCATCTGGTAATTTGTGATGTTTGCCCTATTTTATTTTCTAGGAAAAAGGCCTTAGTCATCTCTAGAATATAGTTTCTATTTTCCTCGGAGTGTAAAATGTAATCATCTAGACGCCATGTTGTAAATGGTGATGGAACCCACCTATCCTTTACCTCAAAAATAATATAACTGTGATCAGACCAAACATTATCTTTCATCTTTATTTTCTGTAATTGGCTTATTGCTTTCCCATTCCCAAAGATCATATCTATTCTGGAGAAAGTATTGTGTACCTTCGAAAAGTGGGAGTAATCTCTTGTTGTGGGATATTTCAGTCTCCATAAATCATATAGATCTGCTTTTAATATCATTTTACAAAAAGATTTTGCTCTTTTTTTTAAGTTTTTATTGATTTTATTAATTCCCACCTCTTTATCCATTTTCTCATCTAGAAAGCAGTTGTAATCTCCTGCCATAATGAGTACTCCAGTTTTTATTTTATCAACTTTATCTAAGATTTTTTGGAAATATGAAAGTGGGGCTGTATTAGGGAGATAAATGTTTACTAATGTATATTTTATATCATTGAGGGTCCCAACCCATATTAGATAACACCCATCTTCATCTTGCTCTAAGAAATTGATTTTAGTCCGGATTTTATTTGAAAAAATGATAGCCACTCTTCTCTTCTTTTTATCAAGCATCGATGCCTGACACATAGTAGGAAACATTTTACCACCCCATTTGATTTTATCTATAATCCTCCAGTGTGTTTCCTGGAAGAAAGCCACGTCTATTTTTTCTTTACGTAAGCAGGAATATACTCGATTTCGTTTAATCGGCGAATTGAGCCCCTGAGTATTTACCGAAATACACTTAATTCCCATTTTATTGGGTAATTTTGAGATCTTTCTACTACAGGGGCTGTCACTCGTCCGTATACCATACAACTAAAACCTATCTCACCCCACTTCCTCCCAGCTCCATCTCGGAAATAAACATAAACATACTGAAACATAAAAGAGACATAATAAAAAAAGTACTTAAACACAGATGGACTAAACATATGCATCGACATAACACCATGTTTATCTAGATACATACTTAGGTTCTTATTGAACCAAAAAGAGGAGTACAGATGGGTATCCTAGATGACAGTAAAAGCCCAGGGAAGGGTCGACATATATTACTGCAGAATTAATTAGTGAGAAATGTCAAATTTCTAATAATTAGGAAGATAAAGTGCTTAATAATCAAGTGCATTCTTATAAGAGTTTCATTTTCAATCATATTATGAAGCCTAAATTTCACCATCTTCAAAAAATACATATGAATTTGTTTATACCAAAATAGTGAAAATTTAAAACACAAATAAAACAAGAGATAAATAAATGAGTAAGATAAAGTGCCAGGTGTGGTAAAGTGCATTCATGTAGTAAATTCATTTCCAATTCCTCTATAGATCCTAATTAAATTATTATCTTCTTAATAAAGTGCATGTATATTTCTTTATCTAATGGAGATAAGGAAGTCAAGACCTATTTATGTATTAATCTTTACTCCAAAGATTATCTTATTAATTAATACATTGATATATAAATATAAAAGTGCAAAGTAATTAGTGCGTCTCTGCACTTATTATAATTCCAAATTTAACTCTAATACCTAATTGGTTACCGTCTTATTAATAAAGTGCAAGAGGAATAAAGTGCCAAAGTGATAAAGTGCCTTCATATACAAATTTCATTACAGATTGTACTGTGACACCCAATTTAATTGCCATCATCTTAATAAATTGCATATATAATTAATTGTATGTGAACAGTAAAGATAAGTTAAGGTGCGCTTTTATATCTTATTGATTACTCCCAAGTTTATCATAAAAATTGATATAGATATCTATATAAAAAAAAAGAAAGAGTGAAATATAAAGTGATATAGGCAATCATATGGCTGTATTGTTTCCAATTTAGCTATATATCAAGATTTAAATATTATCCTCTTAAAAAAATGCCATAATTTACTTTATGCATAGAAGTTTTTTCTTTTTTCCTTTTCCCTTTTTTCCCTCTTTTTTAAAGAGAGTTTGATCCACATGTAGTTTAAGTATTGTTCCCAGCTTTCTTTTTTCCTTTTCCCTTTTTTCCCTCTTTTTTAAAGAGAGTTTGATCCACATGTAGTTTAAGTATTGTTCCCAGTTTTATAAATATAAAAATACAGTGGTAAAAAAAAAAAAAAATTTTTTTTTTTCCTTTTTTGATCAATCCTATAACTATTTCATTTTCAACTTTACTATCAGGCAGAATTTTGTTTACTAATCTCTCAGTAAGATACAATAATCTCTTTTATGCATGAGAGTAATATTTAAACCACATATATATTTTAATGAATACTCTTAATTTATAGTATTAAATTATAGTACTAACATGATTTTAAATTCGACTATAGTTCTTATTTAAAGTACCATCATCCTAATAAAATATATATTAGGTTCATCATATTTTAGTGAATACTCTTAATTTATAATATTGAGCTAAAGAACTAACATGATTTAAATTCGATTATATCTCAAATTAAAGTACCATCATCCTAATAAGATATATATTGAGTTCATTATGTGAGAGAGTAAAGTAGATATTAGAATAAAAAACTATATGTTTCTAATTGTTTCCAAATTTTTAGAAATTAGGTGGTACGAGTATAAGAGGAGAGGAAAAAAAAAAAAAAAAAGGAAAGATCAGATTTTGTTCTGTTTTATCCATTCTTTCAGTGAGTTTGGATTCCTAAATGACTCTGTAGAACCAGTCCAAAATACTCTTATGGCCCTCGGAAAGGCCCATATGTACTTGATGTTCTTTTCTCGTAAGTACTTTAAATCATACAGAAAAGATCGCCTCCAGATTCTGGTTGCTGGGGACAAGTCAGGATATATTTGGATTTCCGAAAATTTTGCATCTATAGAAGTATTTTGTCTTCGTGATTTTAGTATGTTTTCTTTCCAATAGGCTGAAATGAAGGAAACAATAACGTCTCTGGGGATATTATCTGCCAAATCTTTAGGTTTCCTCAGACGGTGACATCCATTTATTAGATTAGAAGGCAGTTCTTCTTCTGTAGTCATATCTTTAATCAAGTCTAGAATAAAAGATTGAAGTTTATCTGTTGAATAAGATTCAGGAATATTTCTGAATCGTAAATTTAGTCTTCGAGAACGATCTTCCAGTTCTGAGATTTTAATTTGTAGATCTTCAAATTTGTCTTCTAAGGATTTTATCGATTCTGAAGTTGACTTGTGTTGTTTCTCTAATATTTCATATTTAGCTTCTATATTTATGATTTTTGATGATAGATTGGCAATTTCCAGCCTAATTTCTGTAGAGCTAGTAGAAATTTCTTGTTTTATATTTTTTAGTAGATCATCTAGAGCGCCTTTTAATATATCTTGTGTAATTACAATAGGATCTGATCTAATAGGGCTGGACAAAGTATCCTCCATAGAAGCCATTGATTCTGCTTGAGAGTAGTCCAGACACTCTTTTGTATGTCTCGGTGAAAAGAAAGCCGTGGCTCCTTTATTTGATCTGGAATCTTTTTTGTCTTTTTCTCTGTTTTTAACTGTCTGCAGTTTAGGAGGCATTTTGAGCTTATATATCTGACTTAATAGCACTTTATAAGGCGTACAGATAAAAGCTCGTTAGCTCTTATAGTAGAATTATGTATTATAAATATTCAGATTATGTAGTAAATATATATTGCCTTGTAAAGATGGCCTTCCGTAGACATCCGGGAGGAAAGAAAAAAAAAAAAAAAAAAAAAAAAAAGAATAAGTAAATAAAATAAATATATAAATAGAAATTTTGCCTCAGCCGTTTAATAGTCTTTTTCTTCTTCTTGTTTTTTTCTTTATTCCGTTTTCCGAATGCTGGGGATCTACCCTCAGCATAACAGTATTAGCACTTCTTATATTATCTTATAAACGGTTCAGCATAATAATTGCTTTTATGTTCATTTCAATCGTCAAAGCATTTATGTTCATATAGGCAGTGTGGAAATAAATAAGAGATTTCAGACACTTATCTGCAGAGTTTTTGAATTGCCCAGGCGTCCCAGTCCGATATAGAAAGAGGGAGAGGCGTCTCTGTTCTTTATATCTTTCCTTCAAAGTTCATTATATGTAAAGAAAATCCTTCATTGAGTATCATTGAGATCATCTCGTGCAGAACAGAAATCTGGATGACTAAATTGCATCACAGACAACGAAGATAATCCACGCCACGCCACGCCACCGCCAGCTCCACCACAGACACAACGGGCTCGGACAACCATCGATAGCAACACGGTGCAGAACGCTTCCCTCCAGCGGCTCCTCTCCACCTCAGCGTCCGAAGCAGGCGGCCATACCTGCCTTCATATCGCAGGAGGAAGAGTTCGAGCTAGCGCGGAGAGAGGAGTACCGGCAATTCAGGAGGTCCAGGCACCCGACCCGACGACGGCACCCGACCCGACCGTTCCGGCACCCGGTCCGACCGTCCCGGCTCAGCACTCTTTCGCGGCACAAGCCCAAGCCGCAGCCGCGTGGAGACCCATCACCCTCCTCCTGCTGGTGCGTGCAACGTCACGTCTTCACGCACGTCACGCCCCTCATCCCTCTATTTAAGAACTTTTAACAGGGTGATTGTATTAAAGAGAAATATATTTGTAGCGCCCATTGAATGCCACAATAATATTCATACAACGTGTAATTTAAAAAAAATCATGAATATTCATCCCAGCACAAATGAATTTCACACCAGAACAGCTGTGATTCATTTACTAATTCCCACTTTGAATCATTATGACATTATCTCAAGGAGGCACATATTCCTGAAGTGAGGATTAATCAAAGTGCCAATAGTCTTGCAACTGCCCTGATATTGGTTTTCCAAGTTATTACCATAGGAGATACAATCTTTTCTTTTTTGTTTTAAGCATCCTACAAGATGAAGAGGGTAGATCGCTTGTACTAATTTAGTCTTATTGAAGTAAGAAGAAAATCAACAAACCATTATATTATTAATAGGGTATTTCAAAATGTCATTAGTTACTGTCGATGGATACTTACCAGGACATGCGGTCTATACACTGTTGCAAATACAAAGAAACTTAATGAGAATTTAAAGAAAGAATAGGATAAAGCGGTGCCAACATGTGATAATCAGACTTTGCCTCAAAGTTCATATATGCATACAGAATGAAAGCATAACCCCGTTTGCATCCCACTGTGTTACCTCTACCTCTAATGGCTTGGTTTATAATCCAAAGCTCTACAAATTCTACAGGGGAACAGGCCTAGTGACATATTTGAAGGTACTGAGAAATCACACATCGATTATAACATAAAGGATATAAAAGTTCATATGATGAAACTGCATTATCTCACATAGGAAAAGCTGCTAAAACCTTTACACTAATAAATATTCAAATGTGGAGTAAAACCCTTGAAGCAGTATAAAACATCTAAGCGTTGTGCATCAGCGTGCTGTATCTCAAGAACAAATAAAAGGCAGTAATGCATAGATGCACCTCTAGGCGCTGTGGTACTGTGGCACTTAATTCGCTAAGGCCGAAATTAGCATAAATGAACTGAGACAGTTATTGCTGAATTAACGAATATTGTTCTCTCCATTTGTCTTTGCCAGCCAATAGCATTCATTTTGAATTATCCGTGTCAACAAAAGTAGCTAAATAAGGGCTAGCAACAATATGCCAACTCTGATATATGCTACAATACAAGTCAATGGTTACCAATTACTTCCCTACATGGCTACCAATAACTAATTGCTGCCTGAAAACACAGTACTCAATGAAATAATGATTCATTCTTAATGAGCCACCTATGAGCAAGAAAGGTCATTTAACCATGTGACTTCGAAAAGGAAACCTAATCAGTATTCAACAAATTTCAGCCTTGCCCACAACATAATAAAACACATATGACACCTCCAGAAATGATGCATATTTCCTCAATTAACATGGCAGCTAAGCCGAATAAGACAGTCGGAAAAGGTGATTAAGTCATCAAATGTGTTTAAGCTGGATTTATCCTTTCATATTATCATATCTAACCTCACACAGGAAAATAGGAAATCCATTACATACAATATCACCCTGAATCAACTAGCTTTCTAGGCATCATGGAAACTGTGGACAACAAACAGCTGGGGATGGAAAGGCTAATTGCCTATATTAATTAAACACAGTCAACAAGTATATAAGATTATAAACAATTATTGTGATACTCATAAAGAGACATGTTTAGGATCCTCCTCAGTAAATAAGATGTCACAAGATGGAGGAGATCTTTAGGACAAGGCTGACCATTTGTGAAATGATTTGAAGTTCTTTAGCCAAGAAAACAAAGTCAACAAGAAAATTCCAGGAAGTAACAAAAATAAAGTTTAAGTGAAATTAAAAGATATGCTAATTAATGTAAAATTAAGAGAAACCCAGAAATACAATATGGTAGAAAAACTAAAGGTTATTATAAGATTAGAATGCTTACCTGTAGACACTAAAGATGTGCTCATACGATTACATTACATTTATTTCTAAAGCACAGGCAGATTCTGCAGCGCTGCTCATACCCCACAATGCATACTGCAAATGCTATTTAAACAGTTCCAGCAAAAATATGGGTGATTCTGTCTTGGTATGTCCGATCTAACATTACTGTACTGCTTACCATGGAGCTGAATCGGTGATGTTGCAATTATTTTACCCACGGAGAAACACAATTTATTACCCTATCCGGACACTTTTAAGGAAGCCTGGAGATAGTTACCTGTTTTTACCATATGGCTTAAAATTCACTTGATTTTAGTTACATAATTTAAAAATGAATCATTCAATTATGGGAGATGCCAAAACATAGCCTACATTTAATCAACTTTTTTATTTCTCCAGTAATTAAACAGTGTCACATGTATCTCACTGATTTCAGAGAAAAAGCCATGTCAAGCTAGGTGAGGCTCAAAACAAAGGGTCCTATTGATGGACCTTTGCTGTATGCCTCACCCAGGGCAATCAATAATTCACATTAAAGCTTTACAGACATGGAGAGGGGATGCTTTATCATATTGTGTGCAGGGTGTATAGGGGCTGCCAGCTCATGTTGTGTGCATGGAGTAAAGGGACCTGCCATATTATGTTTGGTGCATGAAGTGGAGGGGCTGCCAGAAACACATTGAACAAAAAGGAAATACATACTGAGACACTAGGTTTACCTGGGTTTTTGAAAAATATAGTTTTCAGAATTTAATATTAATAATATAATATGATTTGGAGCAAGACAACAAGACTACTCTTAGGCTGGGGCAAGAGAAGCTCAAGCCCTGGGTCCTGCACCTAGCAGGATCCACAGTGCCATTACTTACTGCACCTCTCCCTAACACTTGTCGTTCACCACCCTCTAGATGCCAGGGAAGCATAGGCTTCGTATTTCACTTTTTCCATGTCCTTATTGTTAATCGTATAGTATATTTCCATTACCCCACCTAATACATAATACATTGAAGAGGCTTCTGTCTAAATTCCCCATGTCAGAGTAATATGAGAAAAGGCTATGACATACGGATCAAGTAGTATAAAAAACTACTGACCAGAGTGTTAAGAAGGTGTTTGGGTTCTCTCATTTTGAGGGCTTAGGTGTATTCCAGTCCAATTACTGAGAACTAGTTGAATTATTCTTGCTGATCCTTAGTACAGTGGTCTTTATTGAAAATCCAAGTCAGAAAAGAGAGTTTAAAGCCATATACTATATTTTAACTCATCCAATGCTTTTTCAGTAAGCAATCATTAGATGAATACTATTTTAACTCTTGCGATGACACACCATTTGGTTAAGTCTATAGAACTGCTACTGCTCTGCCATACACATACAAATACCTTTCCTATATGGACAAAAGTATGGGGAGAACTGACCATTACACCAACATAGAATTTTATGAAATCACATTTGAAATACATAGACATTAAAATGTAGTTTGCAGCTGCAACAGCTTCCGCTCTTTTCGGAAAGCTTTCTACAAGATTTTGGAGTGTTTCTGTAGAGCATTTCCGAGGTCAGGCCTGCTGGTGGAGGAGTAGGCCTGGCTTGCAATCTCTGTTCCAGTTCATCCTGTTTGATGGGGTTGAGGCCAGGGTTCTGTGCATCCAATCAAGTTCTTCCACACCAAACTCATCCAACCATGTCTTTATGGACCTTGCTTTGTGCACCGGGGCACAGTCATGATGGAATAGAAAAGGGCCTTCTCCAAACTGTTCCCACAAAGTTGGAAATAGCATTGTCCAAAATTTCTTGGTATGCTGAAGCATTAAGTTTTCTTTTCACTGGAAATAAGGGACCTAGATCAACCCCAGAAAGACAGCCCCATACAATTATCCCTCCTTCACCAAACTTTACAGTTGGCACAGTGCAGTCAGGCAGGTAACGTCCCAAACTCACCCATCAGACTACCAAACAGAGAAGTGTGATTCGTCAATCCACAGAATCCTCCAGAGCCCAGTGGCAGCGTGCTTTACACCACTCGATCCGACGCTTGCCATTGTACTTGGTGATGTGAGGCTTACATGGAAATGCTCAGTCATTAAAACCCATTCCACAAAGCTCCTGCCACAGATATTAATGCCAGCTCTTCAGTTTGGAACTTTTCAGCAGAGCGTTGGCCACTTTTACGCACCACAGCACTCGGTGACCTCACTCTGTGACTTTACGTGGTCTTCCATTTCACGGCTGAGTTGCTGCTATTCCTAAACACTTCAACTTTCCAACAAAAGCACTCACAGCTGACTGTGGAATATCTATCAGGGATGACATTTCATGGGTGACTTATTGCAAGGGTGGCATCATATCACAGTGCAAACTTGAATTTACTAAGCTCTTCAGAACGACCCGTTTTGCACAAATGTTTGTAAACGCAGACTGCATGGCTAGGGGCTTGATTTTATGCACCTGTGTCAACAGGTCTGATTGAAACACCTGAATTCAATAATTTTGAGGTGTGTCCCATACTTTTGTGCATACAGTGTATGATCTAGTATGTCATTCAGAACCATGGACTTTACAAAGGATTGTATTTTCTAGGCAGAGACTCCTAATCGAAACGTTATATGTGCTGTCTTTGCCTGGAATTCCCGATATGTTGATTGTATTCTTTTGCAAGAAAGGGGGGAAGAAGCATATTACAAATTTTGCATTTTTTTTCGCCTAACATTATAATGCATAAAGGATATAAACATAGGTATGTCTGATTCTTCCTAAAGTATTTTATATCTTAAGATATAGCAAAGAATACATTACCTAATCTGGAATTGTATTATTTAATATGATCTGCTTGACATTGTTAAAGTCCTTAGGGCACTGCATTGTTAGCATTAACATACAAAAGTTTTGAAATAATTGGAATGATCCTCACTGATTGATAGCACATGGGTTCATAGAGGAAATAATCAACTCTTCCACAGTTAAATAATTCACGGGAAATAATTCAACCCACCTTTTTTTCCTAGCAGGAGCATCTAACGTAATTTGACTTGCTTGCATTAAAATCAACTCATTAATTGAAGAACAGGGATTTTTTTGGTCATTAAAAGACCAAGGCTAGATGTGATAATGTATTAGCTCCACTGGGAACTTTGAGCCGGGGCCATTAGTAAGATTTAAGATATGTCATTTTTTTCTGCAAGTCTCATAAAAATATCTGCAAAGTATTGTTCTTAAATGAACTTTTTAACCCTTTGCCAACATGATTATTATTTATATAACACCCTAGAGGCTACAGCTATATAACAATATAAATTATATATATGTGAACAGTCTTTTTACATACATTATCTACAGCTGGAAATAATTTGAGAATATTTACTAATTTTGGGGGATGTTTTAACTGGTGATCATACATTTATAAGCTACGAAAGCCTAAGCTATATGTACTTTGGTAACCAATGATTTGTCTATGAAGGGCAGTGACTGATTAATAAAATATAACAAATACATATTTGGGTTAATAATCTTATTCCCACATGCCTACATTTATTTCCCTCTCCCCAATAACATTTCCCGTTTGTTTTAGTTATTTCTCCAACTCTCCAAATATATTCCCCTTCACCCCTTCCCACTATGACACAACATTCCTATTATTTGGCTACCCTGTTCCTTGCCCCTGCTAGTCCAGTGCATGATTTGCATTTTTAACTTTATAAAAGCTAAGAACTAACAAGTTTTGCTATTTAAATGTAACCAATGAATGTATTTGGACAGTAACTGGAATAATCAATATAAGATGACATTTTATCTTGGACAAGGTTGGAGTGTATCAAAATGAATAATGGGAAACTGACCTTAAGCAGCTACCGTACTAAAAATGGTCTCTTAGCAACATTTCCTAAAATGAAATGCAAATTGCACTTTAGAGCTCAATAAAACAGCTTTTCTGTTTAAATAGGGCATTTCAGATCTATTCTCCTACTGATTATGACTGATACCATCCATGTAGCATAATTAGCAAAACTGATTTTGATTTAAATGTTTTAATTAACATGAAAATTATGCTTGTCTAGCAATAAGCTGTTTCTTCCTAATGCTAGCGTTGCCATATTAGCAAGGTACAGAAAACAAGGAAAACACAACACTGTGTATTGTAGACCTGTATGTTTTGTGACTTTACGATATAATACAAATAGGTATTTAATCAAGAGACTGATGTACTAATCTATTCACGTGCATATTATGCTTCAAGAGTGGCCCAGGATCAGGGACTCTATGAAGTCCAAGGTCAATCCTAATGTGATATGGGCAAAATATCTGGGATAGGTGCTAATACAAAAAATGGCATTGATAGGTTCACACTTATTTATAGTTCATTATAGCTCATGGGATATATATATATATATTGTGAGATAGGTCCGGGATCGCCCCTCGCTGAGGTCAAGGGACAAGCGCCCGTCCTCATTCAAACCAGGCAAACAGGAGTAAATTTGTGCAATCTGACACAGGGTCAGGTTTATTAGAAAGGTTGCAAAGACAAAAGAAATATAACAACACAGCAACAAAAGAAATACCTTGCCTGTCCGGCACTTACTATACAAGGGAGGCCCTCACTAACAGCTGGAGAGCTTCTCTCTGCCAACTTAACACAATACGTCCAGCAACCTTCACTCACTTTACTCGCTTTACTCAAATGTCTCTCCCACTCTGGTGTTACTTCACATAGGAAAGGAATCTAGGAGAAACATACCTCCCTTCCACCACCAATCCTACATGAATGTCACAATTTATATATATATATATATTTGGAATAAGGAGGCAGGCTGCAAGTTGGCACCTTTCCCACCGTGTTCTCTGATAATCAACTTCAGTATCTCTATGCATCATTTCTGATCTCTACAGGGTTTAGATAGAGCAACATTCCAACTGCCTGCGCACTAATAGCTTGAGTTTATTTCGTAAATGCCGGTTCTACAAAATTGCAGAGGTCAGACGTTTAAAGAAAAACTAAATTGTTTATATTTGTTTGAGGCTGACCCTGAATCTTGATCCTACCATTGTTTCATTTATACCAGAGAAAAGATAAAGCTCTTTTACAGATAACAACTGACCAATGCCATCACAATCACATTTACAGTGCAATATCTCATGTGGACAAAAAAAGAGATAATTGGATGTAAAGGAAACTTTAACAGTTAAAATACAAATATGGCGTGTATTTACATTTTCTGTGAATGGAACAAAATAAATCAATGTTTTAGCTTTGAATCTTCAACTAAAGTTTGCCATTCCTAAGTTATCATATGCTTCATCAATTCTATTTTAGCCATATGGGTTGTATCAAATTAGCACTAGCTAAATTTTGAAAGTACCTGTCAATGTTAATGGAATGATTATTTTATTTTTTATCTTCAATTTAACCCTGTCCCAGGCGATATTGAGCATAAAAGTGGGATCTGAAATAAGCCCCAAACATTAGTAGAAATAACCTTTCCATTAATCGTTTTCCTAGGAATAGGGCAAGAAGAACCCCCATACTATAGAAATATCCCCATGCAACAAATAATGAGATAGCTCGATATCTCGCTGCAACAAACATTGTTGGCCACCTTTCAGGTCACAACCAATGGATATATAACAGTGAAGACTTTGGGCTTTATTTACTAAAGAAAGAGTTGGCAAGAGGGTTTGACAGAAAGTTTCGGCTCCATCTTTGCTTAACATTATGAAGAGATAACCACATTAAGCGTCAGCATCATGAAAAGCTTGGATGAACCTGTATGAAATATTTAAATCAGTGTGATTACTTAAGTCACCTCACTCACTAAACTATTCTTCATATCTTCAGCTTGCAAAAGAGTATACGGGAATCTATATTAAACTCGGGAACTACAACTCTCCTGCAAACTCTCCCACAAACTCTCACGTTTGTGAATAAACCATCATATTGCCTACTATTGTGGGTCATTTGAGGTATACTACCTCTTCATGTATGATTCAAATGTCCTAACTAAATGCATTTACTGAATGGGGTGACTCAGACTTTTTGAGTAGGTAAAAGGAACAATATAGTTTGTATAGTGTTTTTCTACAGTCCATTATATGTTACTAATATGCCAATTTGTTGGCTGTCCTAGCAAATGTCCTGTTGTGGGAACTGTCAACAGTGTTACATGTAGAGTTACTAAACCCTGCCCTGTTCAAGTAAATGTAAGGGAGATTGAATTACTTCATGAGGTTACATTGATGGCAATTCTGGGCAGACCACCATGTAGCATCCCACAAATGGAGTGCATTATTAGTGTAACCAAATTGTGAGTAATTATGTTTGTGGTGGAACTACGTTAAGAAAGGCCTTCTGAAAGGTTAGTAGCTAGTACCCTATTATACCTAGTATAAGCAAAATGCGTATTTGGTACACTTGAGACAAGGTACACTGCCGCAGCTAAAGGGTCACTCGAAGAGGGAGTGTCCAACATATTCACACGCCGAGAGTCAAAATCAACATGGTGTTATTATAGGATAGAAGCTTTATCATGCTCCCTAACAGTGTCTTTTCTGTAAGCAAAAAACTTAAATTCAACAAGATTACAGTTGGTTATAATGATTATCCAGAATCCTGTGAAACAGAAAGTCTTAATTATGTTCTAATCTCAACTGTAAGACTGTAGATAACTGGTGTAACAAAGGACCTCAACCACACCATTTGTATTCACAATTTGATTGACAAAATGCATTTTAAAAAGATTTTAACAAGGAATGATAAAGAATGATAAACTTCAAATGTATGATCCTCTGACGCAGCGGTACCTGAAATATCAAATAATCTATAGAGCCTGTCATGCCTGTTTGTACTGCAAGTTATCAAATATTAAGACAAATTAAATGTTTTTACTCTTACTTTCTGTTCCCAGCTGTTAATTCTTAAAATTATTTTGTTGCATAATAATCTATGGCAGCTCAAATCAGAAGATTGTTCTAAATCAAAATAAGCTACAAACACTTTGTATCACATTGACCAAGCACACAGTGTACTGCAATAATCCTGCTCATTTTAATACTCATTAATATTGAACTTTTGTACTTTTACAATTATTACAAAATATACTAAAGATTGTAATATGTAGGTCGTATACTATATCATTTCAACTTCGTATAAATGAGAAATCACCCATAAATAGAATGAACGCAAGTAGGCGTTAAAAGGTCTTGTTAAGTTTCTAAAAGATAGAAGACTCGTGAGACTTTAAGGGGATGGAACAAAAAGATCTTAATTTCGTAACTGGGTCACAGGAAATGTGGAAAAAAATGATTAGTGCTTTCTTATAGGAAAATTGTTAAAATGAGTGCCATTTAATTTTAGATCATTCTATCATAAATTATGATTATAGAGACCTATAAATAACACTTTGGGATATGTGTTCATTTATAGAACAGTGAAGCCAGGTTTTTTTTGGAGAATTCATTTACTTTAAAAAATATAGCTTGGTTTTGTCAGCAAATCCTCCTGTATACAGGCATCAGAGAGGTACACTGTCTAGCAAGATGCTGTCAGCACCACAGTGTGCCACTAGTTTCAGGAAGAATGCATTCAGATTTAAATACATTTAAATAGATTTAAATGACGCTTCTAATTAACGTGTATTTATGCTTTTGCAGGAACCCTGTGTTTACTGATTGATACCAAATGAACAAGCAGAATTTAGTTGAACGACAGATATCATAGAATATTTACTGGTCCATGGTAAAATAGGCATTCCACCCCTTTAAGGACATGACCATCTACCTATTGAGATGTCTATGGTTACAGTTTGTCCAATCGGGTGCATGAATACCGACAGAACAGATATATCACGCTGCTATTTGGTAGAATACAAGCTACTGGAGTGTGCATGTTATGTTAATCCTATTCACGTCAATTTTTACTCCATTACTATAAGTAGATAAGCATTTGTTTATTCAAACTGCTGCTTGGGAATCAAAAATAGCAAACCATTTCTAAAGAAATCTGCGCCCATCCTAAACTTGCTAGTTAAACGGCTCTTTAATAACATTCAATCTAAAATATAATGTGATAATGCTACTGTGATTAAAGTAAAATTAAAATGAAACATCAAGAGAAATGAAGATAAACAGTTTTTTTTTCCCATTAGAATACACATTTAGTCATTGCTAAAAATAGAAAGCAGTTGTGTGGGTAATTCAGGTTTGTACTTGTCAATCAAAGATACTACTGGATGCTTAACACAAATTAAGCACCTGAGTTGTGATGCCTGATTTCAGAGAAACAAAGCCCTGTCAGTTTGATACCACAGCGCCATGAAGAATTCTAAATTAATTTCTAATTTCTTTTATGTTTATCATGTGTTGTGAGAATGGTCTGCCATTCAATTTTCCATCAGGACTTGATATCAGGAAGTTCTATGACAAGCTGTGATAGCCTCATTTTTCTGAGATAATTAGAGATGTTAACCCAGTTACTGTCTAATCATATTAACAGAAACATTTAATGGGGCAATTTTTCATTAAAAGAAGTGTTTTACAAAGATTTCAGTGTTTTGGTTTGCTTTTATTAAGTCCCAAGGCCATCAGTAAACCACACAACATGATACCTTAAACAACTCATCAGCTACCTAGCCTTTTTGCCCTATAGCCCATACATGTGACCAAGAGTCCAAGTGCTGCTGGTGCTGTAAGCCGCCTAAAGCATATGCATCCCCAAGCTCAATCATTACATATCTGAAGCTGGATAAGCCACACTGGCCAGAGGGCCACACTGCTGTGGTGACAATGGGAAGGCCAAAAACCCAGATAAGAACACAACCAATGTTTGCAAGTCTTCTAACAGGGAGAGTAAGGCTAGAATGATCATACTGCTCCAGGTTTATTGGTTTATATTTCTTTAAACCAATAACTTTCGACAATGTTGCAGGATCTGCCCAATATGAAGGGGCCATGCTGACAGGCAACTGGAGACATGGGCATGCAGTCATTTTACCCTTCCATATTGGGCAAGGGAGGCACTTTGTGATGGTCAACCTTCTACCTGGTCGAGTAGGTGGATCAGAATTCTCTTTCATGGGGCTTCCCATGCATTTCCTTATGTAAAAAAGGCTACCATATCCAGTTACCATAATCAAACTACATAACATCACTTAACATCTCTTATATTGAGCCGTGTATTTGGATTTTATCTATTAAGTGGCATAAAGTATTGATTAATCACAGCAAAATAAAATTTATAATCCACCAACTTTTTTCCTTCCTGTAACAGCACTCTAAGGATTAAATATCATTCCAGTCTTAATATACCAGAGTAGTTTATCATCTATTCACTACTTTCTGTTTCTCTTAATTCACATGATTCTTAGTAATTCCTTCACATCCTCTTTGGGCAAGTATTTTGTTATCTATTTTTAGCAAATCTGGATGCACTATTCAAAGCTCCGTTGCTATTATTTTCAATGTCTGCTTCAAATAGCTGACGGTGCCAAGCATGATGTCATATCCTAGCATCCTCTTTCACTGGAAACAATAAATAACAGCAAAGCAGCCATGCCAAAGGGGTCTTTGTCATCAAAGAAGACATCTCTCACCAAAGCTGGAGGTTATATTGAGAAATAACTATGAAAAAAAATGTAGAGTTGGTGAGGGGATCAGAAAAGTTGATTGTAGGATTGAATGACAAATAGGAATAGGTTGTTTTTAAAAAATATTTGCAAAATTTACAATCCCATTTTTTTTAAAAAAAATCTCTGGGGGTTTATTCATTAAAGGGTAAGTTGTCAGGGAGTTTGCAGGAAAGTTGCAGTTTCAACTCCCCTATTCATTATGAGGAGTTAACATAAACTAATCTCTCCAGCGTGAAAGGCGAGCTGTCCATGTATAATGCATAATTCAAAGGGCACAGATACTGATTAAAATTTTACTATAAATTATAATCCTGCAACACAAGATCTACATAATGCACAGTGAAGTCAATGAGCTGATAAACAACTATCTTCAATGCATAAAGGGATTCAACAAAATGCAAGCAATACATAATCTAAAGTAAAGGTTCAGAGGCTTATGTATGAAAGTTTTACTTCATTGAGAGGTTAGTGAAACAGTCTTACCATCATAAATGGTAGAGGTTAATCCAAGCAGTGCTGTTCTTATAGGCAACTATATATTAGGCAACTGCATTAGATGCACACAAGGATGCTTTGTCTATTTTAACATTTCAAATGTAAAAAGAAGAAGTGATGGGAGATGGCAAAAGGCTTCCTTCCTGGGTTGATATTGGCTTGTGGACAGTCTATGGACATATTACTATATTAAATATATGACCAATGACCAAACAGGTCTTGAGATTTCTAAATTTTGGTTAGCCGATGCTTACTGAACAAGAAAAATCCATATTCAGAGGTTGAAGTGTGACAGATATTGATTATCCTCCAAACAGAAGCTTTGATGATTTCCAATCTTGAGACTGTTACACCTACAGCCTTAAATGTTGAGCTGTTTAGCCTGTTTTATGGCACATGCAACTTAATGCCACACACAATCTATGAAGTATATTCTGTGCATCTAGTTTTTATTGTATTTGTTACATGCAACCATTCAATATCTTTAGCAGATAAATATGTTAATTGTCTATTAAAACACTATACGTTTTATTTTTTTTATTTCCAGTCCAGTAGCAAAAAAACATTGATTGCAGAAGCAGATCAAGATCAGGTGGGGCCCTAGGGCAAGATTGTTACAAGGGACCCCTACATTACTGCACAATGACACTGCATTGGCAACAGGGCTATTGTTCCTTAGACATATCTAATGATTGTGTGCTCCGAACACCCACAATATTGTAGTAGGTAGGATGTATAAACCCACAGAAATATATAAATTACTTAATCAAGTTCATACCCCACCAAAAAGCAGGGAAGCATTTTATAGTTTGTGTACAGCAACCCTAATATCCAAGCATTAGTTCCCACATGTTCCCACACAGACCCAGACAAACACACAAACCTAGAAAGACACAAACACAACCCCAGAAACACACACACACACACATGTACCCACACAGACCCAGGGAGACACACCCTGACAGACAAACACCCTGACACACACACCCAGACAGACACACACCCAGACAGACACACATATCCAGATACGCAAGCCATCATACCCAGACACACATAAATTCAGGTAGACACAAAAACCCAGACAGACACACACAAAACTAACCAGACACACACACACAGACCCAGTCACACACACAAATGTACGAGGACACACAAATCCAGACACACACACCCAAACATGCTAACCCAGACAAACACATGCCCAGACACACACAAACCCAGAGAGACAAACATGCAAATAACCAGACACACATGCTAACCCCCAAAATCAATTACCTTTAGGAGAAGCTGCAGTACAAAGCGCCCTTCGTGGTCCCATGTTTGCACTTGCAAAAATGCATTGGGCACAAGAAGTGTAGAGCTGCACACATATCCTACAAGCCAAAGAGCTAGGTGTGGGGAAACAAGCAAATGCTTATAAGGTTATTTAGCAGAACCCCATGCAGTTGCAATAAGACTATACAGAAAGGGACCACTCAGTTATCATACGCAGTAAAGTCAAACTTTAATGTTTTAATACTGGGAATAAAATATTGTTCCCCCATGCAAATAAACCTTCAAATAAATTTTGGACCATAAGGTCTTGGATTATTCATTGAATTTTACTATGCAAACAAGAATTAAATAATTCTCTTTGAGTTCCAGCTTCATACTCATTGCTTATGGGATATCTATGCTTTCAACCTTCTTTACCCATAGGAAATTGAGTTGTGTCTATGGATCTATCCTAAAAATAAGAAAGTATTTTCCGTCAAGAGCTCGCACTGAAAAGAAATGCTACATATACTAATTTTTTGTTGCTATTATGTTTCATTGTCAATTTATAAATAACCCGGGGCTCTCTCTTGATTTGTTATACTAAAGAAATAACACATGTTAAATAGCAAACACATGCTATTTCTTATGGTAAACTGTAGCTTCATTGCAGTGTGTTTCAGGTTGCGGGGCCAACAGGATTTACACATCAAAGCATCTCAAGCAGCACTTTGGTTATTAGTACGTCGCACTAATCATCTTACTAACATCTATCGTACTAGTGAACCCTGCTTTTGATAAAGCAGAGAATGATACTTTGGTGTGTTCATCTTATAGCCTTCCTTTGAAATCTTGTCAAATGCTGCAGACATCATTTGTACAATGAACCTTAAAGAATATAAATATTCCAATCCAAGCTATTATAAAGGCCTTTAGAAATATACAGTGTGCATTATGTCCATCGGTTCAATCTTTTTAAAAATAATTATGTATGTACATTTGATAATACTCTTGATTAGCTCATAATGAAATAATTACATTTGTGTGGGTTTGTTGTTTAGATATTACCAGCTCTATTGTAACCACTTTAAAAAAAAATACCTTGTGTCTTTTTTATTATTCTTATATTCTCCAAAACAATGTCACAATGACAGCAATTTATATAGACTTTGTAAGATTGAAAAGAAACCCAGACAAGTGTCATGTTTGTTTTATAGGGCTGTAGCTTGGAACTAAATAAATAAATCAATAGTAGGTTGAGTAAAATCTTCCCTGAAATATATTGAGAATTGAACTTGTAGCATAAAGTGCCTTTGTGAACGTTTGTATGAGAGCTAATCGGGCCTGGACCGGCCATCTGGCATAACTGGCAGATGCCTGGTGGGCTGGTGGCAGATAGCAGGCTATACTTACCCTTAATGCCACTCTAGCAGCAAATCTGTACCTACAGGTTTATGCTGTCAGCTGAACACACGTAGCCACAGGGTTTAAGAGTATCCAAGCATAACATGCAATAATGTGTTTCCATAATATGGCCACACATGTGACATAAAATAGTAGACTTGTACTGTGTTTTGGTAAATTCGCCTGTTCATAAGAAGCCAGGAGAATGAGGCCTCTGGCCAAGGCTGCTTGGTCATCTGTAGTCGGCCATTGGATGTGACTCCATATGGCTGGATCAAGTAACAACAGCTTTCACAGCGGTACTTGTATGAAGTTTTGATCAGCAATGTCGGTAATAGGTTTGGTAGAGATCGTCAAAATGAACACCTTGCAAAAATCTACCAAAATAACATATAGTGGGTCCTTTTTTAAACGCAGTAAAGAATGATAGGTTAACATGCCAGATCACAGTCAGGGAACATAATATCAACTTTTCTTAATGTTCACTATACAGGGAACCTAAGGTGATATCAATTTTTTTCTCAAAAGGAAGAGTCAATGCCAAAGAATAAATGGACATGGCCATTTCTTTAACAGAAGCCCCTATATTAGCTCTAATGATCTATATACAATCAAGTGTCCAGTAGGTAATCTGTAGTATACATACTTTTCTTGTTTCCATTATGGAACCTTTTTCTAATAATTTCCATGGATTGTGCATATTACAACAACTTTTTGAATTGGGTAAGTTATTCAAAGCAGTCACATCTGGCTGCACAAACATAAATTCAAATACTTTATCTGAGCGATAAAAATTATATACAGGCCTATGCAAGGTAAGCCTTAGCTTTTACCTTCAGAATTATTTAACGTGCTGAAGTAGTCAGCAGTGTTTTATGTACTTGTTCCTGAATCTGTTCCTCTTTTTTATTCCTGTCCCATTATTTTTCTGTTTCCTATGTTCAAACAGGTGCAGAAGAGCACCGTGTTATTATTAAGCATATTTAACAAAAAACAATCACTTAAGTGCAAAAAACAGCATGTTACATAGTAACTCATGTGTACGCCATAGCAACACTAATAATTTTAGTACTAAAGTTAAGAAAATTAACATATTTTGTACAAAATAATTTCCCCAAGCCTTACATTCTGTAAATTTGTAACTAATGTATCACAGTATACTCAGAATAAAAATAAAAATGTATTCATATCTAGATTTGTTTAATGCAGCATAAGTTCATAAAATTATCACCATGAAATATAAAAGAAAGAAAGGTGCGAAAGAAACAAAAAGAAAGAAGGAAAAAAGAAAGAAAGAAAAAGAAAGAAAGAAAAAAGATATAAATGAAAGGAAATAATGGGAAAGAATGCAAGATAAAAAATACACAAAGAAAGGACAGAATAACTGAATGCAAGATAAAAAATACACAAAGAAAGGACAGAATAACTGACAACTGATTAACTCATAATTCTAACAGCAAAAACTTACCTGGCCACGGCAGGAAACACAGCCTATAATGACCCAAATGATTATTTACTCATTCATAGTATTTTATCATTAAAAACCATGTAATGTTCAATAAAATAATTATTTTCTTTCAGATAATTCTAGCACATACAGCCACCCTATATAAAACAAGTTACAAAGGGACCAATTAGGAAGGTGTATTTGTTAACCTGGGCTAGCTGTCAACCGTTCTCTTTGCTTATGCACAGCTTGCTGTACCAAGCTTTAGGGTCCAACTAGGATCTAGCTTGCATCATAAACCTCAATAGCTGGCTCACCCAGCTTAAATACAAAACTTAACACAATATATAGGCATGCATCATAAAGCATGTTATAGGTGACATATACCATAATTCATCAGTACAACACTACTTGTTCACTGTTTTCTCCTGTATATATTTTTTAAGTGTATTCCACTTAATAGTAGAATACCGCTGCTTGCAACAGGTGTCAGAGCAGTAGAAGATAGCAGGGATATTCTGCAAAGTACAAAGAGATGCAATGGGTTATTAATAAAGCAATTATGGTGGAGTTTTGAATTGGCTGGTACGATGATAAAACAGCTTTTAAAAGTTTGCACCATATATGCTCTTTATGAGTAGCTCTCAAAAATATTTGGATGATGGTCTAGCAGTAACTAACAATAATAACACATTGAGGGACTCCTGCAAGGTGCTGTCCTTCAATCGGCCTACTTATTTAGATGTTTCACGTGTATCAAAAACACCCAGTGGTGTCTCCATGCCTTTATTGAGGATGGGATTGGGGTAAAATTCTAATACTGGAGGATTTCAGGCAAATATTATACTACCACTAAAATAAGGTTGCTGCTAATATTAATAAACAGTACCCAAGAAGTACTGTCTATCTTTGTAATGATTTGCTGTTGTAAGTTCTGAACCGTGGTACTCATAACAATCTCACATATATAAAGCTTTGTGGTCTAGAACAAGGCTGTTTAGGTAATTACCAGAGGAGTCATATTATAATAATGATAAAAATGTATAGATTCACTAAAATATTATATTAACCTTTCTATTTAAGTAGAAAGAAATATTAATGAGATGTTTACTATTTTGGATGTAGGTTTCATATGGTTGAGTCTGGGATCAAAAAAGGTACATTTAATCTGTAAATGGTACCTATCAAAATTTTACAAATGAATTCCTTTTATTAATGAACAGTAAGTAAATTACTTCCCATTCTAGATCTGAAACCACCGACTAATTACGTAAAAACACTACAGCACTTGCAACATCAAGAAGCTACAGATACATTATTCTTAGTGCCAAACGTGTAGCAAACTGGGTGGCCCTACAGCCAAGATCATTATATCAAAAATTGATTGGTATACATATAATGAACTACAAAAACCTCACCAATACACGCAGTATTTCTAGAAAAAAAATCGACGCCTTTTGAACAATGGCAGAATACATAAGAAGATAACAAATTGATCCGATTACTAAATCAAATCTTATAGATGTGTACTCATTATACCTAATATATGTTCCCTTACAGAAAACTTAATGAGTTAATTATTTAGCCAGTCATTTATAAAATATGATACACAAGTAAATTGATATAACATAAGAGGATATAGGCATTCTCATTATACCTGCAAATGAATATACTTGAGCTGTATTGATGATTAATATATTTTATTAGTTACTGTCCAGGAAACTTGATGGTGAAAAAAAGAAACAAAGCCATGAGCTTGAAAGAGAATGTGTTTATGATCATTGAATTTGAACGGGACTTGTATGAATTAGCCAGGCAAGGCAGTTCCTGTGAAATGTGTATCTCTGCAATCTTTCATTCTGAAAGATTATAATAGCTAAAAAAAAAAGAGGTATGGTATTCCGAGTTGCACAGCTGTGTGGGGAAAGCATAAAAAGAGTGTGGAACAGAGCCCATTGTCCTCTTGACTTTTGTATTATCAAATGTAATCTTTTATTATTATTCAAGACATACTATTCAGATATTCATGTTATTCATTAAATCATCTCTGGAAAAACCACAAAAAAAGAAGACTGCATTTAGGAGAAATGATAAAAACAAGGTAAATTAAATCCAAGGTTAGTTATACTGCTCATAAAACTCTACAATGAATTCAATGAATCAACTAATGTACTTTAAGAATTATTATACTAGAGTGGGATACTTTGTAGCGCAAGTCTCTGTGCATTAGTTGTACTGGGTTTGTAATTTAGGAAGGACAAGCAAACTACAATTAACTTGTCTGGCATTCTCCTTAAGAGGAAGCATACAGTGCAGTCATTACTAGCACATTATTATCAGTCATTTTAATAATATGTGAAAAATATGTGCACGCATTAGCAATCATCTCCACTATAACAAATCAAGTGTACAGTGTTCTAGGGTAGAACACAAGGCAGGCCAGGTGAGCTTGAATGAACACAAGGCAGGCCAGGGGAGCTTGAATGAACACAAGGCAGGCCAGGGGAGCTTGAATGAGCACAAAGCACCCAGGCAGCTATATTGTTAAAAAAAGTAGAACTGGACCAGCATTCAGGTAAGTATAACTCAAGTTCTAAGATCCCATATTGCTGCCAAGCATCTATTGTAAATACCACCGTTTCTTTTTATTTCTACGGTCTCAAAAACAAGATGAATTTTCTGTGTCTAGGCCTGTTTTCACATTGAATGATTACACCTTTGGATAATAAATGGAATTCTCCTACATACTTCTAAGAAACTGTAATACATCTATATAGCAAAACATCATTACCACAGCTCTGAAAGCAATTTATATATTTTTTTCTGAACTCAACAAAACCTACAGTGTATATATTTAGAATGTGCTTTGCTGCATTAATCACAGTGACCAATGCAATACGAGCTGATGTTTTAGGAACCAGGGGGAATGAGAATTTCCAATACCATGTAAAAATGAGAAGCAGCTTAATGACTACCATATCATTTTATTGAGAAAGAAAATGGAAAACAAATGTGGAATATAATGAAAAAATCAACAATAATGTGATGGAAGAACATTTATGTACATGAATTCAATAAAGCCAGATGACACAAAGCTGCCACTTTTAGATCTCACTGCTGAAGCTTGCATATCTTCAGTCTCAATGTATAATGTTATAACACAGTGGGGCAGCAGTAAACCTTTTTATTCATAGAGGTTGCTAGATAAGTGGAATTGCTCTCCAGCAGAAGGGGTAGACGTTAAGTAAGAGAATTGAAACATTTGTGGGATATGTGTAAGACCATCCTGAATTTGAAAGACCAAGGACAGATTAAGGTTTGAGACTTTATATTGGGAGAATGGACAGACTAGATAGGTTGACTGGTTCTTAGCTGCAATCAAATTCTATGTTTCTGTATCATAAAAGATAAGCATGTGCTTGGATCAAAGGCTAAGCTCTGTTGGTCTCAAAAGTACACAATCTGTCAACATCTGTGATCATATTTTCTCTTCTAGTTTCTGTTACTAAGAAGGTTTTGTGCCGGGACACCAGATGCAGGATCTATGCCTTCTTACATACTTCCCAATGGGAAATGTATTAAAAAATACGTGGAAGAAAAGAAAGAGAGAACAGCAAGAGAAGGCAGAAGGAGACTATACACAGATTTAAATACAGGCATTTTTACACTGTGGATCACAGGAAAGGAAGAAGGATATGTGTACTTTTCTAGGTTCCTCATGTATTAGGTAGGACATATATTAATACATTTAATAAAATAGGCACAGAAAATTCTATGATATCATGATCGATATCATGAATTCTAGATTACCTTTTCAAAAAATCAAATCAGTTTTCAAGGGACAGAAAAATGACAGACAATTACATTTAGTCCAATACAAAATATGTACAATTGCAGAGTATATGCTGTAAAAATCTGTGCAATTAAATTATCCCACAAAGTCAGATGAATTGATTCATTAAGATTAGATTAAGTAAAAACGGTACGCATAATATGGCCAATACAAAAATGTATTACTTTTTTAGACCTAAATTTAGTCTTCAGTATTTTCAATATTTCTCAAGTGTGCAACCAAAATGTCATTTTATAGATTCAAATCCAGGGATTTATTCTGATTGCCATATTTGGAGTCGGGAAGGAATTTTCCCCCTGGTGTGGGGCAATTGGCATCTGCTTCATAAGGGTTTTTTTGCCTTCTTCTGGATCAACACAGTAGGGACACAATAGGTATATAGGTTGAACTTGATGGACTTTGGACTTTTTTCAACCTTGTGAACTATGTTACTATGTTACTATGTTACTAAATATCACACTTATTTTAGGTATTCCAAAACTCAAGATTGAGATTGAGAAAGATTGTTGAAGTAAATGTACAGAATTATTCATTACATACCTACATAGGTATGATGATGATTAATTATATATATGCATTACTAAATTGATATAATCATGTACAACAGATGGGACAGGAACCAAGTTACTTTATTGCCTAAGAAAAACATCACCCTGTAATCCTCCCTAACTCAATGAGATTAGGTGAAATCTGAATGTTTCTTTGTTCAATAAAAAATACAACTGTATGGCAATAACAAATAATAATATTTACAAAAAAGGGAAATAACTGTTGATTCTCCTAAAAAAGGTCACTGATTTTGGATAATTTTTGCTTTTCCTGTAAAGAAACAAAATCAGTATATGGTTTGGATCAATTACAAAATCCCATGTACATGGGAACATTCATGACATCTATTTCAAGTAGTCTTCTATCAAGAATTCAAGTCCATGGGTTCCGTAAGTCATATCTGTACTGCTGATCTGAAAAGTGGATCACCATTACATTTACAGTTAACTTCCTGCAAGCTAGAGCTGGTCAAGTACAAAATTCCAGAGCTGTAATAATAGCCATATTGTAATGGGTAGGTGGCAAGATAGCTGGCCTCTATATGACTTCTTAGTTCAGTAAGAGGAAGAAAAAAAGGTAAGCAGTCATGTTTCTCTTCACCATGTGGACAAGAAGAGCCACTCACTTGTAGAATAAGCATTCTGGAAATTTATGGTTAAACCGTACGCAAGCACGTATTGCAGTATATACAGGCGTTCAGTACCATGGACAGCTCCTGGAATATCCAAACTGCTGAATTAGTACTTACAATATTTAAAAATATCCACCTGCCTTGTTAATATATCATAGCAAGCACACATTTAATATTGAGCAAGTGACTTCTGCTAAGCTCCCGGTTCTCATACCTCAAATGTGGCTTTAATTAACTTTCTTATTTGTCTTGAAGTTGTATTAAAGTGTTACAGTCAGAAAGTTGATATGCCCTTTTTTCAATAATCATTTTTATTCGTTTTTCAAAGAAAAAGAAACATTAATATACACTACGTAGGAGTCAGAATGGTTCAATCAAGCTAAAATATATATATTTGATAATATCTTCTGCACATCTGGAGAACATAGTTAGGTTCTAAATTTCTAACTTTGAAAGTATTTTTCTCCAGGTTTGATTTTGAGGCTTGCCGATACAGCCGCTCCCTTGTGTTAGCGTTACTCTCGTTAGGTTTACAAAAAGGATATACCCTTTTTTAATTATTTTTAAAAGGGTTAAAGAATCTTGAAAAGTAACAATTTTGGAGCAATAAAACATTCTGATTATTTTTAAAGCATTACAGAAACTCATCTCTTTCTTAGAATATTGTTGTCTCCCTATAGAAAGTGAGCACTCATTTTATTGGGGCTGGGTGAGTTACATTCAAAACCCTCTAAAAAAAAGATTCCTTGATGGCCTTGCAAATAAATGTTTGGCAAATCCATCTGAGCTCAAGCTGGTGCTTCCAAACATGTTGCAAAGGTAGGCTTAATCAAGCATCTCATTACAATTTGCCTTGATTCCACACAGGCTTATTTCGCCCTTTTAATAAATCCTTAGTTACTTGTTTAAGTAGGTGAGAAGATCAACTGAGCTGGCTCTAGAAGCAGGATGACCTAAGGGTTACCCAGAGACCTACTAACATAAGGAAAGTAATTGCCTTTGTCCAAATTAATAAAGGTGAAAGGAGTTTGAGTTGGCTCAGTTGCCCTACTATAGCAGGTTAAAAAACCTTATAAGGATCCTTATGTCTGACACTAAAAACCGTTTTCGTTAAACAAGATATTTTCTATAAGAATCATACTAACATGTGTCATGGTCAAATGATTTGGATGACACTTAAAAACAATGATATCTTTCAGTAAGATTATTTTAAAGGAGTAACTTGTTGCCTTAAGTATAGAAAAGGCTGCTAACCATTTACGATACTCATGTTTTATTATACCCTTGTTATGCATTATACAATTTGACAAGAAGAATGACCTCTTTAAGACATACTGTCCTTGCAAGCTTTCCAATTTAAAAGGGAAACAATTTCTATTTCTGCTTAATACACGACTAGCTCATTTAACAACTAATTAATATCTTCAAAGCGTGTAGTAACCATTTAGCTTATGGTTTTAGCATGCCATTTTTGTAGTCTGCTTTACTTTTTTTTCCAATAAAAAGATTTCTTTAAATGCATCTGTATATGCATTAGTATTAAATTAGAATTAATATTAAATAAATCCTATATCATTGTTCATTTTATTCTTTTCTGAAATATGTACAACAGTTTTGTATTTTAATTACATTTTCCTTGCACGTGTTTCAATCTCATTTTGCTGCCGATTCTTCTAATTGACTTTTATTATTACTAAATTCTTCTACCAACTTAGAATAATTTCCCATTTTCTATAATAAATTCCATTTGTCTACCTCCTGCACCATTACATTGTTATTAATTACTTCACCTCTTTGTATTCCACTTCTAATTGATCTTTTATGTTTCCGATAATAAGAATTTTCTTCCATAAAAAATGAAGATTTCTCCTTTTAATGGAATTGTATAGGGAAATATTATTAACGCCTGTTATCCTTTCAAAACAGCTGCTTTCGCTATAAAAGAATTGAAAAGAAATACGCCATTTTGCAAAGAAAATTGTAATTGTATATAGTTTAAAATTTCAACTTAGACTTTATATATATATATATTAATTAAGGTTTGATCTCAGAACAGACTAACTTTAAGATCATGCAGAAGTAGCCATCTGACTAGAACTAAGAATTAAGCTATTATTGCATTTGTTCCAAGTACTAACACAATAATCTGTGGGCCAACATCCAGTGATGAACCCACTGCATTCATGGTGGTGGTCTGTCCATCAGAGTGGGTATGATCAATCAAGTATGAACGGCCCGATTTTGTGCCAGGTTGTGTCTGCACTCAACAAAGGAATCAAACTGTGTTTACAAAGACAATTCCCAATGTGTTTTCAATATTATGGAGGATTTAACAAAAGAAGAAATTGAAAACCCATATCTCATGTGGTCTACCGTTCTTCCTAAGTGCTACAAATACTTAACAGGTACAGGAGCCAGTAGTATGCCCCCTAGCCTACAGTACATCATGTTTTAGTATGGCTTTCCGAATAAAAAAATATTTTATTGGCTTGCTGTGCAATATGAATTATGTCTGTGGACATTTGTTTCTGTATGCACATCATAAGAACATCAACCAACCAAAATGTCATAGATACATTGTTACGCCACTGGAAAGCCACAGATTATTTGTGATGCTGAAGTGAAACAGCATCTAAGAACCCTGTTTAACACTTCTCGTTCCACTGATATACTGCCCTTTGGTTTATTAACTGAGGCGACTATCATGCGGTAAATTAAAAAATAACCACATTCTTCTTCCATAGTTGTGGACATTTAATTAAATTTATAACAGAGTCGTTCTTGAAACAAAACAATTACGGCCCTAAGTAGTCGTCGTCAGAGTAGAGCTCCAAACAAACCACAGGGAGCTTCTTTTGTTGTTCATTATACACATACACTGCAATTAAAGTCAGACCATGATAAAGCAAAGTATTTGCAATCAATGCTGATCTCTTGCCCCCCACATATTTGCTTGCAGGGAAATACAAACAGTGTGTGAAGATAATATCCATGACATTTTCACTGAAACACTCGCTCACAATCTTGCTGTACTTGGGAACAATACTTTTTTTTCTCTGAATTCCCAGAGTTACCAATGCACTTTTTTCCATTAGACAAATAGATTTAGTTAAATGCCACTTTGTGATTCTGGATGATAAATATATATTTGTCTCCAGTTTATTTTAAGAACTAAGAGGGAGTAGGATGTTTGCTAAATGTCTTTGCAAATTACACGGGCATCCTGTGTTCTGTCTCATCCTATCTTTGTGTTAAACATACATAGTTATTATATTTATGTTTCTCAAGAAAAATGTTGATTGTTGGCCCTTTCTGAAAGGGTAAAGTTTAAGATATATAAACAGATCTAAAGTTGGCTATCAACAAACTAAAAATATATATATATGTGGGACCAAATTCAAAGCCTATATTTATCCGAAATAATATAACCTTTGCTTGGTAAATAATAGTGCCATTCATCAAAATACTTTTTTTTTTTTTTAGCTCTTTTCCGGACATTGAGTGATAACTCCTAGAATTTAAAAACAGTCCACATTCGCAACATTCGAAAAGTATTTACGTAGCTGGACACCTTTAAATGCTGATTGGTTAAGATGTTGATTTTTTAAAAGCTCCTTCAGCTTAGTAAGATGATGGCTATTAAAAAAAAAAAAACATTTTTGTATATGATTTTTTTGTCAAATTATTATTTTGTGGTGTGTGGTGTCTGCGGTTATGACAATATATTTGGCTGATTCACAACAATTCATGACTAATGATGAATTAAAGGACCTAATACAGGGGAAAAAAAGATTTTTGGCTTAAGGGTTTAAAATTGACATTCAACATGAAATGAAAACCAATATTGCGTGGGCAAGGGATTACCAAGGGAATGGGTCTAACAGACACCTTTTTAAATTAAAGTTGTATGTTTACTGTCGGATAACCTCTGATTAAAAAAAGGAGAGAGGGAAAAAAAATGAACCTTTAACGCAAACCTGCCATTAACAATAAGTCTGTTTTGTGGAACATGTCACAAACAAAATGAATAAATTAACCCTATGGGTGCCTGGGGTTGGTAACCATTATTCCCAGTGGGAGGCTGGGTCGATTTTCATTTTGCTATGGTTAGATTTAGGTGACAACCATATAAGCAGTTTACATGCTAGTTTAAGGTAAAACATGTATCCAATAACATGATATAATGGTAAAGACACAAATGAACATGGTATCACTTAAGTGGTTAGCACTGAATGAGTTAAACCTTTTTTATACTGCATAACAACAAATAGCTTTCAAAATATATGTCAATTAAAAATATAAACTTTACAAACAGGAGTGTAACTAGAAACCAATAGGGCACCAGTGCAAAAATTGCCCCAGGGCCTCCAACTTCAGAAAGCAACATGTCCCACGGTGCCACCTTTGCTCTCAAACAGTTTATGAGTGGCATTTTGATCCTAAACAGCTTATCAGTGTCACTTTTGGCCCCAAGCAGCTTAACAGTGCTATCCCAAACCCCAAACAGCTTAACACACACTCTGGCACAAATATGTAAACATACTAACATAAATGTACACATACTAACACTCACACACATACTCATACTCACTGACACACACATATACACACTCATCCTAAAACACACACTCCTCTCACACCACACTCATGCTAACAGACACTCCATCGCAAAACCACTTGCACATCTATGCTCGCACACATGTACATATCTATGCTCACACACACCTTTATACATAGACATTCATGCTCACATACATACAAACATACACATGTAGGCTCACATACACTTATACACAGACATCCATGCTCACATACACTTAAATATACATGTTATATACCACACATAAATACAAACACTTACACCCTCCTGCCTGCATTCCCTTACTGCTCCTACAGCTTTTGATCTGTGTGAGCAGCCTCAAATTTACCCCAGGGGCACATGATGTAAAATAATGTGAACCTGCTGCGTTCCTGTCTCCTCGTGCCGGTTGAAAATTGTTTAAAAAGGGCCCATTTCTGAAAAATTTTAAGTGGTACGTGGAGACAGGAACAAGTGGTTGCAGGGTCGTCTGGGCCCCCTAGAGAGACGGGCCCGTTGCAGTAGCTATTGGTAAAAAATACAGTATAAACTCAGTTTCAACAGTACCTCTTTTTTACTTAGTAGGTATATTTTAAATATACAAATTTAACAATATAGGTATAAACATGAAAGAAACTTAAGTAATAACAATAAAGATGATAAAAATCAATGTGTTATAACATGTAATCACCTCTATGTAGATGAACTACTGTATTGTTATCCATTTATTCATTCTGTTTTAATATGCAACAACTGCAATATCCAACATGTTGAAATTTTGTATTTAATCAAAACAAAGTAATTACAATTATAACTAACAAGTATAGACACATTTGGTAGTTTAATAACATCAGTTTGGCACAGAAGGGTTTCTGGCATTATCTTGACTCAAAAGTAAACTCTTATTATACACAAAAGTTAGCTATGTAAGTATTGGCTATGGGGAAGAAAGCTTACTCAAAACATTCAAAAATACACAACTGTAATAAAATGCATGTGTACTAAACACTTTATGATATGGTAAGTGCTTAATGAGATTGGCAGACACACACTGGCTTCATGTTAATAAGCCAAAACATTGCAAGCACTAACCAGTATAAAACAAAATTGTATAATAACTGGGACCAGCACTTGGTGGCACATCAATCATGTCATGGGGTATAATGAAAATAGTATATGATATACAACAAAATACTGTTTTTTATGAAGTTGAAAAAGTGGCCAACAAAAATCCATTAAATCTGAATTAATAAAAAATCTAAACATAAAAAATACTATAGAATATTTCACTGGGTGAGAATAGTAGGTTATGCAATGAGGCTGAAAAAAAAACAGTAGGAGTTCAGAGGTTTGGTTTTAATTTTATGCTTAATAAGTGTTCATAATAGGAAGGGTTGATTAGGCCCTGTGCTATGTGAGCTCTCCTTCTTCTAGGGGTTTGGAGTAGCATTGGAGTGGGTCAAGCTGAACACTGCCTTTAGTGGGCAAGAAGTGGAAATGAATAAGGACATAAGTAGATATGGTCAATTGCTGCTCCTTTGCTCAGATAAACTAAACCAGAGATTTTGGGTCAAACCACAAGAGTTACCAAGTATAGGGATAACCCAGCAAGCTGCTAGGAACACAGGATCACAGTTGTAAGGAGATAAATCCAAAGGTCAATATAAAACCACACATAAATATATGATTAAAGAGGATCACATACTCCTTATGATAAGAAGGATAAAGGGGTCACTTTCCAGATCACAATGCAATCATCAACCTAGTGCAGAGCCCAAGTCTGACTCATATGTTTGAACATATGAACCTAAGATGGAGTAAGAAGAAATACAGGACATACATGTATGAAATTATGGCCTTTTCTAAAGCACATTCAAAGGGAGAATGTGGTCTGGAGATGAACCTTAACTAGTTTACAGAGTTGTAGAACTGTATGCAGGTTGAGCAGGGTAAGGTGAAGACGTTGACGAGGATGTTGAAGAGTTTCAAGGAGACAAGGACCTCCTGACTGAGGGAACATCCTTAGTATATTCTCTATGAAAGGCGGGAGGAGGGTAATATTACATTCTGTGGGTGGCAGTTTCTCTCAAATCATCAAAATGTTACAATATAAATGTAGAATAATTTAGTTGAATGGGTAAAATAATGCAAGCTTCAACCTTTTCCTCTGTTATCCTGCCCAAAGGTAAATTTATTTGCGCACTTTCCAACAGAATTTTGTCTATACAATCATCAGATTAGATGATGTTCAGTATGTTATTTTTGTTTAGCTAAATATATTTATATTATAGGTACCTCAATGGACATTTTGAACTTTTTTTGTCAGTGTTTTCTGCCTACTGCTGCCCCTCGAGGAAGCATGTTTTATACAGAAAATGTCATGAAAATAAGCAACAGATGCAACGTATGCCAAGGATTGAATATACTATTCTGCAAGGCTTTATTTATAAGACAAAAAGAGAGAGCGAGTGAGGGAGAAAACGTAGAACACCTGGCAGGTGAAAGAATGATGCTTAGTTCTGATTTAATTTATTTTGGGAATTTGTGACTAATCCCTTACATTATTTAACAATATAAGGAAGGTTTGTTTAGACTCGATTGTTTCAATGATTTGCTAAAGTATTCACATGAATATTAAATATAATATGAAATATATACAAAATGACTTAAATGTGTATTACCGGGTATTGCCCAAATAAACTGCATTTAAAAAAGTAGCTAGAAAATTGCCAAGGAAAAATTAACACTTTTTTGGTGAGATGCTATACATCTTCGTCATTGGAAGTCAAAACTGTAGCAAACAGGAAACATTTTACCTGTATTCTAAATCCAATATAGATGAACAAAGATACTCAGTAAATAATTTTGCCCGAATCATCCTACTGAAAGTGTTCCTGCTACAATCAATGAAGTATAAACAATGCAGTTGGAACTCAATGTATACACATTGGAAATGTTCTCTTTAAAGTCATCATTTAATTTTTTTTTTGGTTTAGTAAATATGTTAGATTTTATCCTAATATCCAAAATATTTTCATTGAAACCAATACTAAGCACAAATAATCACAGATCCAGCATTTTATGTTGTGGAAAGTTTTTCATCTCACACAATAAAAAGAGGCCCCTTTGCCTTTGACCCCACAATGAGGAGCTGTTTGAAATGTGCATTACAGTACAGACTTTTCTCGCCGGTCTCTCTTGTTACTCAATTTCTTTTCTATGTACAGTGTAGACCAACCTTGCCGTTCTACAGTGTTCCCTGTGACTGACCTACTTTAAACTGTTCACCAAGACATTTTGCAGACATTTTCTTTTAATGACATTCTCTCGCTTTCTCTCTCCACAGTTTAGTGTGACTGACATTTACTCATTCTATATTATTACAATGCCTGACGCCCTCTATTGTGTTGACTGTGGCCATTGTATGCACATTCAACACTCTTTACTGTGCCTGACATTCGCTTTCTCCACCCTGTTGACTGTGACTGGCATTTCCCTCTGCACACTGTTGACTATGATTGACATTCTCTCTTAACATTGCTGACTGTGCCTGACATTCATGATCTTTACAAGAATGAGTGTACAATATCTGATTGCTCAGTTCCTTTTGGCTCTATATACTTTGCTCCTATGTCTGACCATCTCACTTTATATACTGTTAGCTACGCATGAGTCTTGCACCCCAACAGTCACTTTAACAGATACCCCACTCCATACAAATTTTATCCAATTAAGTACATTTTCTAAGGTAGTTAAGTAGACTTTGACAGCAGGCAAGAAACATTTGACGCATCTAGTATTACATTAGACCTTTTGCCACAATTTCCAAAAGTACTAGCTACCAATATTTCCCCTGAAGTGTTCCATGGCTACTGTTAGCACACTCCTGAAAATACTGTTAGCACACTCATGTAGATACCAAATACCTAGAACCTGCTAATAATATTATTTACTGCAGCATACTTACAGTATACTTATTTTCCATTATAGCCATAGCTTCACTTAGTTCAAAAGCGTTAAGGAGTTTGCTGTAATGTAACATAAGTTCAGAGTGACAAACGAGGAGTACAAGAGGCTGTGTTTGATGCCTTGATACATCACTAGTGAGGAGAATCCCCCTTTGGTCTAATCGGTGCTTCTTAAATCTCTACTGCAGTGGGCAAGCTATGCGGCTTTTTATCATCATTGCACCCTGTCATACTCCAATTTCTACTTATAGGTCCAGTAAACAGGTAAACTAATCCAAGATACTTAATTTCAAAGAAAATATTTGGCATTAAGATGGAGAAGGTCGACATGTATACAAAACCAAATGGATGTTTATCATTTTCTGGCAGGATGTTTCAGCCTCAATGCATTCTTGAGAGCTGAAGCATGTCATTCTCCTTGTGATGATGACATCAGCTGCCTTGGCGAGACTTTTTAGATAAGCAGCCTAGCCTATTTTCAGTTCAGTTGTATCACATTTTCCATTTTCAGAGGAAATAGGAAAGGTTTTATTGCTGTGATGTTTTAGCAGCATAGATGAAACATTATTTTTTTGGATATGAAGCTTAATCACAAGACACAAGGTAACGGTACCCCATTTTGGAAAATGGTTAGTCTTCAGTGCACGATTTGGCAGAGGCACTGTAACATTATAAAGGAAGCATCTAAATCAAATCTAGGACACGGACAGGACAAGCGATCATCACCTACTTGACTATTAATAATTTTAGTGTCCAAAGGATATCATCTGCTCACTCCCCGGACCTTACAGGCCAAGATACATTGAAGTGTAATCATAACTGAGCATTACAAATGTGTTTTGTCTCCCAAGTGGCCTTGCACCACGGCAAGACTGTGTGAAAATAAATCGATTGGCAATAAAGTAAATAAGTATATTTATTTTAACTTGGCTGCTGTTCCTGTAAATTAACATAAACTTGTAGTCTTACAATGTAAGACGGTAGTTGCTTCTATGTGATACAGTGGTTAGATTATGTTAGGTAAACTTTTAAAGAAAGCTACATTCACATGCAAATGAATAGGCATTGTGTTGTGCTATGCTTGGCTGCTCAGGTAATTTTAAATGGGTAAATTTGGCTGGAGTGAGTCACTCTCGACAAGTATATTACACAGGAGAAAAGAATAAAACAATTCCGACCACTAATAGTTTTGTTTAGGTCTCTGTTCTTTTAGATAAACAGCACATTTTACCCAGATTCCTATTATGTATTATGCTTATTCATAAGTATTTTGTTTTAATAAAAGCATATTTTGTTCATAAACTGAAGAGCAACTGCACTTGGCAGGAGAATTGACAATTCAAGAACTAAGTGCCTGCAGGCATTAAAAATTCTAATGTTTCCAGGCAACATACCCATTAGGACAAAATGAGTTTAAAGTCTTTTTATATTGGCTTTTTATAGAATAATAGCGTGCATATTTTGTATATGAAGTGTTATTAAATATTTTCTGAAGTACACACATTTCAGAGTGCTATTAAATCACATTTGTGTATAGACCTCAAGGAACAAAAGACGCCAGGAAATTTTTTTTTAAAGGAAAAAATATATTTTGGACACTAATTAGAACTGTCCATTAGGCATGTGCAGTGATTAAAATAATTGGTGTAAACATGTGGTTTCTAAGTAAGTAGGATAGCAAATATTACCATCCATAAATATAAGTGTCTGTATATGTATATATATATAATATAATATATATAAATTAGATAGATAGAGATAGATACGTATATATATATTATATATATATTTATATATATATAGATAGATAGATAGCACACACATATTCTAATTTTGTGCATCTAAATTAAGGTTCACAACATCGATTACATCTTAGTGGTTATGTTTCTATGCAGCAAGAAGGAAACCTCTTTAGCAGAGATATCACTTCAACAGCAGAATGGGAAGAAATAAAAATAACTGTGCAGATTGAATATGGAAATGTTTGAGGAATTGAATCATTGTATGTATAATTCACATTTCCAGCAGAGAAAATAGATTTTTGTACCAGTGGGTGTTTGCATGGGAAGTGTATCACTCAAACAAGACTTCTTTGTCGTCCTTTTTCTATCTCATACAATGCTTGGTAGTTAATGTTTTTAGAGAAAGAACTGATTCATTCCGTTACAAAAAGCTTGTACGTTTCTTATCTGCACATAATAAAACGTATGCATACATATAAGCCCTACCGAAAACACAGTGCAACAAGACATAAATGCATTATTTAATGCTTTGTGCAGCAGCTACCATTAAATGTTTTTAAAGCCAAGCAAACAGGAACGTTTTATTTGATGCCAAACCAAACCAGTCACATTCTAACCAATCAGAAGCAGCGTTTCCTAGATTTGTATGTTCCATTGGTATATTTTACTATGAATTGTGAAATGTCATTCTTTGCAGTTGGTGCTCACTGGGATTGACTGCTATAGTAAAATAAAGGAACAGAAGTATTTAACGTTAACTCATATATTAGTAAATAATGCACACAACTTACTAATATTTTCACATTGTGAGTGAATTATCTTTGATATCCTACCTTCCTACAGCTTGGTTAAAAGTAGACTTGGGCGCTGGTGGGGTCTTCGTGTTCGGAGAAAAAAAAATCTTCGTATTCCGCAAATATTCGCCCATTCCTGTCTTCTGTTCGGGCGAATATTCGCATGCGTTCTTTGTGTTCGTTTTTTTTTTTTTAGAAGGGATTAATATTGTACGAACTACGCAGCAGCTTTGGTGCCAGGAATTTAAATGTCTGTACGAACAACTCTATTGGTCGCCTGAAGGGGCCTCCTCTGCCATCAACCAATGAAGTACACCTGTACTTCATTGGTTAATGACAGATGAGCCCCTGCGGGCGACCAATAGGGTCGCTCATTAAGACTCACCGCCGGGGTTAACTTGGCCAGCAGAGACCACTGGTCTCCCTGCTACAACAGTTAAAAGTCTGTACGAACGACCACTAAAGTCGCTTGTACAGACCTTTAACTGTTGTAGCAGGGAGACCAGTAGTCTCTGCCGGCCAAGTTAACCCCTGACGGCGAACCTACGGATTTCCGCTCCCGTTATCTCCACAGCATCGCAGGGGTCAAAGGGAGCAGAAGTGCTTTACTGGTTTACCGTCAGGAGTTAAAAAGGCCGTGCAAGTGAGCCTATTGGTCGCCTGCATGCTCTTCCTCTGGCATCAACCAATTGGTTGATGCCAGGGGAGGACCCTGCAGGCAACCAATAGAGTTGTTTGCACGGCCCCATAACCCCTGACGCCGAACCTATGGATTTCCGCTTCCGTCAACCCCTGCCATGCTGCGGAGATAAGGTAGGCTAGATGGGGAAGGGACCAGGGAGATTAGTAGACGAAGACTAACACGAAGATTCTTCATGTTTGTGTCTTCGTCTTCATGTACCTTTTACCGCCACTATATTCTTTTATACGTTTCTTCGGAACGAAGACGAAAAAGCACTCTTCGTGTTCGTATCATGTTCGCCCGAAGACGACTGCGTTAAAAGCATTGAGCTGAAGACACATATTCAGATTACGCAAAGTTCAGCAATGAAATGGAAAGCTGTAAAGAAATGATTGTACAACAATGGGTGTTGTGTTCTAAGTCATCTTCTGCTTCATCAAAATATTATGAATGGGGAATGAGTGACGTAAGATATTAGGGTTTTTCAGTTAGAACCTTGGAAAGTCTACTGAAAGATGGACAAGCAAGTTGGATAACTCAAATTATATAATTATATGCATGTTCTGTTATTAACACGTCGGTACATTTTTTCTAAAAAATGTTGCCAAAGACATTCTTCTTTTTTCCTTTCAGCATCATTACACATACGATGCCATCTATTTGCTTTCAATACACTGACAGCAAGATAAATGTCATGATTTTCAAAGTACTAATCCTATTAACTGACCTGTGATATTAATGGATTTAAAAAGCTGGAGATATCGTATTTAAGATGTAGATTCTCGGATCATATACATTGCATTTGTTATGCTGCTGAAGAAGTGTTAATCTTTTTTCAAAGGTTAAAAGAACTTAAGGTAATACTAATTAAGGTAAGTGGAGTGACAGAGGAGATGGATAACTATAGACACTGATGTATATTTGTAGTTATTAGCTAGAAGTACCTAGATAAACCAGATTCTCATTAAAGTGAACCAAAATTGATTTTAGGAAAGAATGCTGACAGCCATGGCCCATATGTTCAGTAAAAGCAGGTAATACACACATATAATTTGTTACCAGAAGGAAACAAGGAACAAAAGCAAGGGTAATATGACAGTCTTATTCTAGCACTACAAATTCAAAAACACCTTTCCTTTTTAGAGTAAGAATCTCCAACTGGTGTAATAATAAAAGATTTAACTTCCACAATGTTTCTCAGAAAGATACATATTCATGTAGAAAAACAAGAAATGTTTTATGAGAACAAATTGTTATAGGATTGTCATACCCTTGAAACCTTTAGGGGGTCAGGAGTAGAAGAAACGGACCTGGCAACCCTAGGGAGGAAGGCTACATCTGCAGAGTCCCCATGTATGCTAACTGGAAGTACCAGCCAACAATTCCCAAGTTACAAAGCATCTCGTGTCTTATGAGAGGCTGTTTGACATCCCTCATCTCCAGAAACAAACCCAAACAAAAACACATTATTATCGAATGAAGCCCATTAACTAGTAAATAAAATAAGATGACACACTGAAGAGCCAACAGTATATATGATCTCAGAGAACCAATATCTCAGCATACCTGATCTCAGAGGAAGAATCAAGCCTTTTTTTTATCTCACCATTATCCAAAAGTATTCCTAGAGGCCAGAATAATGCAGACAAATCCAAGAAAAAGAAGTGTTTCTGCACAGATTTGTCTGTATTATTCTGGCCTCTTGGAGTACTTGTAAGAGGTTTTGTGACAACAAATTTAATTTCCGAATGGAAAAAAACCCTCTGAATTTTGTGTAAACTGAAAGAGCAGGAAACAAAACTTGCTGACCGAAAATGAATGGACCAAAAAATAAACAAACAACTTGTCCGAACTGGGGGACATGGTGTGTGTGATACATCCCAATTTTCTGGGTGGCATGAAATGCAGCCATGTTTAAAGATAAAGAGGAACAAACTACCTGTGGCCAAAGCCTACAAGTATATATTTTAAATAAGCATTAGACTTTAGTACTGTATATTTATAGCTATTCATTATTCTTCACCACCAAATAAAGAAGGTGAAAAAAACACTTATGTGTCTCCACTCCACTAGTCCCATATAGCCTTTCCTTACTTGTTCTTCGGGTTCTCTGCTGTGGCGCTGTGCGACTAGCCAGCAAGTGGAGAAAGGGGATAATATATGCATCTCCACCCACCATTCACTGATACACAAGATCCATTATCAGAAATTAGACCCTTATCCAAAATACTTCTGGTCCCAAGCATTTTGGTTAAGGGATACCCAGCCTTTATTCTATATCACGGTTGATCATCCTGACCTTTTGGTTTATTCCAGTCATTTACATTTTTTATTCTTTTGAACAGGTCACACAAGCAGGAAAAATGTCAAATTATTGCTTTCCAACTTCATATTTTGACAAGATAACAAATTAACCTTGAAAATGAACAATGTGTGATATTAATTCTAAATTACTTTGGGAACACCATGAGCAGCTGCTGGATGCAGCAGGAAAAATTCCGGCGCAATTTCTTTGTTTTTCCTCCCCCAGCAATGTTATTTTAATGACAAGTAAATGGTTGAGAAATTTTCCAATGTAAAAAAACAAAAACAGATGAAGCAATAGGATTTTACTTAAAAAAGCGCCAATACAAATATAAGGAAAATTCACTTATTAGGAACCTAAATTGGGAATTTAAATTTTACAAGTAAAGCTGGCAATATAATATTTTCCTAGTATTTATTTAAACATATAATTTTCCTGGATGCTTACCTATTGCTGCAACCCTAAACCACTTTAAATTTCATGGTAGCTATAAAGTGAGTTAATACTGAGTGAGTTCCGTCAAAAAAGTGGCTTTGACAAAGTGTGTTTTATGCCTAATGTATACACATTTGTGGACCACCCTCCTACCACTGTTGATTATTAATTTGGGGATGTTTTAAATGAAGGACTAAAAATAAATAAAGTGAGTTTTTGCTTTTATCATACGTTACACATTATACCTGCTAGAAATTTCCTTGTTTTCTATTAAAAGCAGTTACATGACCCCAAACCTTTGAACATTCTTCTACAGTATCCTTTTCTTTAATACGTTTAATACTTCCGAGTTATGAATAGTGAAGGTTTTTAGAAAGATCTTTTGGGGGGGCATAATAGTGCATAGTCCTGAAGGGGTTAAGGAAATTGGGTGTGTATATTGCTCAAGAATTTCCTTTATTTGAGAATTGCAATATTTAATGCTAGTAGAATAGACGTTCATCTGAATCAAAAGAGAAGTATTGTGTAGGTTAATTATGCATTGTTTGTAGAACATCATTTATTTATATCTTTGTTACTGAGACAAATGCCATTCCCCAGTCCTGAGAAGATGGAGGAAAATTCTAGATATTCCACTTTAGTATGGCTACAAATATAAAACTGTACAGAAATAATGAAATTGCACTTGAGATAAATTGTACGTTACTAAAATACTTGATACCGCATCTTGGCTATTAATGGTTTTTTTTTTATTAGTAGTAGTATCTGCATATGTACTATGAAAGGAAATATTTTGACTTCAAGAGGGTAGAAAGGGTTAAACGCGGATGATTTTAAAACAAGCATTTCAAATTAGCACCAGCCATATGCTGTTTTCTTGTCTACCACATTCCTTGGCATCAACGCCTACACTTAGTCAACAAATCATCTTTTAAGAGTGAACAATCTGCATGGCCAGCTCCTGAAAAGTACAGAACATTGTACTTGAACATTAAATATTTCATCGTTTCCTTTCGAAGAAAAAATGTTGGACAGATGCAACCTTTTTCATAATTCTTACAATGCTCTTTGCTAAATTTGCCACTTAAAAAAAGAATATAAATGTATTGACCCATGAGAAGATGGGAGTCTTTCGTTGTTGTTGATGTCTCAGAAAGAGACATCAAAGTTTCCCAAAGCTTTTGTGACTTTGCACCTTTTACGTTAGTCCAGTAAAAAGTATCATATTTGACTAAAAACTCAATTTAATTTTATGACTCTCCTTTTTTAACTTTGCTAGAATTTTCCACAAGTCCCAGACAATATTACTAACATTACCATGCCACATAAACCAAAAAGCCGCCATTGCAGTGTCCTGACATATTCCTACTAAGAAAGCATTGCAATATTTTAACAGATTGTACATATGCAAATAATTGAAAAGAGTGTCATTCCCTAACATATCAGCATCTTGACATAATTTACATTGTGATGGAAAATTAAAATGAACAGCACATCCCTATTTTCAATTTAAAAAAAAAAAGCAGGAGAGATAACTTAAATTTGACTTCAGGATTTCTCAGGTTTTTTTTTTCTTTTGCCTTAAATATTTTGCTTTAGAATCCCAACTGTAAATTTTCTCACCCCAATTTTATCCTTGGGATGCCCTGAACCGATCCTCTGGTATTTTGAATGAAATTCAAAATGTATAATTCACGTAATTTTACTTACTGTTATCACGTCCACCCAGTCCAATGACCAAGACCTTTTCTCAACTTGTTTATGATTTAGAAATTACCTTTAAATTATATCAGTAAAGAACAAAAAATGCAGAGTTTCACTTTGCTGCCTTTATAATGATTTCTACTCAATTTAGAAAATAGCCTTCCACAAAGCAATTACTCTGCATCAATGAGTAGATGGCGACTTCACTAGAACAAAAAATATATTTTCCACACTCTTAAACATGTGTGTGAAAGAAATATGCCTGCTCTCAATAAATACATAAAATGGATTGCATGTTTCAAATGTTTTTTTTTTGTGAGCAGAATGTTATATACTAAGCAGTTATGTTAAATATGTGATTATTCTTTCATGAAATTGAAAAAGAGTGAAATTTCTTTGCTGTAGAACAATTTATTACTTTTTAAAGTAGGTCAACAAAAAATGTTGTTAGTTCTAAGGGTTAGATAGACCCAAGCACACCATCCCATTTAAAGGCAAACTACAGGTATAGAAGACTGTCCTTTTTGGACTAATTGATAGCTGTTAAAAAGCCAACAATGTATTTTACCTCCATAATGTCTTTATAAACACATTTACTGCTGTGCATATATATATACATACTAATGCAATTTTAAGGGCTTTAGAACATTTATATACACCAAGCATTTTGAGCTCACAAAAAAACTATCATAGGGGAGAAAAGATATGAAACAGATTTTTGCCCCAAACAGGCATATACTGTATATAGGTTTTGGTTCAACGACAGCTTGATCCCATTGCCTAAGTACTCTGATCCAGTTAAGAATCTTCGCCTTCTTTTTTTTTGGTCCACAAGGTCCCAAGTATGGACCTATAGTGAGTCCAGCTCAACTGCAAAAAGAACACCAGGACACTAGGACAGAATGCACTGTAATGTATATGTCCAATGCCTGTGCATATAGATCTTTGGCTTCCGCGTATCAGCAGGTGAACACTGAAAAAGTGAACACTTCAGCTCAGATTTCACAAACACTGGGATCAATGAAAAAATAAATGAAACAGGTGGCAGAAATGCCCCTTTAACCAGCATTTTATCATTTCACAAATTCTAAAATTTACAGATGCATATGAAAATCCAACAGATTCCTGAATCCTTCAACAGTCAGAATGTCTCTCACCCTGAATGTCAATAAAGCACACCAAGGGACGCTTTGATGAAAGCATAAATTTTATCTGTCAGTCTATGAATTTCCATATTCACTTGTAAACACACCTCTGAATCCAATCAGCCACAGACTTTAAACATGGCATCGGACATCAATCATTTTATCGTTCCCTCCACTTTCAGCATCTGGAGCCTGTTACCTATGTACCATCAGGGTGTGTAGCACAAAAGTTATTATAACAAAACAAACAGCACACACACTTGGTTGGTCCTCTATCTGTTAATGTATTAACTACAAATTTTCAGTATATTTCTCTTTAAGCTTTTCTCTGTCCTGCATTTCTTTATAGCTTCAGTTTTTATCTTTTTCAAGACAACCTGGATCAAGAGCAAACATGTCATGTTCATAATATTTAAAAGAGGGAGAAACATTAGAACAAGCGGTCATAACCTAAAGCTAGAGGGCTAGTTTACTGAGAGGGTGGTAGACAAAGCTAGTATTTAAATGTAACTCTGACAACAACTACACCGCTGGTCTTCGTACACACTCATTAAAATACTCTGACATACACATTAATACACATACCCATTACCCAGACACTAACACAACCAGTTACTTAACAAACCCACACACTCACTAACGTACTCTGACACTTACATTAATATACATATTCAGACACTCACCCTAACAGGCCCACTCACACAACTAGACATTCAACACTAACACACACTAATACACGCACACACAGACACTCACACTAATGTACCCACTCACACTGACATACACATCCAGACACAAAACACACACTCAAACTAACACAACCACTCGGACTAACACACATGCACACAGACACTCAAACACACTAACATACCCAGACAAAAATACACACATACCTAGATACATACACACACCAACATTCCTAGACACAAACACACACATACCCAGACATTTGTACACTAACATAACTAGGCACACACACAAACCCAGACAGACACACATTAACATGCCCACACATGATTCTCCAGATGAATTTGCTGCATTCCCCAGCTCTCTTCCTCTATTTCCTAGCAGGGGAATGGTGTTTGACCATGCCCAACCAGTGCCCACTTCACCTCTTATTCTCACTTTTCTTAAGACTAGCCTCGCCTGGACTAGAAGCCTCTTCCTCGGAAGAGGGAAAACTGCAGGTATTCTCCTTTTTCTCTGCGCATTATCAAATGGAATCAAGTTCACTGACAAGCAGTTACCTGGTTACAAGGCATGTAAAAAATTACATAAACTATTTTTACTTTTTCTAATGTAGTGCCATTCTGTTAAACGCAGTCTAGCAGAAAAAAAGAACAAGCAATAGGGGGAGGGTGCATAAACTATCGACAGTCACAGTGACCACGATGCTGCAAGTTGGCATAACCACCAAATTTAATTGTACTACAGTAGCTTTGCTGGATCTCAGTTGCATAACTACCAAATGAGAACTGAGGGTGTTTTTTTGCACTGAAAAAGAAATGCCATTCATTTTTTATAACCAGACAGTTTAGTGTCCCTAATATGTCTACCAAAGAAGAGCGCATATAAAAGTACTTACTTGACGTAGAAGCTGCAGTCTTGCTGCTCTCCTCCTCCATTGTCTGACATTTCTTGCCACTGATTGGCTGCTTGAACTACCCAATGGTTTGTTTTTGTTTAAATTAGCAGAAACCTACAACTCAGTAGAAAGGTACTGGCAACAAAATGTGGTACTTACTACAAACAGGTCCACCAAGCTGTCAGTTGGTAATATTTTGTTGGTATGTGATATTAATACCACTTCTATAAATTCATGGTTAAAATTATATTTCAATGAATCTGTAAATTGTTTTCATTAACGAAACAGTGCTCTTGAGCAAGCTAGTGCTGGAGTTGATTGGAGTGAGCCACATGCATGGAGATGTGTTTAGCTGAACCCATCACCTACACTGAATTCACTGGGATTTATGTAAAGGTTTTAATTAATATGGAGAAATTCAGCAGAATCCCCCATGCATTTTCAAGATGGAAAACATGAAAATTTAAAGAGACTATGCGGCGACCATATTCATTAAAGTGAATATGATAGCTGGAGTGTCCCTTTAATACAGATGTGTTTATTCTCACAAACCTGTGATTGCAATCATACTACCTCAGTGTTTCAGCAAGAACGTTACTGATTAATGCATTCCTAATTACTGAAGATTGCCTGTCGAAATCAAACATCACATTTACTTTTCATATATCATGTGCTTTTAATATATATATATATAAGAGAGAGAGAGAGATACATTTATGTGACAACCTTTGGTTTTAAACTGTATCTAAATAAACCTTTTTAGGACAAGTTAGGCTACTCATGACACAGTGGTCGCATTTATGTATATGCCAAACCAAGTATTAAAAGCCCTAACCCCACCAAAAATACGTGGTTTTCCATAAATTAATATTGCACACAAACTGAACGTAGACAGTACACTGCAAAAAGAAGTTTAGGCATACATAAGATATGGTTAAATATCATAACATATATCATATATTAAATATCATAATATATATCATATATTAAATATCATAATATATATATGTGTATTGTTTATTGTGGCTATGGTAACAACCAGCTACCTTAGTTGTCATTCTGTTGAACCGATCCTTGGATTGGAGGATCTTCCATATGAGAGGAGAAGCTGCAAATTGACCAGCAGTCTTGGTTCCTAGGACAATGTTATAACCAATGTCTTGTATGTACAGTTAAACTCATGGGACATTATTGCCCCTAAGCATGGTACATGAATGCTGATCGGCTCAACAACCAACTGCCAGTCCCACTATGCTACAAAAATCAATGATACTCTCTTTCCACGATTAGGCTGTGGGGCTAACGGTGCCGCTGCATATAAAATATATAGGTTGACCAACGTATCATATACATGGTTGGCACTCAATGGATCACATTAATCCTTGAACATACTCATTTTTCATAATATCAGCTAAAAAGTTAAGTAATGAACCACATTTTTGAAGAGGAAGTATTTAGAATATTTACATTTTCGAAGAGGAAGTATTTAGAACAATCTTAAGAAATATTAGAACAAAATCAATATCAAAAGTGACGATCCTTTTGCATGTCTTTCATTATCTATTGAGCCATGATAACACAAAAACTATTCCCATTAGAAATCTTACAATATTGTTTATAGAGAAGTGCTTGCATATACACATCTTAAAAGTGAGTGATATATTATGAAACAGTAATTAACAAGCAACATTTTCTCTACGGAAGCATTATCTTTACAGTTGAATGACTAAAGTAATTTAGAGGCAAGGAAAACAATACATACTTATACTATTAAAATCATGTTTCGGTGGTTCAAATAAAACAAAAGGGCCGGTATGCTTAAAAAAACTATATGGGATATAATGAATGACTATAAATGACCCCTTGATTCTTGGCGCTAGCATGAAAGTATAATGTAGATGGAATTTAAATAATAAGAAAATGAGTTCATTGGGAAAATGGTCCTCTGGTATATTGCTTCATTCGAGAGAGAAACCGCAAGTAGAATCAGAATTGGAGGGGCATACAGTGCGTTGCTAGGCAACCCATCAGCATAGATTTTACATTAGATAACAAACAGATGGGGACTGCTTATTGAGATGCTGATACATAATGTCATATATTCTAATTATTCATCAACCAACAAAGGGAAACTAATTGTATTAAAAAATAACAAGAAAAGGAAATTAATTTTCTGTTTTTGCTTTTTTTTTAGTATAAAAATACTGGACATAAACACATGGTTTACTCAGATTGCTTAGGATTAATGCAGATTCAACAATTATTTAAGAACCAATACATTACATATTAATCTATCTTCATGTAAATACCTAGAGATATTGCCGCAAAAGGATTTAAGGTAGCTTTTCACACTTCTCATTTTGATGACTGCATAAAACAAAAGCCGGGAATGAAAGTGGGGAGAAATAATATTGGATGGGACAGAAAAACAGCAGCAGCAATGTATTCTGGCTTAGGACAACAAGGCTGAGAGCAGCAGGTCTCTGATCTCCGTATCCTGTCCACTTACACTACGGAGGGTCGTGCCGTGTGCTGGGCACCTTTTTAACACAGAGCATGGGGATATGACATCATATCCCCGGATAACACAGAAAACGGAATTTTATGATATCATATTCTAAATACATAGAGATATGTAGCTGGTCCCCCTTTGCAGCTTTAACAGCTTCCACTCACATATATATACATATATATATATATATATATACATATATATATATATATATATAATACATGCATACATAACTGCTATAATGATTTTTCTGTGTACACAAAGATCCCTTTACTGTTGATACTGATATCTTTTCCCAACATCCTAAAAATTATTCTCTTACAACCTAAAAAAAGTTTTTTTTATCAATCCAACTCTGAAGGGTGTACACTTTCCTGAAGTTACAGTTTATTGTGTACAATTATAAAAGCATTAACGTTTTAATGACTGTTTTGTCCTTTAGTGCAGGAGCTTAACAAACATTCTGTTCATAATCATTAAATTAAGTTTAACTAAATAACAACACAGAATATTATTCATAACGCACTAACAATGTTTAGAAAATATTGTGACTGCAGACATAATACCATCAAGTATATTTCTCTAAATACGATCAGAGGTAAAAAGATGCTTTAGTGTCTGCACTGACACTTAAGGCAACATATTATGCCTGTACCTGGGAACTTCCAGGCTCTGGCTAGCCAGAGCCCTCCCTCTTCACAGGGGACTGATGGCTAGTTTTGTATGGGACTAGCCACTATTTAAGTTTGTATAGGGGGGGTGGGAGGGAGAATAGTCAAGAAGTGTGGTGTGCCTAAATGCCTCACCCACACCCTATAGATTTCGCAATGAGAACACTAAAAGTAGCGCTTCACTCTTAGACTCCGGGAGAAACCTCTATGCTCTGTTTTTCCATTGTACAGAGCTGTGAATAATGTAGCTATATAAATCAATAAATCATAATAATAGGAGATAGGACAGCGAATGCACAGGGGTGGGATGCCAAGAAAAATGAAACAGGTCGGGAGTCGGCAGGGCAATATGTTATTCCCCACCCTATAGATTAAATACATTTACTAAGAGATCCAGTAATCATATTTAATTCTTCAGAATTCCCAGTTATACCCATATGAGTTTAGTAAATTAAATAGAAATCAAAGGGTGAAACACATTGAAGACCATTAGGATAAAGAATGATATGTTTCCTCTTACCAAGGACCCCAAGGCGGTAGTTGACTGTAATGACTATTACATTTCCATAGCTTGCCAGGACACTCCCATCAAACAAATTACCAGTGCCTTCCATGTATGAGCCTCCATGTATATACACCATCACTGGTTTGGGGCCGCCACTATCTCGGATATCTAGAAAACAAAACATGATTTAATATATTTATTCCAAGTATTAAAATAATGCTAGAGTGGACTTATCTATTTCTTAAGTTACGGATGTTTAATTATCTCAACAGAAATCCAATTTGAATGTAGGTGGCATTATACTGTGCAAACTGTTTAAAGTAAATATGTTAGTTTTTTATTTAATAAGGCCCGGGAGAATATTTATTTAATACAAAAAATTCAGAATTACATGCATATTTTGTTACGTTTAATTATTTAAATCATCGGTTACATGGCAGGATTATGTTATTTTGGGTTTTCTTTTTACATGACATGTGGCAGATATTGAATAGTATGCAGTTATGTATTTACCTTCAGCACTGCATTAGGCCAATACCAGGACAGTGTCGCCAGCCGCCATCTTTACTGATGTGCCACCATCTTTACTGATCTGCCTTTTAGGGACTTGAGACTCCAGGTACAAATGAACATGGTACAATCCTCCATTTGTAAGTACGCTAGTTAAATGTCTGATTTAATTGCCCATTAAACAGTGATGCTACAGGGAGCTTGATCACCCGGAGTGGCTGCTGCTCCCAGAGCTGTAGCTACAGGCCAGAATACACCATTGATATTATGTTATATAAAATTTTAACCTACCTTCTATGAAGTTTATTGTAAGTTTCGTAATTTTGCCATTCATCTACACTTGTTCGATTTTTATGGTTTCTGCACCAATTATAAAACTTATATTGTTATAAATATTTAAAATAAAAATATTTGGGAAGAGGGGAACTATCAGTATCATGTTACTAAACCGCATTTACCATAGGTAAGTGAAAGTTAGAAATCTAATAAAAAAGTCATTTGATGAGTTTTGAGATACAGGCAGCCATTTAAGCTTTGTTCATTTTGTACATAAAGAAGCATGCTACCATTTTACCATTATTATGCACCGCAATGGCCTAATGAGAGCACACGATTGAAAAATACTACATACAACTATGGTGTTTCTCTCTATGTTTAGGAATATATTTTGAAAAATCACCAGTTAATTATTACCTTAATAGAACTAGGGTCAATGTAATTTGAAATGATCTAGTTATAATTATTACTTGTGGCCAAAGAGTGTTTATGTAATTAAAGCCTGGAAATCTAGATTGGTGTTTTGTTAATTATATTTCATTAGGTATACTTAAAGTCCTGGAGTCTGTTTTACACCTCACTCATTCCTGTTCCTAAGTATTCTGCCTGTACACAGTGGTCTACAGCAATGTTTTGCAATGCAGTCTGATCCATCTGTGCTTATTGGGTTAGACTAGGACTGCACAACTCCTCAAACATACAAAGTGGAATCTGCTTGTGCTCTTCAAAGTCTAGAATTGTGCACACCTGACATAGATTATATAGGTCCTAGAGTGTCACTGGTTATAAGTATGTAAAATGAAGCATACAATACATTATTTATATTCAGTGTTTATTAATTAGTATCTGTTAATAAACTAATTTTTGGACTACACACTATAAAATCCATAGATTGTTCTAGGTATATTGTTGTAAATTAATATAGTAAAAGTTTGTTGGCTTTGCAATACTAATTGAACGTAATTATGGAAACACAGTGTTTCATTCTCTGTACTTATACTGTAAAAATGAACGACCTATCTTTAATTTCACTGTCAATTCATTCATTAGTTTGGAATTACTTGACAACTCAAGTCCTGGAGTCTGTTTTACAGATATCATATTTTTGAACCATGTTTGCTAAGTCAGAATTGGTTATAGGAACAGTATATATATGCCATCTACTAATTTTGGCACCCTTGGTAAATATGAGCAAACATATGCTGTGAAAAAATATTTTTCTTGTTTTAACCCTTTGATATTTTGTTAAAAAAAATACACAAGATAGTCCACTCTCGTGGATATTAAACAAATGCAACTACAGTGGTTGCAGCGGTCGCCGTTGTGACGGGGCCTGTGCCTCTAGGGGGACCGATGCGACCCCTGCAACCCCTTGTTCCTTTCTCCTTGTTTCTCCTTGTACCGGTTCAAAATAGTTTAGAAAAGTCCCTTCTGACCTGGACCGCACTAGTTTGAACCGGCTAGGTGAGACACGAGTGTATAGGTGAAACAAGAGTCTGTCCGCACAGTGTGTGAGAGGAAGCTGCAGGAGCGGTGAGATGTAAGTGGTGGTGGGCAGGAGTTGGGATGTATCTCTATCTATATGTATGTATGTATGTATGTATGAATGTGAGCATGGAAGTGTACTTGTGTGTGTAAGCATACAAGTGTACTTATGTGTACTTTGTGTGTGTGTGAGCATGGGTGTGTACGTGTGTGTTTAAGCATGGATGTGTACCTTGTGTGTGAGCATGGATGTGTACTTGTGTGTTTGTATGTGTGTGAGCATGGAAGTGTACTTGTGTGTGACCATGCATGTGTAATTGTGTGTGCGAGCATGAATGTGTACTAGTGTGTGTGTGTGTGTGTGTGTGTGTGTGTGAGCATGGATGTGTAGGTGTTTGTGAGCATGTATGTGTAAGTGGGGTGAGATGGAGTGTGGGTTAGTGAGTTTGAGTAAGTGGGTGTAATTTGTCTGTTTACATTTGCTGTATGGTGAAAGGGGGACAAGGGTCAAAGAAGGTACAGACAAGTTGTTTGGGGGCAATGATGACACAGACTAGCTGTTGAAGCTGGAGGGCCCAGGGGCAATTTTCATCTAGTTACACAGCTTTATAAAAAAGTTAAATATATGTGTGGCACAATTACTGGCACTCTTTTTAACAACAATTTGTCAAGATAACAGCGCTGAGTCTTCTCTTATAATGCCTGATGTGGTTGAAGAATACATGGCATGGGATCTGAACCATTCCTCCATACAGAATCTCTCCAGATCCTTCATATTTTGAGGTTGAAGCTGGTGGACTCTTCTCTTTAACTGTCCATCCATAGCCCATTTTAAGCTTTATGGCAGGGGAAGTCAGTTGTTCACGTCCTCTGACAGAAAAACAGCCCCAAAACATTAAAGAGCCACCAACATATTTATGGTATATGGGGATGATGTACATTTTCCATATGGCTACCTCTCTGTGTGCCAAACTCACCTCTGGTGTTTATTGCCAAAAGCTCTACTTTTGTTTCATCTGTCCATAGAACCACAATCCCATTTGAAGTTCCAATAGTGTCTGGCAAACTCAAGAGGATTGACTTTGTTTTGGGATGAGACTAGAGGCTTTTTCTCTTGAAATCTTTCCAAGCAACTGGTAGTGATGTAGGTGACATTGGACTGTTGTTTTGGAGACTTTCTGATTACAAGGCGCAACAAACTTCTGCAATTCTTCTGCTTTGATCCTTGGAGATTTTTCAGCCACTCGAACTATCCTCTTCACAGTCAGTTGAGACAATAAAGACACACTTCATCTTCCAAGTTGATTCATAATATTTTCAGTTGACTGGAACTCTTTAATTATCGCCCTGATGGTTGAAATTCCCATTTTGTGAAGCTCAACAATCTTTTGTCACACATCACAGCTATGTTCCTTGATCTTACTGTTTGTGATTGCTTAATAAGATTAATATTTATACCTCTGTGAAACAGGAAGTCATGGTTGAACATTTTGCTGTCAGCCTAGTCACCCAGGTATACAAAAAAATTTAAAATGTCAGTGGAAATATACTTAAGTATATTTTTTCTCATATGAATTAATTGGGGTACCTATAATTATGCCACACATATATTTTACATTTTTATGTTTTGGGGTAAACCTATGTTGTGTTTGCAATTGTTTGATATCCATGAGAGCAGAGTATTTTTGTATATTTTTTAAACGATCAAAGGGTTAGATATAAAAGACAATTTTCTCATTTTTTGCTCATATTTACCCAGGGTGCCAATATTAGTGGAGGACACTGTATTTGCGTAATGAACACAGTAAATATGTTATGTTAAATGTGCAATTTCCCAGAATTCTACATTCTACAGCTCTAATGATGTGTATACTGCAGGAGCAACCACTTTTTTTAAAGATCTCCCCGGTGCAGCTCATTGCTAATTGTTGTTGATTGAGTAACCGGCAACAGCTTAACTATTCTATTAAACCAGCAAGTGGGTGATACAAGTTATTACCGAGGATTTATTATTTTATTCTTAATCAAGTACTATGCTGGTCAGCCAGACTCTCGATTCAGCCCAGAAACACCACACGGAAAAAAACTAGCTCAGCTATTATGTTACATTGATTTGTTAGATTGATTTCTCAAATGACCGAGAGGGCAGCATTGTGCTAAATAGGAAGTAGTCAACAATGGATCACAAGCCACATCCATCCTTATGCTAGGCTGGAATTCTATAAATACATGGAAGGTGAAGATATTTAACTTTTCTTGCATTTGGCTATATGTTTGAAAAAAATACCAGCAATACTGTTTGCTGGAAAGTTGTCATTTCAATTCACATACCTCATTATACAATATAAAAATACCTGGGTAAGTTTCTGGATTTAATTCAGAGTCTCTGTGTGAAGTACTGTTTTACTGGGGCTATGGGTTAATATCTACAATCGCCAGACAGGGGAGAGATATTTTCTGCTAGCGTCTACTTCTTGCGAGTCCAAAGCATAACATAAGGATAGGGCAAGCCCCAGGCTACTTACTCTGAGAATTTAAGATAATAACGGACCAACCCTAGTGCATAGGGCATAGTTCACTCAATAGCACGACTGTCGCTGATTAAGCTATGTATCAAACAACGCCAACAAAGATCTAGGTACTGCGTTTAAACAAGGTGAGTTGAATCTGTATTGAGATAAAAAGTTCATAGGCAACAGATCCTAACTAATAATGTAACTTTGCAGACAGGTGAAAGTGAAACATACCAAATAATGTAACTTATCTATTACCAAACAACACCTGTTGATATTCTGTATTAGTGAGCATGACATTAATATGATTAAGGCATTAAAGATAAATTATTAATCTGAAATCATTAACTGCACGTTCACAGCAGAATTGTACACTGCTAATTGTATGCTTGGAGGTAACACAGAGGGAGGTTGTTTCAGAACTCTTCCTTAATTAAAATTACATAGAATTACAAAGTACCTACTGAGAACAGTAATGAAATGTTGGTACTACCGATAAACCAGTTAAGAACCTTTGAGCACTTCAAAAACTGTTGTTTATTGCTAGTACATTTCAAAGTTCCATTTTTATACGTTTGCTTCATTTCATATAAAGTTGTTTATTTTTCCTGTTTTGTCTGTGATGTATAAATCAATCGATTCTGCTATGGCGTTGTTTTTTATTGATGCAGTATTTAACTGGCCAATGAAAACAAACAAGGTAACTGTTGTGTTTCCGTCAGCTGGTCCGTTAAATCCAATATGATTGATTGTTTCCCCAATAATTATCACTTTGAACAATCTTCTACTTTTTGATGGTGGCTAGTAAAATGGAGCCTAATCTCTTCTAATACTCTCTGAGGGATGCGCTTCTGCCTGGTCAAGAAGAAACTAATGGACAGCTTATCGCCATTAGTGGAAATCGGTCTTTTATTAAACACTGCTCTCTGGTAAGGCTAAAGATTCAGTGTATGAATCCATAAATGTAATTTGTATTTCATTGTTGTCCCTATAGTTCATGCACTTTCCTTTAAGAAACTGGATTAACGATCATAACAGCAACTTATTAATAATAAACATTATGATGTTTCTGAAGTGTTTTCTAACTTTAACAACTTAGTATATTAGTATATTAATGAACTATTTAAAAAAAACATTTCCGAGTTGATTAGAAGAAACCTGAGACATTGCTTCCTAGTAGACAAACTTACCTCTTAATATACTGTAATAACCTTAAACTTTAGGTAAAAAAAAGTGATCAAAAACATCTATATATAAATATACATAGGTGCAGAAAATATGTATGTAAGATTTTCCTAGGATAAACCAACATGAGACATGTTTCTTGATTTTGTGTGTTAGTTCATTAACCAAATTTTAAATAGTTAGGAGGGTTGAAAGAAAATTAAACATCCGTATCTTAAGAAAATCGGTCCCTTTGGATTATTGAATTTCATAATTTCAAAGCCATCTCCTTGATTAGACAAAAAGGCACTAGACTTTTGTCATTAGTGATACTCAAATTAATATATTCAGGGAATGTTAGAACACATGCAAAAAAGGGGTCTTTTGATAGACTTAAAACAGTGTTAGTTCAAAGATTTCACAAAATGTATTCAAGAAGTGGTATGTAAGTTTAAAAAAAACTCTTGTCGAGACAAGAAGAGCTTTGGTGTACACACTTACTGTTTGCATAAAAATGTAAAATGGGACAACATTCAGTTGATAGAAAAATGTACAAAAAAATATAAAACAGGCAAGAAGACAAAACACATCAATCAAAAAATGGGATTTAAAAGAAAAAAACTCTTCAAAATAGAGACAAGAAGTCAAGAAAAAGAAAAGGAGGAAAAGATTTTCAAGGGGTCCTTGTCATGCAAATCAGTTTGGTGACAAAAAATACCTTCATCTTCAGCACCTTCATTATCACCTAAATCATCTGTCTGTTTCTTTGTAAGGGGACCTAGGATTAAGAATGAAAACATGGAGCAAGCAATTCAAGAATATATCATACTAATATAAACTAAAGAAAACATAAAACATTAGGAACACTCCCACCAGGTCCACAAAAGAAAAAAATGCATATTCAGTTAATAATTCCTAATATTTTGGGTGGTAATGGAGTCAAATTAGGTGTGACTTTTAGTTAGCTTTGAGTAATAGCTATATATTTATTAGACTCAATAAAACATTTAACGTTTTATGTAAGACTTAAAATTTCAATATGGGGTAAAATTAGACCTTATTCTAGTGGAAAATATAACTAATAGTAATGGTGTCGTTTTGCAATGATTTCTTCATTAGCCAAGATTTGTGAAATATGTGGACAGTGTAAAAAAAAAAAAAAACAAAGAAAAAAATGGTACAGAAAATTGTTAAAAATCGGGGGAAAAAGCAGGCTCCCAAATCTCACAAGCTTATTAAAATATGTTTAGTTAATGACATGGCTTACTATTCATTATATTGAAAATATACTAAAGCAGATGGAAATATGTAAGCAGGAAAAAGAGAGAAACAATGTAAAACTCACAAAACACTTTACAGACTTGCATAAAATAAGATTAGAATCTGCTTCAGGTCCACACTTGTTTAAAATGCAACACATTGTGATTCTGTGACTTCGTTTGGCATGCAAAAAAACAATATTACCAACAGATGATACTCGAGTTACTAAGATTCGGCTGTAGAAGAAGAAAGCAGAACCATCTCATGCATAAAAAGACAGTACAAAGCGAGTAGAAGATGAAAAGGTATGTGTCAATAGCTTTCCAGCAAGAAGCATGCATTGCGTCAACACATAGTCCACAAGGAAACACTGGTTACTTTCTGTAAATATACTTTCTGACTGTCAAGATGATGTATTAGAAGAAAAATGTTAAAACTCCTCAGGACAATGGGAGAGAAATATATCACAGAACCATTTCAAAAAGTATCTAAAGATTTCAAAATAAAAACACCATCAAATAGACAAAAGCTGCAGACAGGACTTCTAAAGAAATCTTCCCTAGAGTGACTTTATATATTTATATATATATATATATATTCTTTCAAAGCCCTGTATTTATATATAATATATATATATATTACTACTATAGTACTATTATATATGTATATATATATATACCATATAATAGTACTATAGTAAGTAATATATATATATATATATATATAAATACAGGACTTTATAATAATATAATAGTACTGCAGTGGCAAAATAGCTTGCAAATGCACAGGCTACTTCTGTTGTTATGTATTATCTAGCAATTAATTTGGGGCATTTTAAAGGAATATTCTGATCATTCTCCAGCCTTACTGAATAGCAGTTGGATAACGAAGATTTAAAGGGTAAGTAAGTAATGCCATTTTTTTAAAGCCTTAAGTAAACTTTAATATTTCATCTAACCAAAAGGTCAACATGACAATCTATATGAACTCCTCATTGCAAAGGCTGATGTTTGCTCTTAGAATTGAAGATTTAATTATGCAAGAATAGGCGTTTTTTATTTAAGTCTGTATGACCCAACTTTGCTGAAAGAGAAATAAAAAGAAACATGAATAAAATATAATAATAATAATAATAACAAAAAGCTAAGCCCTGTCTTTTTACATATGCACGTATGGTGTTGTGTGTGCATAGCATTAGTGTTGTGTTAGAGTGTGTGTGTATATTGGTGAATGGTATTAGCATGCTTGTTTATGAATGCATGGTGTTAACATGAGTGTGTGTTAGTATTTGGTGTTTCCATGTGTGGGTATGTGTCAGCATATATTGTTATCCTGAGTGTGTGTTATAGGAGTGCCAGTAATGAGCCTAGGGAGAGGAGGAGCAGAAATGTGTGTGTAAGTGTATAGTGTTAAAGCCTCTGCTGGGTGGGACAATGGGAGCGATGTGAGGTGGGCTGATCGGAGGGGAATGAGGACACGGACATAAATCCAGTACCAGGCTCCAAGATTTTTGATGGCCATCTTGGGCATATGGGTGACATTGAAGTGTCAATATGTATATTCCAACATGCCTTGGGACAGTCCCGATTTTCCTATTCAATCCTGCTGAGGTAGAGCTTGGCGGTACAGCGGGATTCAGGACCGCAATCCCATGGTCCCAATTTCATTTTCTGGTATCTGAGATACTGGAGAATGCATACTGCACATGCTGGCTATGGATGGATGCAAGAATATAAAAAACTGGCTTTAAAGTGCCAGGGCCATGTAGTCATCTCCCCTCTGGCCCTGCTGGGGAGGCCTAATCAAAGTAGTTTGATAATAGGTCTTCTCCTTTCATGACATTAACCCTGTCAACTCCCAGTCCAGTTCCAGCCTCTGTCTCTTTTATAGCAAATGTTAAAAAGGGTTTTTGAGAGCTTCTTCTAGTATTCTGTACAAAATTCTATATGGAAAAAAGAATATCTCTTTTTTACAAGATCTGAAATCCTGCAGAAGGGAGTTACTGATGCCATCACCTAATTATTGTTATTAAAAAATAAGGCTTGCTTTTTGGACCCCCCACCAAAAGAATGCACATATTATATATTCTGAATACCCTATGCTTCTTGGGGATTTGTCTGCCCCTAAAATATTTGCATTTTACATCTTCTTTGTTTTTCTGAATCTGCAGATAGTATAGATTATCAGGGGTTAAGAGAACATAAAATTATGAAATAAAAATAAGAATATCAAGACAGATGAATAATCTTTAATTTGTACACCATGTGCCAGCAGACACAAATAAGGTTCTTCCTTAGAGACTTAGCAGTTAATTAATCTTTACCCTCAACGTTAAAATTTGCATATAGCTTTATTACTTTCCAACCGCATTTCAATGTACGTGGAAAATAATAAAATACTACCTACAACAACCTAACATTTAAGGCTTGTTAGCTTTAATCCCCTCCTAATAAATGCTGCACTTCTGCGTAAATGACTTGAAGCCACATACTAAGCACAAGTGTTTTAATAAACACTTATAGTGATGCAAAGAGCTCATTTTAGCATTCACATTTGGAGAGGAAAAATACCTTTATTATATATGATCATTTGTATAAATTCAAATTTTTTTCTTTATATTTAATGTACATCTGTCAAACTAATTTGTTAACTTTAATGAGTAGTAGACACCGATCAGCCATAACATTATGACCACTGACAGGTGAAGTGAATAACACTGAAAATCTTGTTATCATGGCACCTGCCAGTGGGTGGGATATATTGGGCATAAAGTGAACATTTCGTCCTCATAGTTGATGTGTTAGAAGCAGGAAACATTGGCAAGCTTAAGGATCTGAGCAGCTAGACGACTGGGTCAGAACATCTCCAAAACTGCTGCTCTTGTGCGGTGTTCCTGGTCTGCAGTGGTCAGTACTTATCAAAAAAGATCCACGGAAGGAAAAGCCGTAAACCGGTGACAGGGTCATGTGGTCAAATCTAACAGACAAGCTACTGTAGCTCAAATTGCTGATAAAGTTAATGCTGGTTCTGTTAGAAAGGTATCCATGCTATTACAGCTCTATGGAATTTGATGGCACTATACAAAACAATAAACAATAATAATATTAGGCAGGGGGTCGAAATGTTATGGCTGATCGGTGTGTTTGACCTATCTAAGTCAGATTATTTTTTTAAAGTAAGTCAATGCCATTTCATTTAATTATGTTAAAATGTAAAAGGACTGTTCCAATTAGTCAAATGTAATGCTCTAGTATGCTAAGCAAATACGCTTTAGCAAATATATCATTTTAAGTTTAATCTACACAAAAAAATAAGAAGCTTTTTTTAGTTTATATGACAACAACCTATGAGTAACTATGTCACACAGCAATTACCCGTAAGTGTTCTCTGTAATAAAAACATTGAGGCAAAATTTACTTGATTAAAAAATTATTCCCAGGAAGAGTTTGGCCTCTATGAATGTTTCTAATGCTACATTTGTTTATTTGTGTTTGTTACATAGTTATATTCGAGCATTGAAAATAAACTCTAGATAAGTAACTATAGTAGGTCTTATTGCACTTAACATTTTATCAAGTTTTTTGTCAAGGTACAAGAAACTTTCAAAACAAGTGAAACTTTAATTAAAAAAGGTCATGGTAAATGGTATTTTACAATACTAAATAAAATTTGAGTTACGAGGTAGAGCTCGGGAAGACAGCGGGATAGAGTGGCAAAATTGGGACTGTTGGGATGCTTGCTCGTTTACACGGTCAGGGACTATTTCAACAAACAAAAGATCAGCTCAAGGTCAGTTAAAACTGTGTATTGGTCTCCCATCTCACACACAAAGGGTTAAAAATTCTATTACCACATCTCTTTGTTTAAATTTGATGTTCTTCACATTAATAATCTGGGTATGCAAAGCCTGTAACAATCTAAATTGTATTATTGACATTGCAGTCAAGATCTGGCTTGTAATACTGGATGAATTGTAACTATCACAGTCACTATAAAACAAAATCTAAAACCTAAGAAAAATGGCAGTGTTGGTTGCGTTACTTAAACTGCATAACATCCCTTCATTTTGATTGCACGGTCTCTCATTTTTCAACCTCCTTGAGGTGATGCTGTGACACCTAGTGTTATTTATCACCAGTGACCTTAAAGCTGAAGTATCACCGTCATACCTGGGAACTCTCGGGGTTTGAGAGAAACATTGCTTCTCCATTACTTCGGGTCAAAACCCAAATCCTCCGAGTCGCAGGGTCTTGACAGGCCCCACTCCTCCCCCCATTTCCCCTTTAAATGGGAGTGTGAATGCCCCCAACGTCTATGGGACATATTATTTTTATTATTATTATTATTATTACATTACGGATCAGCAACACCCAAGATGTTAATGGACGTATGGGCTATACAATATACCAATAATATGAGTAAATCCCTCCAGAAGGCCAGGTCTTTATTATTCTTGTTTTTTCATGTTATTTTTTAATTATGTTTATACTGTCTTAGTGAACTTTGACATGTTGGATATATATTAGAATAATCCTTTACCCTATCATTGTGAAATGATCTGTTTTCATTTGCCAATGTTACAAGAAAGAGCATCTTGCAGGAAATTGTCATATAAGGTTAACATGCCAGTTAGCATAAAATATGCCATACATTGGTAATTGTTTTTGTACTACAGAAGCACACCATGGTAGATCGTGATAGCATTTTACATCTGCCAGCTGTAATACCATTACATTTTGTCATTCAAGGATTACTTTGCCAATTTAACATCTGCTCCATATCTTCCTATTACATTATATCACAGCACAACAATGAAAACCAAGGATTTCCAGCAATATTAAGATTCGCTAGGATGAATTCAACCATTATTGTTGTACCTGCAAACTCTCAGTATGAACTAAACCCGAGTACCCTTGACAATATTAACCCATATGCTTCTCTGTTTCCTCTATAATGTAACAATGCAGACACACCACTGGTAGTAGCAACATTCAAAATACATATTCCATATAAAAAAAACGTATTGTATGACCTTGACCAAGTAATCAGATACCTTGAGACTGTATTACATAGGAACACAGAACATGATAGCAGAAGACAGGCTCAACTAGCCTGTCCAACTAGCTCAAACCTTAATAAGTCATTGGTCTTGTCTTAGATTCAGGATAGCTTTATGCCTAGCTCATGCATGTTTAAATTTACTAACTCCATTGGCCTCTACCACTTCTGCTGGTATGCTGTTACACTTATCTATCATCCTGTCAGTAAAGTAAAACGTATATAGCTTAGCCTTTGATCATCGTGGTCTAATATTGCAGTATTGTTAAAGCCTTATGTGTTGCTATCTGTATGTTTGAATTATTAGTTAGCTCACATTGCTATGTACAGCTTTAAGTTATGTAACATAATTACAAAACATTCCCAATGTAATATTATATATGCATTAATTTATTTAGAAACATAGAGGAGCAAGCATCAAATATATTAGAAGTGGCATATTACGTAGATTTTTCATTTACTTTGTATAACTGACTATTATAAAATGAGTCTGAAATAACTTGGTTCATCTGATTAAGTGTTGTTGCTTTAACAGTAAATCAAATCATTCTTTTTTGTTTTTGATAAGCAGGCAAATAATATGCAAATATTTAGAATACAAGCACCAAAACACAGGACAAGAATACTTAACTCAATCTTATCCAGACGTTAAGGATTATTATGTAAGCTGCAATGCCAACCAAAATGTCTTCATTCAATGGCTTGAGAGCAAGTAAATTAGCCAAAACATTAATTAGTATCCACGTAACCGTAACTGGAGATAAGCCCTTGTCATTTTAGATCTGTTCTTTTCTACTTTTAATGATTGAATACCACATTAAGGTGGCTAATAAAAATGTGCCATAGATTTTGTTTCCTTACTAGTCAATATTAATGATTGATGTGTTCATCAAACAGGAGTATAGAATTGTTATGAGTTACACTAGCTTATTGAATGGTCAAATTGAAATACATGCGAGTCAGATTTTAATTCAGAACATAATAAATTATATCCTTCCATAAAAGCAGTGGTTTTGGATTGAGACTACCTTGACTAGTGTACAAATATACAAAGAAAACAAACAGTAATGGAGTTCACCATTTTCTCCTTGCTTTTCGTTGTTCGTGTTAATGGTGCGGCTGTGTTTTGGTCTATAATCTAGGGGTGGTTTACAATTAGGTCTATTCACTAAAGAGAGAGTTGAGAGATGAGTTGAGGTTACTACTCCTTGACTTCATTATACATTGACGAGTGAACTCCAGTGAGCTTCTGATTCAGGAAGAACTTGCCTGGCATTTTATAACAAAGCTAAATCATCAAGATTTCTTCAAAGTCTCCTTATACATTAAATTATACATTATCCCTTGCCAGATAAGCCCTTCTTGCTGTGAAAACCAGGAAGTTGTGCTATAAAGGCTAAATATATATGCCATCATTGCCATCTAAAGTGCCCCAACACCACTGTATATGTAGAATGCATCTAATGGCTGCCTTGAATGAAGTAATGTTTTATTGTTTGTGTTAAAAACTCTTAGATTTCCTCAGTAGCACTGACATGACTACTGCTGGACACATGATAGAGAACAGTGCTTATTTCAGAACATAAAGAGTAAGACTATCTCTTATTAATTTTGGGTGTCTGATTAGCATACCTGGTAACTCTCTGTGTTTGACCCAGAGTGTCCAGGACATCCCTGCTTACCCAAGTAAGTTTCTTTTTTTTTCAGGCAAGGGACCAGTGTTTGGCCAATCCCACACCAAGCCCATGTCCTGCCTATTCCCATCCACTTTCTGCTTCATGGCCAGTTCCATTCCACTAAAGACTGCCAGATCTAGCCATATCCCATGTGCAACTAGCCCTGCCTCTTCTTGGTGGAGAGGTTGTACTGAGGACACAGAGGATCTCTTCCCAGGCCTCTTTATGTGTGGGTTTGCCCTGTGATTGCATGAAAAAAATCCCTATTCCAGCAAAAATATTTTTACATTATTAGTTTCATAACATTGGTTGTTCACTTCACTTCACTTTTTGAAACTTTCAGCTATCTCAAGGTACTTAAGTCATTTCTCAGGAAAAAAAACCCTCTGGTCATGTTATCCCAAACCATGTAAAAAAAAAGTAAAAATAAAGACAAGGCCAAGGACTTCTCATAAATCTATATTTAGATTCTAAAAAAGCACATGAATACCAATCATAACTCCATTGTATAAGTCATAGTACAGACTTTGCAGATACTCTAATCTTTAAAGTTTTACTGGATTATATTGACTTGAGGACTCTCTATAAAATTAGAGCCATTAATATTACAGTCAACATCAACACTAAAATGAAAATGTTAACATTTCCCTCTGCAACTCAACAGAGCTGCAGTGTTTTCTCATCAAGGAGTTGTCAAAGTTAACAACAGGAGGCAAAGTCATTCTCCTCCAACAATTCCCATTCAGTGAATTGTTTTGTGTTAATCTGCCAAACGACACCCTTGCAATCTGAAACGGCATTTCAAAATAGACATAAAAAAAATTCTCTATCGATACAAAAACAAAAGAAACAAACAACTTACATGTATATTTATCTCACGTGTATATCATACCTACATATGTTAATGGTGACTTCAACACTAAATGTATACAAAGCGTAACTTTATTCTATCACCTTGCAGTTTTTAAAGCACTAACACAAAACTTTTTAAAGTGCAATCTGTGTCTTCATAAGTTATAATGAAAAAAGATGATGGCTTTTACACATGAAATTAAGTTAAAAGGTCAATCTGTCTCAAAAAATCTCACAAATAAATAAGTGCATCTTCTAGAATGTAAGCTCCTTCGCTCCTTACCTTTTATTTATGTAAGTCAAATTATTATGTTATCTACTACTTGTTATGTCCTGTTTACCGATTGTACAGCATTACGGAATATGATGGTGCTATAGCAATCTATAATTAATAACAATAAAGGACTTAGTAGGTACTTAAATGCTTAAATGTGCATTCTTAACCTGTCCTGTCGACTTACCTGCTTCTCCCCTACACTCTCTAGCTGCAGCCTACTGCCTCCTCTTCTCCACTTTCTGCTCATGTGTCTCAGAAAGGATTTGAAGACTTTCATTTGTGACCCTGGAAGACTGTGCTAATATGCTCAAATATACATATCATATATGTATATGATGCTGTACAAACATTTGTATCTTTGCAGTACTTTGGTGGCTGTATATATGTATGCATATATATAAATTACCTAGTGTCTGTTATTACTAATATATACATAGTAATAAAAAGGAAAATATATTCAAGTTCTTAACCTTAATCTATTTTAGGATTATCACACAGTGTAATCAATCTGTTTGATCTCTTGGGTGAATTAGACATTCATGATGTCAAGTCATCCTTTGCCAGCTAATCTGGAGAAGCTGTAAGTACAACTACTTAGCCTGGACGTTAGCACCAGGTCACAATCACTGATGATGTGCCAAAATAAAAAAAAAAAAGATTTCTGCCGAATGAAGAATTAGAGCGCATAATCGTATGTCAAGATCTAAAGTTAGTTTATGAGTTCAAAGTATCAGGCAATCAGATTGCAATTTTTCATTCTAAAATTTCTTTTTTTGCATACATTAAAACATTTAATTTATGTAAATCAAAATGCATTGAAATCAAATATGCATATTTCCTGTAAAATATATTTCCTGTTGAATATTGTACAATATTGTCAAATCAAAAATTTATATAAAACATTTCCCATCAGTTGAGAACTGTAAGAACTGTATGACATGGCACTGTTGGCATTTTCAAGTTTATATGTTATTATGGTGCATAGTAACTACAAAACTTTTTACAGGAAAAGATAATTTCTATAATAGGAAATAAAACCTAATAAAGGACCTTTTTTTTAATTTTACTTTTTTATGGCATATGTTTTTAATTTTATGTATATATTTTTTAATTGTTTTATAACTTTTATGTAATTTTACTTTATGTATAGTCATTTAAGAATTACATTTAAAAGTTCATTTAAGTTTTTCCTTAAAGTTCAAAATCTGCAGTCTCAGGGAACCAGAGTGGTAATATAACATTCCCTTTAAATCAGCAGATAAGCATTCATAGTAGTGTTTTCCTGAAGATCTACATACAGTTACTTGATGTCTGTGGGACAAAATGCCTCCAAGTTTTTAGGCAGGATTTAACAGCTGACGCCATACTATAAAGCTAAGGAGCCATGGGTTGGCAATGTTATATGAACTTGGATATTGTGCTGACAATACCTCAACATTTAACAGACTGAGGTCAGGAGATTTAGTCTAAGGCAAAGGAAAGGGTTTTTTACAGTAAGGACAATAAGGATGTGGAATCCTCTGTCTGTACAGACATTTAAACAACAACTGCATGAATACTTGCAAAAAACATAATATTCAAGGATATCATTTTAAATTATGGGGAAACAGCTTCTTGATCCAAGGAGAGATCTGATTGCCATGTTGGGGTCAAGAAGGATTTTTTCCCCTAGTTTGTACAAAATTGGAAAGACTGGGGTTTTTTGCCTTCTTTTTGATCAACAGCAAGAAATTAACAGATATGGGAAAGGCTGAACTTGATGGACGCATGTCTTTTTTAGCCTATGTAACTATGTAACTATTTAGAGGATGCATAGCTCTTTCAGAAAACATACATTGTATATTATAAACCAATTGGGAAATTGCCAATGCAGAACTATAGGTAGCGTAAAATATTGCATTCATATTTTAAATTGCACAAAAAAATCACAAAAAGAATATCAAGAGTTGATATTTATAAAAAGCAGTGATTGTGACTGACGTGTAAAACATAAAAAATCTATATACCGTGCTAAAAAAAAATGGCTGGCAAATGGAGATATTGTCAGAATGAGGTGATCTAAATTAACGATTTTTTTTTGTATTACACCTGTGAGAAAAATAATTTGTCTCTTGTGGAGTAGTTGATTTCTATGTGAGATTAGCATACCCAGAAACCGTTCAGGTTTGGCCAAGAGTCTGTGGTTGAAATGCTGCTTCCGTGGGTTGGTTTCTTCTCTTGGCAAAGAAGTCATGCCCATTTCCCACCTACTCTCTGCCTACTTCGTATAAACATCCTACCCGCTAAAGGCTGTCTGGGGTTAGCCCCATCCCTATGGGTGACTGGCCCAGTCCCTTCATGAAGCCAGTCCTCTAGATGTAGTGGGAGAGCCATGGGTAGCCTACCCTGGGATGTTCCCAGGTATGGAGACTAGACAAATATCATGCAGAGTAATGGTCCACCATAGTCAGACTACATTTTCTTCTCCATTTAAATGTTTACATACAAAGACGTTTATAGCCTCCACAATTATCAACTTGATATCATTTATATTCACATCAATCATATTTACTACCAAAATTACATATGTTATGTGTAAATATGGATGCTGATGGGACACTGGCTATCATTTATGTTAACACACAAAAAAGCGACAAAGAGTGTTCATTACTGAATAAAAATTACTTTAATAGATAATATGCTTTTTATTTGTGTCTAAATCATTGTTTATAAAACTTTAAAAATATAAATGTTTACATTTTAATTTATTGAATAAGCTATAATCACACATACATATTTAATGTATATGTTCATAGAACTCAAGTCTTCTATTGAATATTATGACACACTTTTAAGAATTTAACCAACAATTAAAATATAAAGTGCTTTATGTGAAGTAAAGTGTTAGATGTATATAATCAAAAGCAGCCATATAAAGACACATTTCAATTAAATATTACAGGTATACTACTGACGTATTAATGAATGTTTGTGATGTATGTGTTAACTGCCCCTATTTAAGTTGTACAGTGATGCATTATTTGTTGGCAATTAATAAATAAAAGATAATAAATTAAAGATTCAAATAACAGTAATAGCGTGTTAGCCATAGAAAGCGAGAACGCAAAAGCTTTATTGGCTAAATGACGGATAATGAATTGCAAGCTTTCGAGACTATCTAGGTCTCTTCTCCAGGCATATTATAGATCTGTATTACATGTATAATATGCCTGAAGAAGAGACCTAGATAGTCTCGAAAGCTTGCAATGCATTATATGTCAGGAAGCCAATAAAGGTATCATCTTTACCAAATTTGCTTTCTCATATTATAGGTAACGTAAACGTCTATCCTAAAACACCCTGAAGCATGAAGGTATTTTGTAGCTAGTAGCACCATCTTAGGCCTGAAAGGCCTTTGTATCCTAGGCAACCAAGCAATAGTTAAAGAACCACAGTGTTTGTGTAAAACGTGATGTGAAAACCAATAAGAGAATCAAGACTTCTATGGAAATTCTTTTTCAATGGAATGTCCCTAACTCTATTAACAACTGGTTTACAAATAACAAAACGCAAAAAGGTTTAACATTTTTCTCCACTATTGCTGGTATTTATGTATCAATCCCATCGTTTTCAGTTGCACATTTATATATTCCACGTTAGGAATGTATCAAACTTTATTGATGTGTAGCATTGAGAATTACATTATACACCACAGTTAATACAAAACACGGCAAAACACGGCTGCTTTGGAATGCTGAATAATTTTATCTAACTTTCTTTGATTTATCCCCGAAAAACATTTATAATGTAATGTCAACTTGCAGGTACAAATGCAGCTTTTGTTGTGTTACACTGAAGTACATAATAAAACAGACTGTGCCTTGCTGCATTACAAATGTTCTTACTGTACTAGCCTATTTAAACAGTCTCTTAGGTACTTCTTTTCTTAGCTAAAAAAAAAAATAATAGATGTTTTGTAGAGTTTAGTAGACATTTCATGGATTTTTGCTCCGGGTCAGTATTAGAAATAAATTGGTTTGGATTGTGTGCTACGATCAGTCATTTCTTTTTCCTTTTTGATAAATGGGATGGCCATAAACATAGCTGTACAAATTACTTTGGTTGTAAACAATGAATGTTTTGAAAAAAGAATAGAAAAATAGAATGGAAAAAGTGGAGGAAGGTTGTTGGTTATAGGGTGAGACAGTATTTTTTTGATAATTTTTTGAAAAGGACAAATATCATATATGCATTATTTCATCTAGCTGTCACAGTGTGTAGTCCTTAACAAATCTATCTATCTATCTATCTATCTATCTATCTATCTATCTATCTATCTATCTATATAGACCAAGGTATAAGCCATATTTTATGGAAATCACACCATAAAGAATGAAGCATTCCAGAAATTCAGCTGAAGGTTGCAGGATGCTTTACAGCTGTTTCTTCTTGAATGGTTCAGCGACGGTTAAAGGCTTATATGCCGAGCTACGGTATTTATCATACTTTTTCAGATCTCAACCCCATCCAATATTTCATCTCTGATATCCTGCTATATCACTATACACCCTCTATGCCCCAAGCACAGAGAATGTCTCTCTTCTCTACTGATCCATCCCTCTCTTGCTGCTCCATATCTCTGAACTCTCCCAGACTCAACACTCCACAACTTCAAAAGCACACTGAAGGAACACCTTTTAACTGTAGAACTACAGTAACATGCAAACCTTGATTTGTCATGCACCGCTCTCTCTCATAAATTACATTTACCCCTTCCTGATTGTGACTGTATATGTGCCTACTTCCATCTGTTACTTAGACTATAACCTCTACATGGCAGGGATCACCTTCCTTTATGTATGCATACCTATGGTCTGTATGACCAGTACTCCCTATAAATTAAATTGGAACTTCATGTTAACTCATTTTATTACTTGGCGAACATAACTTCTTTGACACGTTTTCATAATGACTTCCTTTCTTTTTACTGCTACTGATATAATCCCCGCTCCCACCCATATGCACACTCAGCTCTTCATGTTGGTTTTGTACAGTAACTCAAAAATCATATGCACATTTATTACAAGTCAGCAAAGCGGGATTCTCTTTGATTTTAACAATACAATCTTACGTGCAAGATCTAAATCCATCTGTGATCAGCAAAACTCAAAGGTGTTTCTCTTATGAGGAACATATCTCATATATATGAATATAAATCCTCTCTTAATAATAATGTTCTATTTTTATGTTCAGCTATTACCCACCTCCATGACTCTCAGTTTGTAAACCACCAATATAACCTCAAGTGCCTCAAGTACTTGACTAGGACTGGAGTAGGTTCTTTCGTCATAAAAATGGAAATGGAATGCAATATTCCTACATATAGTGTGTAAATAAAGGGAAAAATGACATATTCTTACATAGCTTGTTTATTAAACTACCTGTAGCCTGTGTTTTTGGTTTAAAAAGAGAAGTTCATTATCTTCTCCTTATGTCACCCTTTACATATGCTGCCTGAACAGCAATCAACAACTTAACGGCAGGGGAGGGATAATGTAATGGCCAGGAATAATGTTGCAAATCCAGAGAAAAGTTACTTTAAAGAGTATTTTTAAAACTGTAAATCAGCTATTAACGCCCATTACTGTAGGTGAAGACTGTATTCTCATTAATTACCGAATACTTATTTACTCTATGATGAGCATTTAATTATTATACTTGCTCTCCTTAACCAGATCTCTACACCCATAATTATAATTTTCTTTTCGGGCCATATATTTCAAATGTACATATGTTTTGTCCAATTTACTAATTTTATACAGCAAATTACAATCTTTAGAAAAAATATAACTCCTGAATGTATTACCTAAGGTTGACCTGGATTGGTTATCTAATCAAAGACTTGACAATTTTAAGCAAGACTAAACCCTCTTTATCTAGGGTTTAACCTTTTCATTTCAAATTATTACATTACTTAACTATTTAATACATTTTAAAAACCACTGATTTATACAAGTCCATGGGTTTACTTGCTGAACACAAATAATAAAAAATAATTTATACATAACCAGTAAAAAAACCTTGACGAGCGTGAATTTAGGTCTAAAATTGCTGCTTTCCTCGCATTGCATGCATATATTCCATTAGCAAATACTGGGATTTGAACAGCCGTGAAACACATTAAAACATAAGTGGAAAGCATATGAGTCACCACAACCTATAGCTGTCTTAAAAATAATAATAATCATTTCAGGGAACATATATAGAGATGGTTTTCACGGTTTTTGCGATGTACAGTTTGTGCGAAAATTCACATCCAGCTAAGAAAAATGTACAAGCAGCATGGTGTATTCATCTTGAAAAGTGTCTGCCGCCCTCAGGGTTCACTTAACTCTCAGCTGCATAAGTCGAGTTATCAAGACCATAGGTTAATCCAATAGTGACAGGAAAAGACTTAAAAGTCCTAACCTTCTACCATATTGATATGGTCCCTTACCCTTTCACAATAGTTTAACAAATTCAAGAATAAATGAAAGAAATATGGCAAAAATACCTGAGTAATAACTGGGAATTAGGGCAACCAGACCAATTGTTTCATTTAGTTTTTCCCAATTTTGATTTAGGTGACAACCTTCTAAACAACTTCCACTTCACATATATATAATATATAATATATATATATAAATATAATTACAGTATATACAGGCCTGGGAACTTTATGGCTTCAGAGCCCCCACTTGAAGGAAACTAGATGTGTGCAGGATCTAGGATTCTTGTGAAGACTCCATCAGGTAGTGGTGATAGACATTTAAACTCCTTCAAGGAACAGATTTGGGGAAACTTGAGGGAAGAGAAAGCAATTTAAGAATAAACACATTCAATGGTCATTTTGTGTGACTTTTTCCCCCTCCATGGCTTCGGAATATAGCAGTAAACATGTATATTCTAAAACTGCTGCTTCTGGTCCTAATTTCAAACCAAGCAGTAGTAGCAAAAAAGAACCTAAAAAAAGCCAATTTGATGTGATTTCTTTGTGACATTTTATTTATATTATAATGTGCATTTTTATATATCTGCACACAGCTATGAAATTAGTACTTCAACCAATATCACGTCAAGTTCTGCTAATGAACAGAATTCACTCTAGGCACTTTGAAACTGAAGATTTATTGCAGCCTAACAAAAATGAAATTATTCTGCATAAATGTTCTCTGTTCCAAGTATATATATATTTCTCTAAACTGTCTTCCTTCTATTTGGAAATGCATGCCAACTGAACTTTCTGTGATATGAAAAAAATGAATTAACGGTGCTGTTTCACCTACTCCGCAGCACTCTCTCAATCATCATTATGAGCACTTTAACATTGGCAAACCTTTCCCATATATACGCTATATGACCACCTGACCATAACACCTACGTATATGAGCTAGTTGGACATCCCAATGAAAAACCACGGACATTAATCAGGAGTTAAATGACAATTGAGGTGATGAAACACCAGTTTAGAACATAAACATATACACAAGCATGACAACCTTTTTGTACCTCTGGCATGCCTGCGTTTTGAGGACTTCAACTCAGCAGTTGTAATGTCAATTTTTTCATTTTAAAGATAGAGATAAATGTTTTAGATGTGTTTCGTGTACCTTTCCTTTTTTACCAGAAGTCACGTTATTAAACATGTGTGATTTCTGTCAGTCAGCTCTGGAGTCAATCAGCAGGCTAATGTTCCACCACATACGAGACACTATGGACGTTTATTTACAATCATATATGACATACGTTTTTGGCAATCAATAAGTTAATATTTTGACATAGCACATTTAACTCCTTCCGGACCGGCATTTGAAAACTGCGTCTTCCCTTGAAGACCGCAGTGTTTTTTTAAATATTTAAATTCCGTTCGCTGCAAAGCGATCACGTGCACGGAATTGAGGGGGGGGTGGCTGCTACTGATCACAGCCCTCCCTCACGATCCCAGCGTTCAAAGCGACGCTGGATCACGTATCAGCGGTGACGTACCTGGTACGTCCCGGTCTGCCTGTGACCCGGAAGTACCAGGTACGTCCCGGTCTTGAAGGGGTTAAAGTATTATTATTATTTATTTATCCACATTTAACATTCTCCAGTATAAGGTCAGTGCATGGTGTAATCTCTTTTTCCATTAATTCATATTTGGCCCTCTGCTACCAATCTTACCAGAGATTAATTGGATAAAAGCAGATATTATATTTAAGCACACACTTCTGTGTGGCATTTTCAAATATAATACTATACAATTAGAAATTATATGAGTTGCTTAAACGTTTTGCAGTTTCTTATTTTTTCTAGGCATAACCCTTACTAAGGGAATTTTGTTAAATTGCATTAGCAATTAACAGCAGCTACTAAAATATGAACTAAAATAAAATATTTACTGTATTTTTTTTTTACCTAAGGATAAAATAATGCCTTTAATACCATAATTTCTCTACACTAAAGATACAAGAAAAGCCAGTTTTGGATGGAGAATACCCCCATAGCATGATTATTCTTAAATAAACCCATGTTCAACTATCCTATGCTTTAACATAGTTTCCATTACTTCCCCACTACTGATGTATGACTTACTGGCCTGTAGTTCCCTGACTCATCCCTACTATTTTGTCTTAACTTAAGACAGCTGAAGCAGAACCTCTTCCTCTATAAACTCAAATGTATCAAATTATTCATTTGGGGGGTTTTTTCCTAACCAAGCTCTCTTTCTGTCATTTTCATGTGTAAAGCCTGAACAAAACTATTTATTGAGGCAGTCAGCTAGATCATTTTATCTCCCTTTTTTACTGAATGGACTATTTTCTCTTCTTCCCCTAATTGCATGCTCTTATAACTTGCTTTTGCCCTCTCTATCTGATCTTATAGATATTCCTATAATCTATCTTTGTTTTATAATTACTAAATGCTAGCTTCGTAGTACAACAGTGGTTTCTTCAATGTTTTGCTCTTACTGACAAACCTAATACAAATTTCTGTTGCCTCCAATAATTCAACTTTTAAATAATGCAATTTCTCCTGGACTCCATTTTTGTTTTTGTGTGCTGTGACTCAATCAGTGTTTTTATATTAAACCACAACGGATGATCACTAGATCCCAACATCACCTACATAAATGTATGAACATATGTGAACACTCAGCTGCTGCACTCTCTGACGAGTCAATATGTCTGTGTTTTATGAACACTAGGGCCAGACCCTGCTTGAAACGGATCTGTGAAAAGGTATTTGGGGAGTGAAAATTAAATAGGGGCAAGATGAGAAGATCAGAGAAAAAGAGGTATAAGGGAAAATGAGGGTTTATGCAGCATATGTCAGTTACAGCTGGTAACTACTTGTTCAGCTGGACCCTTGCTATTACAAAGTTCTTTGTGCAAGAAATCAGATTCATCTAAATAGATTTTGTCCAAAAGCAGTCACAATAAGCTATATACCCTGAAGGGTCCTTGAGGTAGTGAATGCCATTTTGAAGGCATTGTGTATTTACTGTTTTTCCAACATGAGAAAGAAATCACAACATTCAAGCTCAATAAATCAGATTCATCTAAATATCTCTAGCCTTCATCCAAAGGCATTCACAATAAGCTTTGTACTGAAGGGTCCTTGAGGTCGCCCATTCCATATTTCAGCTTTCTAAACACTGTTTCCCTAAATTTTATTTGGTACAAAAGAGTTTGGTGCCTCTTTTATTCCCATGCATCTTGTGCATTTGCTGTTCTGACCCTTATTTATGATTATGCCTTTAGCATAATATGCAAAACTATTATTACATGTTTGTTGATGTAAGCACATATGCCTTTACTTCTCCTTTGTGGTTGTGTACAGCACTACACTATACTTATACATAGCAGTGATTCAAAACACAGGTTTATAACCAGATTCAGGGCCAGCCTTAGAGGTGTGTGACCTGTGTTGCCGCAGGGGCAGAGGTGGTGGATGGTGATAAAGGGGGAGAGGGGGGGGAGGCAGTGAGAAGGGGCAAAGGTGGTAGATAGTGATAAAGGGGGAGAAGGGATAGATAGTGAGAAAGGGGAGTTTTGTTACAAGATTTTTTTACTTTCTTTTTTTGGGATGGGGGCACCAGAAGAGTAGTCCGCGCAGGGCGCCAGAACACCTAAGGCCGACTCTGACCAGATTATACAGATCTCTCTCCTTAACTACGCCAGGGGTGCAGCAATAGCTGGAGCCCATACCGTGTTGCCTACATAGTATTTTGCTGCCCCCTCCCCCTGGAAAAAAATATTAAAGGGGCTCCAACTATTTCTTTCATGATCTCATTTCAGCTTACCCTTGCTACCTCCTCCCTTGCAACTATTGCTTCTTCACCCTCCTTTTGCTCCCCACTGATTTTTGCAGTCTTTGCAATTCATGAAACTACTATAGTTCCAACAGTTTATTTTTATTTTGATCTACACATTTGCATGCAGTTTGAATCACATATAGGCAGAGAACAATCATAAGGTAAACAAGGACATGGACATTTATGTAAGAAAAAGGTAAATACACATTGTCTTCAACATAGCTTTCACTGCTACCTCGAGGACCCTTGAGAGAATAAAGCTTATTGTGACTACCTTGGGATGAAAGCTAAAGCTATTTAGATAAATCTGATTTCTTGTACAAAAGACTCTGTAATGATGAATACCGTGTTGTTACCAGTTGTAAGTGTAGTTTGCTGCAAAAACCCAATGTCATTTTCACTTATTCTTACTTTTTGTCCCATTTTCTTTATTTCAGTTTCTTTCCTTAAATATCTTTATTTTCCTCTGATTTTGTTTCACATATACCTTTCCAGTTTTTCAAATGCCCTTAATGTAGTGGCAGGCTAAGCAATATATGGCAGTATGTTGTGATAAAATCATGAATATGTATCCTTTGGATTGATGCTTTTAAATAGTATTTGCTGTGTGTGCGCTGATTTCTAGCGTTGTTGTACAGAGCCGCCCCGGAGTTAAGAGATGCACAGCCTAAACGGATGGGCAGCCGGACAGGGCCCAGGACGGACACAGGGTCATCTTTGTAACATTGTTGTGGGGTTGTGGGTTTACTTATAGAGAGCCTGCAGGCTGGACGTGCTTTTATTATTTTCATCCTGATCAGCAACTTTCTGCCCCCTGACCTTTACTTAGTTTGGTGTGGAAGGCTTAATTCTCTATCATAGCAGCGGTTTATCTTAATGATGGGTCCTTGGGCATTGTGATGTTTGTGTTATTAAGAAGCTTATTTAGACAAGAGCTTCATTGAGTTGTTGTTACTTTGGGGGACCTACCTGGGCCATACAGGGAAACTATTGAGCTGGTGTTTTGCAGATGGTGGTGTGGTGTGGGTCTTTGATGGTAAGGTGTTGGAGGTTCCCAGGGACATGTTTCCTCATATTTTCATGTTATATGTTAACGTTTCTTACAACAGTTAAATTATATCCATAAGAACTACATAACATAAATTATATACATATGGTGTGTTGTGTCATTTTTCAAATGGGAAGATGGGAATGATTATATGATTGCTGTGGAGATGGTGTGCAGAGTGGGTCCTTTACGGTCCTCAATGTCAAACCTGACTCAAGTGTGATTAGTATGTTATCATTAAATATACTATTGTTACATTACCACCTTATATATCAGTTTGGATTTTGAATATACAATATATATATATAATATATATATATATATATATATATACTATTATATATACAATATACGTATGTATATTGAATATATACAATAACTTATGTAAATCACTGCGTATTGGCACTATATGTATATAAAAGTAAAACATAACACCTAAAGGAACACCTGAGCTGGAATATGGACTTATGCATACAATAGCAGTGTGGTCCTTTTTTCAAACGTATGATAAAATTCTATAGAATTCCTCCACAGTGCATTTGCCCATTTCCCCACACCACCCCAGCTAAATGCCATGTAGGAGATGTGTTTAGATTCTTCTATGGTCTCAGCCACATAATATTTTGAAAAGACCTTTATTTAATTGTTTATTTATAAAGTTCCAATTGACTAGAGCTGTAAAATATAGAGGTATAGACATTTATGAAATATCAAGACAGACAGAGACAGATGGTGTGGACAGCCCTGATCGCTAGAGCTTACAATTGCTTAAGTTTTTGACAAAGCAACACTTACTTAAATGTCTCCTGAGGCAAACACTGACAGGAGAAATAACAGTCAAGACTAATAAGCAATTATCCAGCAACATATCATGAACAGTTTAATTATTATCAAATAAGTTTGTATATTATTTATTTTGGTTTAGTATTTTCTATTCTTATAACAAATGTGCATATACATAAAGACACCAATATATGCAACTGTAAACACCTCCTTTATATGTCTACCTTATCTTCCTGTTCTTACGATTAGCATAATTATTCTTCCTCATTGTTAGGTGCCTCTTTGGGGTCATAAGTTATTTTAATGATGCCAAAAGGTGTGTTGGTGAGAGTTCCTACTTAAACCTAATCCCAGGTTGAGATTCGTTATACGCACATAGAAGAGTTCTATTCCAGGTACCCCTTTCCTGCAAGTACTTGATCTGTAACATAGGAAAGCATCTGGGGCAGCTGCCAAGTTGTGATGGGACCAGCCAAACATACATCATTTTCAAGTGTTCCATTTTAAAAGGGACAACCTCTCTGTCTCTTACCCAATGGCCCTCTTTTCTAGGCTCTCTGAACATTAGGTGGACATGAGCGTTTCATATGAGTTTACTGCAATGTATTTAAATATCACAAAGCACACATTTCTTTTATTGCCTAATTATATAAATATTTAAGAATAGGTACCATATAAGTCGTATAAAAAAAATCCTGGTAGAGCGCTGCCCCTAATAGAGTCCCTAAAACAATAGAGGTGTCCTTTAGCCGTTTGGGTGGTACGCACAATTATTTAATTGCAAAAAGCCATTGATATGCTTTTAAATGCTTCTATAATAACCATCCACAGCAGTATAGGCAGTGTGCAAAAAATACAGAAGCATCTATTTGGGAATTATGCTGTCTTAAGGAATTTCTGATGAAAGGAGCCTAAAGTAATTTAAATGTATCTAATGTATAATGAATATTATCAAAATACCAATGGACCAGTTGGTTGGAAAAAGTGCTGAGGCGAGCACCTAAAGCAGAATGAACATTTTCTGTGTTGGTTCTAAAAGAGCGTAACAAACAGGAATTATCTGCAGGAAAAACATTGTGATTTACGTTCAAATTTGTTTTTTGGAAGTATTCCACCTTGCACCTGTGGGAAATTTACCATTCAAATGCAGCTCATACACAATTTATCTAAGCATTTAGTTCAACGGATGATGTATGGAATAAGGTTTATTGCATCCAAGCAGAAAATTCTATTTGTCCTAAAATAGAAAAAAAAGGCAACTTTTATGTAATTATTCAAGAGAAAAATAAGCCCTGTGCTTTACATATAGCAGAGAAAGCAATGTGTGGGTGAAGCTGTTGTCAGAGCAGTTTCAACATAATGCAGAAAGCTTATTAATAATCTATTAGTGATAAATCCCACATATTTTTGGTATCCTAAGGCATGCTATAGTACCTTAATGGAATGATCCTTGTCATTTACTATTTCACTGCAATGATTGCATCTGGGTGATCAGTTGATTTAGAATTGCTTAAAGATTTAACCCCTGTTACCACTACAGTAAAGTATTTGTTTTTAGGGTTAAAATGGACTAGCAAGACGTGAGAAAAACAGGCATATATATGTTACTCACACAGCTGATACAATAGGTCATAGAATGGCGGCCCCATCAGATCACTTTAGTGGGCGATCAGACCCATGATGCCTAATGGGCCAGTAGCGGCGATCAGAGATCCCCTTGTACTTAGCAAATCACCAGCAAAGGATGAAAAAACTGAGGAAGAGATCCTTCTCAGGGTGCTAAAGTGCATGCTATGGCACTGCAGAATGGAACGCATAAAGGAACTGATCTATTATAGCATAATCAACTGTTATTCTTCTTTTAATATTTATATTAAATTTAAATTAATATGTATTATATTTTTTTGGTGAAATCAACATAACTTCTGTACTGCTTGTTTTAAATGTGACACAGGAAAGGCAAACAACCCCCGCTGTGTTTTCTTTTCTACTTCCATCAGTTTAAACTTTATACCAATAAAAGTACTAAAAATAAACTTCAAAAAATGTAAAATGACAGAAAGATGTCAACAACAATCAACAGTAGGGGAAGATAACATAATGTGAAGGGATATACAGTTCAGATCCTGAAAAGATGAAGTTGGCCATTCCCAATGGTATACAGACATGATGTTTATTTTAATCTGTAAAGCCTATCCTATAGGAAAGACGCGTTTAAAGTTATCTCTACTTCTAGTTGTTTGTAGTTGGAGTCCCTGATTGTTTTCCCTGTAGTAGGTTTATAATTGTCTGATTATTTATGTTAAAGTGTTATACCTGAAAGTAGTATTTTACATTATGCTTTTGATGGATTATGGTGATTAATTATCCATAAATCATACAAAGTCTTATTTTGCATTGTCTCTGCATGCAAATTGATCCATATGTTCTTTTGACATTGGAATTAGAAACTAAAACGTCTGTTTCCATCCTTCCCATGCCATCTCATGTTCCATAGGGTTTCCTGAAGTGAATGGAAGCTGAGATCTCATTGAATAATGCAGCCAATTGCATGTTAACCATGTGAACAACGTGCAAGGATGAATATTCCTTAATGTGATTATTGTTCAGTTCACAGCAGATGATAGTTTAAGATAGCTATTTATTCCAGGAATGTATTGATATGCAGGTGCATCTATAAACATTAAGATAGAACATATCATGTAGCACAAGATCGTTTTATATTTTGAACATTAATCAAGTCACGAAAATTCTGGTGGTCTATGTCGGTCTTTTTTTTAATAAGAAACATATAACACTCTCATTTTGATTTGTTTGAATTATTAGTAGCTTCTACATCATGATGGATATATTTTAGTACAACCTCCATTTAAATTCATAAGCTAATATTCAGGCTGCCAAAAATGTCATTTATCAGCTTGCTTTTTACAAACTGCTTCTGAAGGCAAGGAGTCTTATCTGTCATTGTTAATTAAACCTCCACTTTGTCAATACATGATAATCCTTTTGTTCAAGCTAAAAACATTATTTTCTCAACCCTACAGAAAACATGCAGTTGTAAAGCTTGTCTAATAATGGGCAATAATAAAATAATATTATCCAGTCTATCCTAATCCTAACAACGCAATGATACCTCCAAATGTTTTGTATACTTTCCGAGACCCAAAAGGAAAAACAAAGAATTAGAGAAATCTTTTGTATGTGGCCACACGTTATATTTCATTTATTTATATAGCAGAAGCATATTCCATAGCGCTGTTACAATAGCGAGGATATATAACAAAGACAACTGAAAATCGGCAATAACGTTAACACATTTTAAGACATACAGGTATAAAATAAAAAGCTTAATATATTTTTGGATTGGTCCCTAAAAGCAGTGATTTTTTAACTTTTGGGGCCACCCTAAGCTCGACCTAGGGCAGCACCCTCAGCAGCTTCCCCTTCCATGGTCGGTGCAACAAGTACAATAGAAGGTGCTGTGCACCTTTAAGAAACTGAGCTCCAGGATATGGCGTTATATTCCAGCATGCCATGCCGTATGGAGGCACAACCTCCATAGCTTAACCTCCATAGCAGCGGAAAACAGAGGGGCTTGACTGCGCAAGAGGACAATCTGCCCACCAATTTTTTTACCAAGGTGAATGCCACCACCCTAGTTAGCCTAGACCACTGCCTAAAATGTTGATATAAATTTATTTATTATTATTTAATGTCTGATTTTTTCAATTTTGTTATTAGTAGGCTATTTGCTAATATCAGCAGCTAAAGACATAATAAGTAAAAACTGCAAATTGTTCAATGCTGGTTTCAATCCACAAATCAAACTATAGGGAAATATTTGGTGGAATTGATAATGTCATTTCAAATGAATTATTGTCCAACTAGATATTAGCCTTTCCAGTACCAGTGCTAAAGTACTGCTACGTATAGTATAACTGAAAAGAACAATATCAACTATTTTGCAATCAGACTTGATGGTATTTTTAAACATTAAAATGGGATAAATCCATGACCAGGATGTTAGTGTCTAACTAAAGGGAGAATTGTCAAGAAAGTTTGCAGGAGAGTTGTGGTCCTAACTCTCTCATTTCACTGTTCATTATTAAGGGTCAACGCTGGCAAAGTTTCTACAGCAAGAAAGGTTGAGCTGGCCCTGTATTATGCATAATTCAATGAGCTTCTGCTCAGGGTGGTCCTTTATAATGTATGGAGAAAGAGCTGAAAACCAACTCTCCTATCAGCCTAATAATAATACTCAAATCTAATTAACTCTCTGTCCCGTGATTAAAGTCTAATGTAACAAGTTTAATGAGACCTTTGCTTCCTTTTAAAGTATGTAGCTATTGCATTATATCTCACTCCAACCATGGTGTCACTGTGAAGTGAAATTATTTCCCATCAATCAAACAGTCCAATCAAGTATGGTAATTTAACATTATCTGGGAAGATATTTATCACAAAAAGAGAAGAACTGACATTATATTTAATTATACTACATAGAACGATTAAGAGTAATACATGTTGAATTCTACAGATACTACAAAGATATATTATTATTATGTAACTTCCTGTTTTATACATTTTTAACAGAATTATGAATCCTCATCTAAAAGGCATAAGGATGACCTGTGGATGGCTCTAGCCCCTATACTGGACTAGACTGTAAAGCTGAAGGGACTTGTTGACCACAAATTGGCTATTCTTTCTACAGAAGTAAATGCAGTGTATTCTTCTTAGTTAAACAGTCTAAAGGATTGAGCAAGGATAAAGTATTCAATTCCCAGCCCACTGGAAATGGAGTTAAATGTATTAATGATTAAGGTGCTTTCTGCTTCTGGTGCCCTGATGCCCTGTAACTTAACTTACACACAAGGTCTAAGATTCACACTCCTCACCAGACCAGGGTATTTTTACAGGTCACTGCAAGGAAAGGTGGCTGGCATATGTTGAAAACGTTTTAAAACATTTTTCTGTATATCACATACAACAACAATGACTTTGTCGTTTATTACATTGTCTTTAAATTCTTATTTTATGTTTTAAATGTAACTTTTTTCACCAATTGCTTTCTGTAGAATTTGGTGCCTTTAATAAATATTACTCTAAAAACATACATCAGTTTCATTAACAGCTCACAAAGAAGTGATTTAACATAACCTGATTCTCTAACATTAAAATCACAAGCTCACTATACTAGACTAAACAGCAAGGTCCCATGTTGCACAGAGAACTTTCCAAACTCAAATTAAGGGTTACATTCTCATAGCAATATTTTTTTATTTTTTAAGTAAAAATTACCTTCTCTGTGCCCAAAATGTAGGTGTTCATTGTTGTTACATATCTGCATACAGCAGATACAAGAAAATGAGATGGGAAAAAAAGAAAAAAAAAAAAAAGAAAAACAAAATAAAAACAGTAATATTTCTAAATAAAAAAAAATGCCAGGCTGAACAAAATTTTCATAAATGCTGCTTCTATGACCTCAACGCGTCACATCTTGGAATTTCTAAACACAGTAAATGTTTATAAAATTCAAGATGATAGGATTTCTGCCATTCTGTAGATGGACAACAACAATATTACACATTACATTTTATCATTTTATGTCCCAGGAAACCTAGGAGGGATTTTGAAAGGAATCACAGTGTTTACCAATTAATGTATTGCAATAACTTGATTTTGTGGTGTTTTTATTTTAGAAGACGATTAACCCTACATAGATAGGGCACAAGACGCAAGAATCCTTCACCGCATGATTTGGAAACTGGCAATGGACTTGACATAGGAAGAGAGAGAGAGGCTGTGTTTGGCAGAATCCCGAACGATGTGTAGACCAAAATACGGAGGTACGTGAGAGAAAAATAAGTTATTGGGCTCGTAATGGGCTTGAATGGCTAAAGTATCCATGATTGTGCCCCACCGTACTGGGTGCTTACTAGAGTATCCATAGGCTTTATGTTCCAGTTTTTGTCTTACAGAATTACTCAAGATACCGTGAACAACTGACCTATAGTATTACCAGTGTTCATGAAATGTAATGTTTAACAAAATGTTACAATGTAATAGGTAGATCCCTTGAAACACTTTATGCTAAGGACAGCCCTGTCTAGAAATCCTGAACACCTACACTGGGATTTCTGTGTTTTGACTTTAGCCACATGTAAAATGAATTCTCGTCCTGCTGGGTAACAGTAGGTTTGTTTTTCTTAACCCCTTCGCGACAAAGGCTGATTTTCCTTTTTGTACCCTTCGTGACAATGGCTGTTTTATCGTTTCTGCGGTGTTTGTGTTTAGCTGTAATTTTCTCTTAACCCATTTACTAAACCCACACAAGTTATATATTGTTTTTTTCAGGACAAGAAGGGCTTTCTTCAGACACCAAAATTTTTTTCATATGATGTAATTTCCTATAATAAAAATATTAAAATATGACGAAAAATTGAAAAAAAAACACATTTTCTCACTTTTATTTGAAAAATCTTTTATTCATCATAAAAAACTACTGAAAAAACCTGCTAAATAGATTCTACTATTTGTCCCGAGTTTAGAAATACCCAATGTTTTTATGTTTTTTTGCTTTCTTCTACACGTTATGGGGCAATAAGTACAAGTAGCGTTTTGCTAATTCAAAACCATTTTTCTCTGAATCTGGTAATTCTGTCTCTATGTGGTATTTGGGGCATCTTTGAAGCCAGCAAATTAAATTTACCCCACCAAACCATATATTTTTGAAAACTAGACACCCCAGGGTATTTTAGATGCTGATAGTTTAACCCTTTCCATGCACTAATCCTACCACCAACCCTTGTCAAAGTTTGTGATAGTAATTGTTTTTGGTGTTTTTTTCACATACTTTGTACTTCAGGTGTGAAATTACAGCTCCTGGTATATGTTGCTGTCACACAACACCCCGATATGTGTCCAGCAACATCTCCTGAGTACATTGATACCCCACATGCATGGGTTTGTCAGATTGTTTGGGGGCAAAAGGGCCACATTTGGAACATGAGCAATTCAAATTCAGTAGGAATTTTACATCTGGGTAAAGAAAAATGCTTGTACCCAACTATCAGTAGGGACAGGTTACAAGAAAGCCTGGCCTATCTCCAAGAAGGGATTTGATCTAGCACCTTAAGTGGTCCCTCATGCCACGGAATGGACACAGGGGTCACTTGACAGTGCAAATAAAAACGCTTAAAAATGGTGGAGCAAATAAAAGCTAAAAAACAGTAAATGTAACAAAAAATTTAAAAAAAAATACAAAAATGGAGCAGGAACAAAAAAAAAATTAAAAATGGGAAACTGTGTGATACAGCTTGAAGCAGTCACCGACACAGAGTGCAGGTTTTCCAGGGCAATCTGGACAGTAAAATGTGGTGTCCTTTCTTTGCCCCCTGCTGTAGCATACCCTGCATCTCTTTTGGGGATTCTGCTTCTTTGCTGTAGGGGGGATTTTAAAAATAAAATGGGTAGCCCCAATTCTGTTGGTTCCCATCACTACTTGGGGACCAGGTGCATCACGGTACAAGATACCTGAAATTACTTCGAGCTGAAACTGCAAAAAAGACAGCTTCAGCCCAGTGTCTGCTTTTTTGTGCAGCAAAAAAGCGTTATAGGTTGCAATTTGCATTAGATAAATTGCAACCTTCTTGTACCAGGCCTTTGTCTTCCTCATAATGAGGTAGGGCTGTAGGAGTTGATCTGACAGATCAACTCCACCCATGTGCTTGTTATAGGCCCTGATGCACACTGGCTTTCTAGTGACCCCAGCTCTGCCACGGACAGAAACCTCCACGGTTCTTTCATCGTGGATGGTGCTCAGCATGCACACCTCTTTTCTGTCCTTGAACTTCAATGCCAAAAGCTCCTCTTGGCGTAGAGCTGAGGTCTCCCCCTTTCCTAGCCGGGTTCGTACCAGGCGTTGTGGGAAACCTAAGCGGTTCTTTTTTATAGTACCGCAAGCTACCGTATCGAAACAATACAGCAGCTTGAACAAAGGGACGCTTGTATAGAAGTTATCTACATACAAGTGGTAGCCTTTGTTCATAAGGGGGAATATTAGGTCCCAAACAATCTTGGCACTGGTGCCCAGATGGTCTGGGCAACCTGGAGGGTCAAGGTAGCTATCCTTACCCTCGTATACCCGGAAGGCATGGGTATATCCTGTCTCGCTCTCGCAGAGCTTATACACCTTCACTCCATACCTGGAGCGCTTGGAAGGAATATACTGCTTGAATCCCAACCTTCCTTTATATTTCATTAGGGATTCATCCACGCAGATATTCTTTCCAGGTGTATAAACCTCTGGAAACCTGGCAGCGAGATGGGTAATCAGGGGGCGGATTTTGTAGAGCCTATCAAACTGGGGGTCCTCCTTAGGGGGGCACAGGCTGTTGTCGCTAAAATGCATGAAACGAAGAATCATTTCATACCTTTGCCTAGTTATAGTTTGGGCAAAAATGGGGGTACTAAAGATGGGGCTGGTGCTCCAGTAGGAGCGGATGGAGGGCTTTTTTATAATGCCCATTAACATTGTGAGTGCCCAGAATTTAAGAAATTCTGGCACGTCAATGGGAGTCCATGGCTGTTTTGCCCAAAAAGAATTAGGGCTAGCAGCACGGTGCTGCTGGGCATAAATGTTTGTTTGTGTGACAATGTCTCCCAAGACATCGTCTCCCAAAAAAACCTGCACAAATTGCAGTGGAGTGAATCCTGTAACATCAATATTGATGCCAGGAATTCCAGAAAAAGGAGGGATAGCTGGCTTGTACCTATTAGGCGCTACCCATGCCTCTGGTGCACTGCCACGACTACGTGTGGCAGGCGTCCTAACAGCCACAGATACATCACTAGATGTATCTGTGAACTGACCAACGTCAAAATCTGACGCTGTATCAGTGGCCTCAGAATCTGTGGCCAAAAAGGCATACGCCTCCTCAGCCGTATACTGCTGCATGGTAAGAATTGCAGCAAAAATAGTGGGGAAGGAAAGGGTTAATGGCTATAATAAAAATAAAAAAAAAACTAAAGTAAAAAAACCTAAAAAAAGTAAAAAAAACCTAAAAAAAAAAAAAAAAAATGTAACCCCCAAAAACAATTGCCACTATGCAAGATCACTGTTTATGCAGTGATCAATGGCAATGAAGGGGTTAATATTATATGGGTGGCTCTTATAAGAGCCTTTGGATAAATATATATATATTTTATTAGGGAATACCTGAAATACACACTGATCTGTCTCTCTCCCTCACTAGAAGCAAGTGAAGGAGGGGGGCAGATCCAATACTGATCAAAGGCAATGTTTAGAAAACATTGCCTTTGATTTAGCAAATCATGATCACTCTTATGAGTGATCTGACCACTAGGGGTGTTATTCACTGGATGTCCATGACATCCAGCAACACCCCCCCCGATGATGTCATCAGGCTCCGCCCCCGGCTTGATGGGCGCCGCCATCTTGAAACACCGCGTGTGTTTCGAAGACACCGGCACCGGGAAGGTAAGTTGAGCATTTAGGAAGCGATCGCGAGTCGCTTCCTTTGCTAAACAGGTGTTGCAAAGATGCCTCGATACTGAGGCATCTTAGCAACACCAGCTAAGCAAAGGAAGCGACTCGCGATCGCTTCCTAAACCCGTTTTTCGGCGGCGGGCGCCGCCATGTTTGAAAGACGTGCAGTCTTTCAAACATTTTTTTTTTTTGCTCCTAGGAGCGATCGGGGGGGGCCGGGAATGTTTTTTTGGTGTTGCTCAATGCCTCGATGTCGAGGCATTAGAGCAACACCGTTTGAGTGAAAAAATCGATCACGGATCGATTTTTTCACCCGTTTAAAGACGTGCCGGTCCTGGCACGTCAATTGTCATAATCGTCACGATTTTGAGTGACGTGCCCGGACCGGCAATTGTCATCAAGGGGTTAATAGGGATTACTAGGCTCACACATCACATATATGTTGCCTGTCTACGTGCCTTTAATATTTTTGTAAGGAAGAGAAACACACACGGCACATAATACGTATCATCTGTATAGCTGATCTGTGTTACATAATAACAGCATTATCCATTTGGTACTTTTGGATTAAAAATTAATTTCATTCCTATCAGCTTGGTAGGTCAAAAGCTCTGCTGATAAAAACAGAACACATCTCTTTGGTTGCTGGATCCCCAAGTGAGATATTAAGTAGTTTCCAAAGCAGTTAAAAGGAAGCTTATGCTTTGGAAGTTAGGTTTATGTAAAAGATAACATGTTAATAATAACTGTAATTTGTAAGACATTTGTAGTAAGCGTTACACTTATAACCACAGGTCCCTTGGTTATTTAGCTCAGTAATACTCCTTTTCAATGAAGGTTAACCTGGCCGAGGTACATCTGAAAACAGATTTAAATTGGCCCCATCCTCAAATGGATATTGTTTTATCTTTATTTGATTTCTATTTAAAGAAATCCACATGCACCACTTTATCCAGCTATTTTGTTTTACACATTAACAATGTAGATTCTAGGATTAAAAGAAGAACTCCCATCATTATTTCATTACCGGTATCAGAAGACAACTGCATTTTAAGAATTTGTGGGTTTTTCTTTATTTAAACAGTTCTATTTTTTGTATAATATAATGTTTTATTGTTTACGAATATTACCATTTGTATGAGTTCTAGTTCTGTTATCTTAGCCCTATCTACAAGACAAACTCCCTGACTCCATTTCATGCTGCCTGTAGTAAACAAGGTCTGCAGATAAAGGTGCAAAATTAGATAAAACCGATACCTTGCTATGGTATATTACTGTATACATCAATGTATTGTATGTTCAAGTTAATTTTTTGTCTATGAGACGTCCTCTTTAAGTAAATTCTGTAACTCCCACTAGGAGCTAACGTGTCATAAATTGACTATAACTACATAAGGATTGGGTTGGAATGTGTAAATTGTATGTAATGATTGCTATGTCACATGTGTTATTTCTTGTTAGCACCTTATTAATATTGCCCTCATTAAAGCTTCCATCAAAGGTAACTCATTAACACAGACAACTGTTTTCATATTAACAGACAGTTCTCGTGTTTATGAGTTTATAAATAGCTGGAAACCTTTCCCCATTGTGTCATATCATGGGAACTATATCCGTGTAAATGGCATTTTATTAAACTCTGAGTAAATATTTGAAAACAAGTGAAACAGAGGAATCTGGCGTATAGTCCAGTTTTCCAGCTGTCACGTCAGTTTTTTACAAGGCTTTGTGAAATCCATGCCAAGTTCAGGTCCCCATGCAGGATCTGAAACTGAACTCATTTTAGTAAGGCAGATCAGAGCATCATTTATTTATAAAGCTCTACAATACTACATTTGTATAATGTATTATAAATCAAGCTATTTAGCATACACAGCTTGTTAACTGTATCTTCAGTAATGTATAATGACATTTCTAATAAACTGCGTTTGATGGTATGAAAGCACAATCTGATGTTAGTAGAGCCTCCAACTTTCTTCTACATATTGAATAGGTGTTCCTCTGCTAATTGGTATACTTGGAAAGTATGGATCCTGGAAGAGTTTGTCATGCTTTGTAATAATATCTTTAGATTTAAGATCAAAAACTAAGCCTTCGCAGACATTATCTTTGCCTAAAAAGATGTAGAACACAAAAAGGGTATTTTTTGATTATCCCACCCTACATCTTGTATTGTAGTAAAAACCCTTTGGTGTGGAGAGAGAATCTAAGCTTTCTTATGGATTCCATTTCCTACGGTAGTGAAAATATGAAGTCAGATTCAGTAGATGCTACTATGCAGTAGACCCTACCATCTAAGCATGTGATATTGTGGTAAAAACCTTGAGCTGGGGGCTTCTAAGAGATGCTCTTACATCAGCTAAAGGAACAGTAATTTTAAAATCCATAAATCCCCCATCCTCATGCTTGGCCACTGGCCCACTACCCATTTTATTTTAAAGAACGTTAACTTGCTTCACATGCTAATATGCCACTTGCAAGTATGTGTGCTTAATTTCTGATTTTTGGATTCTTCATGTTTTATGAATATGCCCAGTGTGTTCCCAATGCCCACATACAATACTGTAACAGTGTGTCCCACCAGGAGAGGGATGCCAGTCTCTGCTAAGCTAAACAAGTGAAAGTGAAAACACAGCTCATTTAAATCACAGGCTGGAATCTGTGGCCCAAAGATCATTGCCTCACTGATACCTAAGAAGAAAAGTTAGAAACAGGAATTTTAATTAGGTTCTGGAGATTCCGTAAATTCCATATTTATGTATTTTACCTAATTACTATTTATTCTTAAAGCATAAAACTGTAGTAAAATAACGGCAGCTAATATTTCATTTGTCACACATAAAGTATTAACAATCTAGCAAAAGTTATAAAAAGCTACAGTGTCCTTTACTACAGCGTCCTTTACTACAGCAATGTATACTTATACACAAATGAAATAAATACTTTATACTTAAAATCTTCGCCACTATGAAATAATAAGACAAATACGTAACAAGAAGATCCTCAGATAGAGCATATTGCATACCCGATGAACTTTATTAAATTTAATTGCCCAATTTACTTTTTGTTATCCCACACCTAATAAATGAAGAGGGTCATTTGTCTACAGCCAAGTGATAAAACTGTACCTTAACATAGCCGTTCATACAGCACCTTCTCGACTTAAATGCTTTGCAAGTATTAGCAATTACTGTTTTGTTAATATGGCAACAGAGACAGAAGGGACCAAAGGCCCATCAATATTGAAATATCGAGAGGTGTAGTTTCCGCAGCAGCTGTTGCAATGACAAGTAAAAATGCAATAGGACAATATGTATGTGATTTAGGGAACAATACATTCACTGTTTCTAATTGCTCTCAGGATTTCAATTGGTAAAAAAAAGAGATGTTCGACAAAAGACTCTGCACAGGTAGGACCATAAAACTTAATTATTTCTTACAAAGCAAGCCATTCTTTTTCAAATAAAGGAAGAGCAATAAAGATGTTGCTATTATCAATTAGTCTTCTGCACACATAATTAGACTTGCAGAGATAAAGAAGCCTATAAATTTAATGACAGATCTCATATTTTTCTTGAGTTTCATATGTTCAAGAATCCTGTTAGTTCAGACTTCCACACTACAACATCTGATATCAGCTAAACATTTAGACTAAGAAGGCCAAATGACCCTAATTTCCATTAACACAGAGTTTGTTAAAGATTACCTTTACACTGTAACTTTCAATTAGCAAGGACTCATGATGCATTATTTAATCAATAGCTCAGAGTCGGTTAGAAGGAAGAATGTTTATACACTACCATAACTAAGAACTTTCCAGGTTTGGCCCAGGGTCTCCAGGTCAGATTCTTCTTTTTCTGGCCAGGGGAAGGATGTGTGACACACAATCCTCATCCACAGCCAGCCTACTCTACCACCCACTTTTCTCTGCTCCCTTCCCAGCTCCTTTGCACTAAAGACTCTCTGGGGATAGCCATGACCTATGTGCAGCTAGCCCAGCTTTTACACAAAGTTATTCCCCTATAAGATGAAGAGCCCAGGGCACCATATCCTGGGAAGTTCCTGGTTATGTACACTGCTAGACTACCCAATGTTAACTACAGAAAATCCAAATTCATATTCTTGGCTTTCTTTCAGCTATTAAGATTTTCCCTCCAAGATGTAATTCCAAGGTTCCTATATCCAAGGTAGATATAGGCTCTACCATACACTCTTCCAGTTTTAGCGGAGCATAAATAACCTTATCGAGTCGTGGTTAATGATATAGTTTAGTGGCAGAAAACGTATTCATTGTCATTGTAACAGGTCTCGTGCATTAGAGCGGTTATGAGCCATGGGACCTATTAATGTACTCTTTCATATAGTTCAAAATGTAAAAAAAATGGATCCACTACACCCATGGCATTGGCCTTTAATAGAGATTTTGACTTTGACCTCAGCTTGTTTACTAATGATTTAACATTCACAGTCATGACCTGGCTCAGCATGAATAAACAGCAAGCTTACATACTGGATTAAAAAACTATTATGGGCAATGAACAACCTTCTACTAATATCAAAAACACATAGCAAGACAAGGCAGAGAACATATTGTCCTGTGGCCCCATGACATCAAATATGTGGAAAATAGTGGTCTACAGGAAAGGTCTTGGAAGGTAATTGATGTATAAGTTAAGTAAGCAGGGGAAACCTGGCCGAAGACAATGTTAAGAATGACACAGGAGACTTTCTTCAGTGATTTACAGGCAGTTGAATCTAGGTTGACATACTGGGGTCCTGAAAACGTAAAAGCAATACGTTAATGTTACACTAGTTATTTTACTGTGGCCACTCACACTACTGTGTGAAGACTGCATGAAAGATCCTAGCCAGTTGCTGGTAGCCATGCAACTGATTGATCACTGTATCCATTAAAGCTGTTTCTAATGAAACGCCCTAATCTGTTTTGCTGAATTTTATTTTTTTTAATAATAATTTTTATTTTTTCCATAACTGGCATGACCCAGTGGTACCTGTTCAAGGTTTTGTGACTGATCAAGTGCTTCAAGGAAAAGACATCTCCACTAGTAAATAATACAAATAATAACGATATGATTAATCATGATTGACATGAGCTGTCAGAGCATAAACAAAGATCAGACACATTGGTTTGGTTATGACATGTGAGTAATTACACGATTCGCTAATTGATAAGGGGAAGGGAGATTAAATATCTTTTAGAAAAATAAACCTTTCATTAGCAAAAGTTAAGTGAGGTAAGAAACATACCATAATCTGACAACGGATTTAAACACAATTAGACAAATCTTAAAAGGTTTTATCAACACAGCAAAAAAAAACAATAACAGGAATTAAATCCAACAATATGGTTTAAAATTTTTCAACAGAGTAGTTCCAAAATGTATATATATTGTAATGTATAATATTTAGTTTTTAGTTTGTGTGGTATTATTTATATAAATGAATATTATTCTACATACTTATTAAAAATGCTTTGCTTTGGACAGTTTTCTCCATTTCTGCGGTCCCCAGTCATAAGGGAATATTGCTTAAACAAATATAATATCCTCAATATCATGTTAATGAATTTTTTACATTCTATAAGGTCGCGGTATGATATTGGCTTTAGCTAGCTTGGGAGGTATGAAAACTTGCTGGATATACAATGGGACAACAAAGGAGAATAGAACATTTTCTTCTCATTAGTGTGTCCCTTAAAAAACAAGGCAGCTCACAGTGCTCATTAGGCAAATGGATTGCTTCCTTTCTTCGAGTAGTAGCAAAAAACCTTACTCTGCTTCCCAGAGCTAATTATATAAAATTTAGATTTACTATCTTATACAAGTAAGACATTTTTGATGCAATCTTTTATTGAATATCCAGATAGGCTGCTGCTTTAATCTCTAATGTCTCTGCTTAATCATACAATGATTGGGGAAATATCTAAAACCTTTGGTTTTTCACTTGACCCTGTTTTGAATAGAAAAGTTAAAACTGCATTTATCAACAGATTACTTGAGATATAAAATGATGTAAGTCTATTATAAGGTCATTTTTCCAAGCTTAAACAGGAAAAAACAAAAAGAGAAAAATAATCATGAAGCTGACATTTGTACAGTGCGTGGGACGGTTGTACAGATGAACTGTAAGATTTACAGCGACACAAAAATGCAATAAAAATATCTGCCATTTTAGGTGATGTGAACTAATTTCTTCCCAGATCTCCTGGAAACCTACCCTTCTGTTATAAAGCTTAATTAAATAGCTCTTGGTATCTGCCTAGCCCTTGCACTGTGACCTCCTTTGGGGATCAGTTATTCTATTACTAATGGTAGAACTTAGCTCATCCTTCTATGCGGAAACACCTATTTACCAAACAATATAGTATTGGACTGATATTGTAAATGAAATAGGGTATTTACTCACACAAAGTATGCAAATCAGAGATTAAAAAGAGGTGGCAACATGAAATACCACAGAGGTGCTCCAGATCAACCTTCAATGTAAATGTATATATTCGATAGGTAGATAAATAAATACAGCTTTTGAATTTAGCACCTTGAAAATTTAGCACCTTCCTCTAAGCTTCAGGAACATATCAAAGTAAACCGTAGTCAACATACAGTATACATATTTCAGATGCAGCATCGTTAATTAATGCGTGGGTTTTGTGGTGAGAAGGATTTTTTGTTCTTTATCTTGCTGCATTAAAGTTGCCCTGGCAATAAAACTAATAGCTTCTTTAATAATTGTATTTGCTTATAACTATACAGAAAAACCTGGTTAAGACGGGTGTCCAGAGATCAACTTATTCAGAGCCGTGCAATCATTTGTGATTCCTCACGAGGGGTAGCCTTAAATTGAAGGGAAAAAAACTACTAATGTTGTTTGATTTGCACACAAAATAACACTGTATCATTAACAGTTTTGTGGGGTTATAGGTTTATTAGGCATAAAAAGGAAAAATAAATAGATATTCTGGCTGTATGTCAGTAAAATATTTGGGACCATTTCATGTGAGGCAACAATAAAAATAGAATGATCTTTAAGTATTATAATATGTCAGTATTTACCAGATTTGTGTCAAACAAAATGGCCGGGTAGACAAAGTAAGGTTCCTCCAGGCAGTTTATTACAGCCTCCAAACTATAATCTGAATTAAGGACATATGCCGTGGGGAGCACAGAAGTCCCAAGCTGTAACTTGGCATATACCTCTCGACTTCAATTCCTCTAACCTCTATTATGCAGCAGAGCACTGATAATACCCAACTGACCAAAGACTGAGTGGAAAATAATATAGTTCTGTTTGTCATGTTCTCCCCTGAGAAAGTATCGGAATCACTGAACCTTTCTTGACACAGCTTTAGCTAGCACAGGCCATTTTACAGTTTGGGAAAAGAGAGATGTACAAATAAACTTAACATATTGCTAAATGTCACAGATATGCTGTAACGCTCATATATTGTATTTCCCAAAAGAAGAGGTGCTTGTTTTCTTCATAAAACTACAAGTATTTCCTCTATAAACAAGTAAGTAAGGGTAACTTATTGAAATGCATTATCATGCTTATAAATGAGGTAACAAAAGGAGTTAAACTTGTGTTCCTTTATCCTATGAAATAATGTTGTTATTATCTAAGACCGGAAAATGAAATTTAAAGGATATATGGCTAAAAGGCCACTGGTGCAAGAAATATTGACTCTATTGTATTCTGTAATTTTTAAATGTTGGAACATATTTGACGTGAAATCATTGTTAATGACAAATATTAATGGGCACTTAGCGTGTGTATGTGGCATCATTATAGATGTGCAAGAAAACATTTGCTGGATCATCCTAGTGATCATATCTGGGACCTCTCTGGGTAAAGGACTAATTCCTTAGATGTCCAGGTCACTGTGTTCTTTCACTGTGGGAGCAGCATTTAGTCACACTCGCTACCTGCCCTATTGCCCTCCCACAGTTTTAGCTATCTGGGGCTAGCCGTGCCATTATTAATGGCTAATTCCACCCCTTGTGTGGCTAACATGTCCCCTCACTATACCACTCCCCTAAAGTGGGAGTGCTCCATGAAGGTTGATCTAGAAAGTTCCCAGGTTTGGTAGTACCACACATATAATCACAAAGAACTTCTTGTCCTTCCTTAAACATAGCCCTACTAGATATTCATGAGAAATATAAAAAATAAGGCCGGTAACTGCTCTTCAGACATCCAGGGCCCACATGTATTACACCAGGGGCCCAGTTAAAAGGCCAACAGTTACAAAGGTTCTGTTTTACTCACCAGTATACTCTCTAGAAGGGGAATGTAGGATGGAGGATATGTGGTGTTGAGATGGAGAAGGTGGTTTTTTGAGAGATGGATTGGAATGGTCCTATTAATAATTAAGGTGGCCTTGACATCAACTACTCATTCCCAATTGTTTTGTTGTTATGGTGGAAACCATAGACAGCAATAATTTCTGAAGGCTATTAAACTTTCTGTGGACTGAATAGTAATATACCTCTATATTGGCTACAATAGGCAAGCTTCATCAATCATCAAATAGTTTGTTCCTGCACCTAAAAAGATATTCAGTTAAAAATATCAAAATAAATATTGCGTATGTTTGTCTGACTGTGCATCCTGCCTGTCATTCCATATATATAACTATTTGTTCATATATCTATCCATCCATCCATGCATCTGTCCAACTATTCATCCATCTAGCTATTATATTATACCCTCTGCCGTTTCTATCTGGCCAAAATGTGGAAGCTCTCATCTGTGTTTATGTTATTCTAGGTTTCCCTGTTTCTCTTTGTTTACTAAAAAGCTTGTGACCTAAATTTTGGAAGGTGCTCACTGTCTGGGAATTCATGACTATCGCACATTAAAGTGATTGAACTTGCATGTCAACACAACTTTCTAATTTAGCAAGATTCTGCCCTTGTTTCTCAGTGGGAATCCCCAGACTGCAAACTGTAATTAGCAACTGTCAAATGTTCTTCACATTGTCTGTATACATTGTCACATTAACAGGAGCTCATTTAATATAATTCTCTGCTTACATGTGCACTGGAGATCTTATAAACATTTCTTATTATGTGTAAACCAATTTGGTAAAAGATCAGCGTAACAAAAAATGACATACATTTTCATGGAGCTTTAGCTTCAAAACCTAACAGCAATTTTTAATTGCAGGATTGTTATAAAAACCTGAAAAGTAACATCTCACAAACAAGTAAAATGAATAAAAAAGCAGAGAAGAAAAAAAATAGTAAAATCTGATGATTCAGCTAATTTATCATATTACATACAAGCAGACACATTATACTGTGTTCGATAAATTGACACAATATCAGATAAAAGAAACATTTGGTTTTAGGAGGAATCCTTGAATCTTACAAAATTATGTTTGATTGCATTGAAGCTCAAGAAATATTTTATATTATCCAGAGAGGAGCTCATTTTACTTTTTTCACTTTTAGATTGCATTTGGTATTAGTTTTTATGCCATTTGTTTGTAATACATATCTATATATCTCTGTATAATATGTCTTGACATAATACATGTGCCATTAACCCACAGGAATAGCCAATGTGTGTGTCATATTGTCTGTTCAAATGCTTTCAATTCTTAAATAATCTATTGCTGTGAGTTAGTCTTGTGCAAGTGGACCAAAAAATGATTTGGAAGAAATGTTGTTTAGTTTTTTTTTGGCCCTTTGTGTTCGGACGAATTTCGTTTCCACCTCTTTCGGTTCAGAAGAAATTCGAAAGGCTTTTTTCCATTAGGAAATGAAATTCGTTGTCACTCACCCTCTCTCAAGCTCTCATTCACTCTCTCACACTCCCTCTCTTAATGTCTCCTTACCTTCTCTACTCACCGCCTCTGTGTGCACATCTCGTTTTCCGTAGCTCCATTTCTTGTTCTTCTGTCTCCTGCTGTTTTTCTCTGTCTGCCTCTCCCTGGTATCAGCTCCGATAACCAGGCCTCTCAAATTGCTTCTGCAAAAGGGAGAAGCCTCCACGCACCCCACTTCTCTCTTGTGGTGCACGCTGTGCCCTTTTGCGGAAGTACTCCGAGGCCAGAATAACTTCAGATCCACAGAGAAATGTTTCTGCACCTCTCTTTCTCTGCTAATCCGTTTGCATTATTCTGGCCTCCCGGGTTACTCAAATTGGGTTGAGAGTGTCCATGAAGACCCCCTCTTTTATGGAAGTGCTGGTTACGGGAGGCCTGGTTAACAGAGCTAATACGAGGGAGAAGAGGACAATGAAAGAAGACAGAAAATAGAAGAACAGGAAGAGGAAATAGAAGAGTTGCAGAAAAGGAGACAGGGTTAGAAGGCAGCCGAGAGGACATGGAGACGTTAAGAGAGCATAAGACAGTCTGCTTTTTTTTGGTTTCTTTCATTGGGATCCCTCCTAGTTTTTATATATTCAGCAACCGCTCGGCGCCCCTGTCTCCTCTGCTCCCTGCCGTCACCTTCCTCAGCGCTGCCCCGACTGCAGTGGTGAGAGCATGAGGCGTCTGTCTCGGGTGCCGGCGCTTCACGCAGAGCTCCGGCATATGATGTCATATGCCAGGACTCAGCAGGGAAGCTGCGCGCACCACGGCAGAGCAGCGAGACAGAGGCCTTGTGCCCCCACCACAGGACTGCACAGTAAGTGACCTACAAAAGAGGAGAGGGTAGATGGTGAGAAGGCGGTAGGGAGAGGGTAGATAGTGAAAAGGGGGTAGGGTTGATAGTGAGAGAGGGGTAGGGAGAGGGTAGATAGTGAGAATGAGAGGTAGGGAGAGGGTAGATAGTAGAAATGGGGGGTAGGGAGAGGGTAGATAGTGAGAAGGGAGGGAGAGGGGGTAGATAGCCTGAGAAGGGGGAGAGGGGGCGGATAGTGTGAGAAGGGGGTAGATAGTGTGAGAAGGGGGTAGACTGGGTTGAGGTGGGGGTCCCTTAACAGATTCTCGCACCAGGGCCCTGAGGCTTCTAGTTACGCCCCTGACTGCAGGCAAGGCTCTCTTTACCTTAAAGTGGATATTAGGTTATGATTCTGTTATTTTTAGTTTGTAACTCCACACTCCATACCAGTATAAAACACTTCACAAACTACATACAATAAAATAAAAATAATAAATATATTACTATTCTTTATGCACAGAGTTTAAAAATACTGCTCCACCTACTGAGCTGAACACTTTTGCAGCATCAGAATCATCATTCCAAGTACTGTACTAACCCTCAGAAAAAAAAAAATCTTTAATCACATAAGAATTTGCCTCATTCACAATTTTGCTTGGTGCAGTTCCATGCGACACAAAAGCTGACACTGATAGTTGCCATAGAAACTGAAAGGTTTCTTTAAAGTTTCTGTCTTAGTCTTTCAGTGGTAAGGCTAAAATTACAGATCTGTTAAGGTTTATTTGCTTAGAAAGCTACAGAGTGCAATTAATGCTTTGAATAAGTGGGACAGCACAACGTTCAATATATATATTTATTAAAACCATGATAGTGTTGCTAACAATAAGCAGCATAGAAAAAATAATTACCATAAGGTTTAACCAATTAAGTTCCACATTGATGGGCAAGACACTACAGACATAAGCGTAGCTCATTATAGCTTAGCCTTTGTGAAAATATTATGTGACATGCTATATTAGTGATATAATATCCCTTATAGCTATTAAACTACCACCAAACGACTACTACCATGAGTAATAACATTTTGTCTTTGTTAGCAAAACCAAGGGTGTAAAAAACTGCCGCAGTGTCAATTTTAGATGACTGTAATTCAAGCTGCAAGTAAACAATGTCAAATGACAGACAGGTCCCTGCAGTTAAGAGTCATCAACAGAATGACACATTTTACCCTGTCGACAAACACATGCTCTTATAGAGGAAATGTTTTAGCCACTTGCAATATTCTTAGGTACTTGTAATAAACTGATTAAAATCACAATCTTACAAGAGATCCCCAGGAAACATAACTCATTTGGAGCTCATTTTTTTGTTTGTCTTGAGTATTATATTTGTGTCTCAAAGTTACCCTAAGGGGACAGCGAAATGAGAAAAAAGGTCAGATATATTCTCTGGAGCGCCAATAGCAATTCACTTCAAGTTGTCATTCAAATTCCAATCTTATGTGACATGCTTGCTCTGTCAGACAACCTTTGATAGCGTGACTTGACTCCTGTGGAACATATCAGAAAGTATTTGATTGATTGGGAAAGTGCCAGGCCAAAGGGACATCCAATAGTGGAAGTCATATTCCCTGACCACTCAATGAAGTGTATTCACTAACTTGCCATACTCCACTCAATGATCTTACTATGCACTATGAAGATCCAACCCCTGTCAACCGCTGCAAAAAGGGCACAAGCCATTGTGAAACTTTCAACAACTCTCCCCACGTTAAGTGCACACTTTGTAATGTCAACTCCCTCATTACTTTGTGAGGTGGCACAAGCAAATTAGTTTCAAAAGTAAGAAACCTATGATTACACCCTAGATACTTCAGGACGTCTTAAGTCGGATCTTTTACAAAAGTAAGCCCACAAACAGGGGGTTGTTTATGGTCCCATTAATAATGAAGGTGGTCCTGACATCAACTACTATATTTGTTTTCCTCATTCCCAACTGTTTTTGCTGTGATGGTGGAAGCCATAGACAGCAATAATTGCTGAAGGCTATTCAACTTTCTGCAGACTGAATCATAAATATACCTCTATATTGGCTACAATAGGCAAGCTTCAGCAATGACCAAATAGTTTGTTCCTGCACCTAAAAGATATTCAGTTACAAATATATTTTTTTGATTATATAAATTATCAAAAGTATGAAAGCTATCATTATACCCTATTTACTTGAGGATGTCTTAAATCGGATCTTTTACAAAATTTAAGAAATGTCAGTAACAATTTGCCTGTAGCTGTGTCTTTGCGCATGGGGCAGGAACGAGTTCCGGCCATGTTGTGATGTCATATCCGCTTAAGGAAGCAGAATGAGGCAAATAGCAAATATACCCCCCCTTGTACCACTCACTCAGAAGGATTGTCACAATACCTCTCAAGATTGGCTAAAAAATACTAATATTTGTGATGTAACAATTTAACGAACAAGAAGAAAATGAATACAGTGGATTTTAACCACTTATGCAATTGAACCCAGAGATATAGTTTTAAAATACTATACTTTATGTCTTAACCGAATAAAGAAACAAAAGCTTCTTCCGTTGACTAAGCAAAGAGAAACATGCATAAAAATGATGGAGATAACCTGAATAATATATTTTTTTAGCCAGGAAATTTATCATTTAGAGTGACAGTGAAGTAATGGGATTGCAAATTTAGATGGCGCTTAGGAAATAGTTTGTTTCTCAGGAATGGTAGAGAGGTTAGAAGTCAATGATTATCTATCATGACAAAATCTCTCTTCACATACCAACAATAAAAGCTTTATATTGCTTATCAAGTAGCAAAATCCCTCATTTGGTTTCTGCTGTTAGAAACAGCACTTTGGAAAATCAAGGAAAAATAGTTTTAAGTTTTACAACAAAGAGCTTTGTGAGTTCTGGAGTAAACTTCCCATTTTTTTTTCTTTAGCGCATAAAAACAGCTATTTTAGGTATTTTGTGAAATATTTAATTTGTACTTTCTCTGGTGTTTAGAACACTTAATGATAATAAAACACACTTAATTGACCTATGCTCATTACTATATCCAGAATTGCTCCGGTTTTGAGTATCCAGGTGATACGCTGCTTCCCGAGGTCTTTGGCTCACTCGCCTCATCTAATTTAATGGAAGCCACCATAAAAAAAGAGTATTTAAGTAGTTTTTTTTAAAAAAAACTACATATATATATATATATCCATGTTATGTCCTACTAATGTAACACCAATAATTATTTGTTCTAATAATTACAGTTACAGTGGACAAGTTACTGAGGAAGCCGATTGGTGAAACGCGTTGTGCTGAATACGCCCATTGAGGAAGTGGACATAGAGGAACCTGAGAGAACCAAGCTGTTCTCGCTACAACACAGCATTATTCCGGTCCTTTCCACAGGAGCGTTAAAGTATTCTTATATGTAAAATACTATTTCTTTATTTATATTAAAGCTACTACTTTTTTTAACTCTTTCTCCTCCGGTCTTTTCTGGTACACCGGTACAAAGAAGAAACTCCATTCCCCAGAAGGGGCTCTATGGGCTTTCTAACAGAGGAACCTATTGAAGAATCCACTTTAATGAATTTAAGTATTATTTAATTTAATTTCTGCACATATTGTGGTGTCGTTTGTAAATTTTGAACAGCACTTTATTTCTTTGTTTTCTGTATTATCTTTTACACACTTGTGGTCAGTGTGTTGTTCTGCAGCACCAAGGTATTATACTTGTTTAAGTTGTGTCATTACACCAGATATCTGGTATTTTCATTTTAAGCGCTGAATATCACTCTTTCCTTTTCACTATTTATTTTCCAGGTTGTAATAAAGATTTCAGTTGGAACGCTCCAATTATTTGTAACATCACTAAAGATTATTACTTTCTCTAAAGAATATTCTTTTCTTTTTTTTATAACATATTATTGGGCGCATTCATTAGAATTCTACCAAACATTCTAATGCGTGAGTACAGATTTTGTAGAACCTTAAACTATGACCAAAAGAGTCTAACTAATATATCTGAGGAGTTATTTTAATAGCCATCTGATAAAAACTGATGTCCCATGCACACTAAAACCCTTAACTAGACGTGAGCAAGCTGTCCAAGAACCAAAATACTTGAAGAATGGGTTTGATACGGCTCAGCCCTGACTTGTACTCCTCAACTATATTGGAAAACTGTTTCTGTTGATCAACAACCTCATATGGGCTTCAATCAAAGCTCGACAAGCAGCCATGGGTTTGAGGTTGGCTCAAGCCCAACGCCTAGCTCTTACACATGACAGCTCACTCAGCTACGCATATCAAAACATAAACATTGCCTTACCAAGCTGAAAATAACGATGGGAAGAGTCCTTATTACTATACTTGTATATATTGAAATATTCAATTTTTGTGTCTTGATATACGTAAAGGTAACTGAAAAATCTGAATACGGTATTTCAGCACACAAAAAATATTAACAATTCTAACATTAAATAGACAATACTTACATTTGTTTATAGCCTTGTGATTATTCAATGTGAATATCAGTGATGTACTTGCTAATAAACATCGGATCAGCAAAATTTATTCTGACACAAGCCCATAAACAAAAAAACAACCGCAAAAGCATATGCAAACAGCTGGCTTCTTAGCATGTTTCAGAAATAACAGTGAATAATGAACTCTAATGCCAGATCTGCATTTTATTGTTAAACTTAGCAACTAGCACAACAACCTAATAGTGTTTTTTTCCTTCCATTAACCGGTCGTATATTAAAAATGCATGTTAATTTAATGCTTTTAAATTCCACTATTAACTCAATGCATAATTATACTGTTAAGGCCAACGGTTAAAAATGTGCATTATTGGGCAAGCAGTGTAAAATATTCTACTGAAAAGTATTAAATGAGGCAATTGTGCACACGTCCTGTGAATAACTGATGAGTTACATTTCAAATGTATAAGCCTGAGAGCAACGGCATATTAAGATACAAGTGCGATACATCCAAGATGTCATTTGAACACAGAGGCGAATAAGAAACAAATATAAATTATAGTTTTCTTGACTTGTTCTGTTTTGGGTTTTTTTGTGTGTAATTTAGCTACTTTTGCCTTGCAGGCCCCTTTATCTTGTGCATTTTGTATTTTAGTGTTATGTAAACAGACATAGGTTAAAGTATTTAATTTACACATCACTAGGGTATTTTTTTAACATATATGTTTTTGGATTTTTGGCTCCAAGCAGATCTTGACCTACATGTTTTCTTGTACACTCACCAAGTAATATGTCAGACCCCACATTTCTTTTCCATTTATGTATATAATGTAGTTACATTCTGTTCAGAGTAACCCAGGCTTAATGAATCGTCTTTTCACATACATTGTTATTGTGGTATTCTGTAAAAAGAGCTTTCAAGAACAATATTCTTGCAAAGTGAGCTACATCTTAGCGGTGTCTTAATATGACTCACTGAGCCTATCCATACTTCGAATTATTGTTCTTTTTAATTAAAAATACTCCCTTTTGCATCTTCCATTCCTTAAACATGTTTTTTAGCATTAACTGTATAACATAGTACGATGGTGCTTTAGGTTGAAAAAAAGACATTTGATGGACTTGATGTTACTAGGTCATACGGTGTAGACAATACAAATAGAATAATAAATAATACAATAATATTACCCAACTCTACCTATACCCATTGTACAGCACTGCGGAATATGATGGTGCAATATAAAACAATAAATAACAATAATAACCTGCTTTGTTCCTGCATACAATCCACTACATAAGATGAGCTTAGAATGCAGGAGCTTTGGCTAGTACAAAATGGCCACTATATAATTGCCTAAAAACAAGTAGTTTACTAAATGTTTAATTTGAGTTGCCTCTGTTCGAGGTGGGATAGCCAAACATTTTGGCCCGTTTGCAGTCATTTTCTGAAGAGCTACTGGTCATACATGCAAGTGATAACTAAACAATGGTAGGTGTTGAGCAACTTTGGTAAACTTTAGCTTATTTTTTATATTTTTTTTAATATTTTTTACAAAATATGGTTGGTTGGATATTTCTGTATAGATGATAATTGTTTTTCACTACAGATACCAGACACTGCAATTTTGTAGAATATAATTAGATAATAAATTATTTGGGATCTTTTTCCTTATGCGCTTATATTATTTCCTATTTAATGTAACATTTCTGTCTTGTGAATACAATGCAAGACATATAAAACTATATGCAAATATATAAACGCCAATGTACTCAAATTTATTTGTGATTATGAAACTGTGAATATTACAAAAATATATTTCAATTTAGTAGGAAAAAATAAAACTCATGTCATTTTCTTTGCTTTTTGGCATTTTTATTTCTTAAGTTACAGTATTTAAAAGATGAGTTAAAAGTAGGAAATCTCGTTGCTGGGCTTTTATGTCTGAAAATAATAAATTTCACTAGTATAAACTCATACTTTTACTTTTCTTATCTGCAACACTTACAAGTTTTAAATGTTTGGAAATATAAACTAGGTTCATGAGATGGTACAGTGTATCATTAAGGAGAAGGGTTTTTATTTGCTTGTTTAAATCATATACCGATAGAGTTGTGCTTTAAATTTAGTCATTTAGTATTGGATGGTATGTAGGTTTCAATTCTCTGGATAGCTATAAATCTGTAACGCATTCAAGGACTGGGATCAGTTTCAAAGTACAAGGCTATCATCTAGAGAATCCCTGCCCCTGACATGATTTATCTGTTAATCAAAACACTGCTGTAGGACAGAAGATCTGTTGCATTTTAGTGCTATCTGACTCCATGGTGAAGTATGATGATGTTTTTTTACCAAGCTTAACTATCTGAAGATTATTCAGTAGTCTCAATATATATATATATATATATATATATATATATATCAATATCAAAGTTATCAAAAAGCATTGGCTTCTGCTTTTCATAAAAAGTTATGAACTTTAATTTCTCACTCATGTTATGTTACTGTGTTACACATGAAACTACCACTATTTTAATTACCCATATCAGATTAAACATTTAAACATTTTAATATATATATATATATTCCAAAATATTGTGTGTTTAGCATTGTATAATGTTTGAAGTATACTTAGACATTTGTATGTGTTGTAGCTCTGTTATTCTAGACCTGTTTATCAAACACCCCAACTCTGTATCATACTGATCATACTGCCTGTTGTATAAATTAAAATGGCTCAGTTTTAGTTAATCGCTCATCTGGACAGTCACTTTCATTGGAGGAATGGATTTCATTTGCATTGCCATAAAAAACTCACTGTGGTATTTAAGCAGAAAAACACTCTAAATACCACACGATTGACAACAATGGTAGCCTCCGAGTCTGAAGACAAGGGATGTTTACATAGTTAAATTCATTTAGCTAGTTCAAATTCTGCCATCAGGGGGAAAAAATCCTTCTTGACTCCAAGAGGCAATCGGATTTCTCCTTGGATCAAGAAGCTCTAAAATATTATTTTTAAATATTCTATTTATAGCCCTGTATAGCCCTTTTTAAAAAAATAAAAAATCCAGACCCCTTTTGAAGGTATCTAATGTATTTGATAACACCACCACCCTTGGCAGTGAATTCCTTTGTCGTCTATGAAATCTCCGCTCTTCCAGTCTCAGAGGGGACCTCTTGTTCTTTGTGCATTTCTGTTAGCTCTTTATATTGGTTTTGCATATTTTTATATAATGTTATCATATCCCCTTTGAGACACCATTTTTTCAAGTGTATATAATTTTAACTTTTATTCTCTCTTCATAACTAGTATCTCCCAATTTTGTAGCCCTCCTTTGCACTTTTTCTAGTTCCATAATGTCCTTTTAAAGGTCCGGTGGCCAGAATGTTATTATTATTATTTATTGTTTTATATTTGCGCCATCGAATTCCGTAGCGCTGTACAATGGGTAGACAGGACATAACAAGTAGTATGTAACATAACAAATTGACTTACAGAGACAACAGATGAGGAGGGCCCTGCTCAAATGATAATTGTACCGCATATTCAAGGTGAGGTCTTACCATTGACCTGTAAAGAGGCAAGATGATATCCTCCTTGTGTGAATCAATACGCATTTTTACGCATGCCAAAACCTTATTGGCCCTTGCAACTGCTTGCTTGCATTGCACACTGTTGTCAAGTCTATTGTCTGCCATTATTCCTAAGTCCTTCTCATTGGTAGTTTTCCCCAAGGATATTCCATTTATAGTATAGGTTGCATTTTTATTATTTTTTACCATAATGCATAACTTTGCATTTGTCTATGTTAAACCTTATCTGCCACTTGCACGCCCAGTCCCCAACTCTAAATCCTCCTGCAAAGAAGAAACATCCAGATTAGTCTGAATTGCCCTGCCTACTTTTGTGCTATCAGCAAAAACTGTGACATGGCTCTCAATGCAGCTTGGGAGATTGTTTATAAATAAATTAAAAAGAAGAGGACCCATAAGACAGACCCCTGAGGCACTCCACTTAATATCTGCGAAATAGTCTGAGAAACATCCATTCACAACAATGGATGTCTGGTTGAGTTACTCTGTATGTCTGGGTGTATTATCCCATGTGTTTGTTAGTGTTAAGTTATTTTAATGTGGGTACCAGGGTATTTAAGTGTGTGTCTGGGTGTGTTAGTGTGTACTTTAGTGTGAGTGTCTGGGTCCATGTGTGTGTGTCTCGGTGTGTGTTACTCTTACATATGTTTAATAGCACAGAGCTGTGGTTGTTTGAGACCTGCAAAGTACGTCAGAACAGCATTTTATTACCTCTTCTTGGCTATAGCCATTTGTAAAGACTAATCATGCACAATCCATTACAATCACAAAAAGGCAGTGCATCCTTGGTACTGTCGTAAAGATGTACATTTACAAAAATGTGGTTAATGAATGTGTATAAAAGTTGTATACATGTATAAAACAGAAATGAGTAGTTACTCTTAAGATATAGCTGTACTACACACATTCAATGTGCTGGGTAATTTAGTGTAAAATGAAGTGTACATTCCGAATATTATCCTAATAACTTACTATAATTCCTATCACTTCAGTCATTTCTTTTATATGCAATTGGTTAAACCGTGTATCACTGAAATAAATTCATTACATTTCGAGTCATCCTAAATACATAACATTGCCAAAATATGAAGTAATACATAATAATACTTAGTTGCATACCTTCAAAATACACAGATATGCTTCTTCACAGTATTAACTTGCAAAAAACAAGAATGAAAATTATCTCGATCATTCTATGATTTTTTCTTTTTAGCTGTTATTTTTTTTTTTCATTTCCTTTCATTTTTCCTGTCTTTGCCATTTTTCATTTTCAATTTTAATGTTTTGTTATATTTGTCTTTCATTTTCTTTCTTGATTTTCAGGTTTTTTATTTCTTTTTTTAATTTTATGTTTTCTGTTTAATCTAGCACCAAAATTAGACTGCATTCTGTAAATGTCCACTGTCTCCTCAAAACCAAACTATCAGTTTCTCTCTTTTAATTTTTTTCTTTGCTTTTTTCATTTTATGTTTTTCTCCTTCTTTTGGACCACTTAAATGTGACCCTTTTCATTTTTCTGAAGAGTCTCCAGTCTCTACAAACCCAAACAGCATTTTTTTTTTAACATTTTATTTTTGTCAAGATCTCCTCAAACCTTACTTTAAATGTCTGTGTAAGTCAGCTCCTTGTTCATTTATTGGCATTACCCTATGCAGCAATGTTATATTGATCACTACAAAATGATGTGTTCGGTTCTTGCCGCATGCACCAATGTGGAATATTTAAGCATGTCTGATTTGGGCAAGACCACAATATACCAAAAACATCCATAGGAGAACTATGTCATACACTTTCTGCATTAATATAAGGCTAATAATTATGACTCATGACCACTAATAAAGAAAATCACCGACATATCGTGTATTATCCATATCCAGCATCTTTATCACTATTATCAATGCTTTATGTAGCAGTTATGAAAATAGATAAAACAAACTGAAATGCCAAACACTTTAACAGAAATAGTTAATAGTTCTGTATTTCCACATTTTAGAATTAAGAATATCTAGAGCTGAAAGTTCTGCAGAGAACAGCAGTTATGAACTGTCTCATCTATTTGGATGCTTAATATCTATGTTTTCTTTATTTTGGGACATCTGTGCAATATTATTTAATGGTGTCAGAATTATAATAATGAGATCATAGTCAAGCTTATTAGAATGCTGCTTGATAGATGGGTCAAACCAGGTTGACAGGCAAGTGGCCCCCAGTTCCTCGGCAGTAATTCAGTTAGGGCAATGACACAACCACCAAATGAGATCACTGATGTCGTCTTCGGCTTAGTTGCCTTCAAAATAAAATAATTTGCATAGCAGTGAATTAGCTTTACATGTATTTGATAGATAAAAATATAAAAATAGATATACAGTGTGCCAAAAAGGTCTTTTTTGTAGCAAATGAAATAGAACTGCAGGACGTCCTGTCACAATATACTTAGCACTAATGATCTTCTGAAAAATGACTATTACCGCCGTATTTTCCTATAATCTCCTGAAAAGTGAAGTAAGGAATAGCCATGTGAATCAGACCACTGTATACCCAGCCTAACCATATTAATTTACTAAATAATGAACATCGATGTTTCATTCGCTGGTCTACAAATATATTAAATCCAAACCGGTGACAAATGAAGAGCATATTGAATTAGTATTCATCGGCAGAGGAGGTATAGGTGGAAGAATATTTTAGCCAATCTAGCATAAGTAATTCCAACATTAATATTAAAATCTTTCCAGCTGAATGTGAAGATCATCAACCCTACAAGAAAATTATTCTAATTCTAATGTGCTAAAAAATAAATGTTTCATCTAACTATTAGTGTTAAATATTAATAAAAAATAGCATGAATTTGGAATACGCGTAACCACTCTTGCAATTTGCATAATCTATTTACAAGTGCAGTAACGACTCTGAAACAGCATTTTGTCTTCATACTAATTTTAATACTTTTTTTCAGTAAATATCTCATTTTAATTCTATTTGCTTCTCCTGTGAGGGTCATTATTTTTACTTTCATTTTCTTTAAGGTCACCCTTTCTAAATTATGTAGACCATCTTAAATTTCTTGTAAATTGAAGAACGATCACTCAATGTAATCTTCATTTTTAAAAAAATGCATATAAACTAGACTTAACAAATATTGGTTCTAGTGAATATAATTCCTTCCTTGTTGTTTTACATATTTCCTATGTTCTTACAGGTTAGCTGCAAAGCACCATTTTGCTTTACACATTTCATTTCAAAAATTCTTAAATATATTTTTTTGTTTTAAATATTTTACTTTGTTTCTGCCGCGGGTTAACCATTATGGACCTCACTGCATCCCCATTTTCCTGTCAGGTATTATAATTGAACATGGCGATTTTGGGGTACCACTGTTCGAATACAGTTTTTTTATATCTTAGCCCCCTCTCATCACAGAACGATGTTCTGTAAGGTTAGAAAACATATGATGTCTTTGTCAATGACGCTTAGCACAGTTTGTATTAACCATGCACAGAAACTGCATGCTACCCATTCACTGACAGATGGCTCTATGGTACGTATTCATTTTATAATAATTTATCACCCAATATTAAATACAGTAACAGGTGCCTTTGTGGATAGTGAAATGCTCTTTGATTCCCATGATTTGGGTCCACTTCAGGATGATTACAGGAGAGTCCTGTTGGAGGATCTCTCCGACTTAAATGTCAGTCAGCAAACTTTACGTTTAACACATTCCACAAAATGTTTGTAATTTTTTTTTTAATTTTAATTTTTGTTATATTTGTCTTTCATTTTCTTTCTTGATTTTCAGTTTATTTATTTCTCTTGAAAAAAATGAAAAAGCACAAACCTATTTTATTCTGCTCTAACCTGCTCTATCATCACATCTTGTGAAATTGAGCCTTGTATTTTTTTCAAATGTATTGTATGTATTGACTTAGTCTATTTAACTTATTAGCAGTTCTACAGGATGAACCTGTCTAGTTGGGGTTTCACATTTGCCGGAAAAAAAAAACTTTGCTATGTTCAAAAAGATACCTTAACTTTTCCTAATGAAATCAACTCTCTTTGCCAGTAAACCAGTTTATAAAATGAGTCCACCTTTAAAGTTTAAAAAGTAAATAAATTGTGTGTTTGAGAGAAAACTCAAGCTGAGATGTATAGAGAACATCAAAAGTCAGCCATCTATGTGATGTTGCAACATATCTCTTTGTACCACAATTTAAATTCAACTGTGAATACAGCAAAACATGGATATTGTGACAGCATTGAAAAGCATCAATGGTAATTCCTGCTGAGGATGTGTCACCGGCATTTCAGTTAAGAATGTTTTTGTATATGGGTCACATTTCAGGAAAGTAATTGGAAGTTTTATATAATGTCTGGACAACATACTACTTTTATGCCAGAGCAGATTCACTGATAACTTCTAACAGAGAACTGGTAGCACACTGTCAACTTTAACCCCAGTAAAGAACACATTTCTTTAAACTCAGTAATAACGGGCAGTTTGGCTTATTTATTCACTTAGGGAAGAGTATCTGTTACTTTTCCATTTTGTCATTCAGTAAACTAACTCACCAAATCTATGTAGTTGCTTACAGATAAAAAAAAATAGCTAAGATTATCATTGCAAAAACCTAAAAGCAGAGGCATATTTACAATGGGCCTTACTTGTTGCTTACATTCTGTAATGTAATTTATGTATTTGTCCTCACTGCACAGCATGGATAGTGAACTAGTAGAAACACATAAAGATCCATTGTGGGGGTATAATCCGTGGCGGTGGAGTGGACTTCCTGCCAAGAGAGACAGATGGCCAGTCCAGGCCTGGACACACTCCATAATGTTGTGGAAAGTCTTACCAGAAGAGTGGAGGTTGTTTTTGCCGGAAAGGAGGGGGTGCAACTTCTTACTAATGCCCATGTTTTTGGAATGGCATGTCCAATAATCTCATGAACCTCAAAATATACATATATTTCTTTAGGGGGGTCCTTGTAACAGTGTTGCCCCAGGGCCATACCTGACTTTGATCTGCTCCTGCCTAAAAGTCTACAGTTATTGTATACTATTATCTTTGTTACTTGATACTTGACATATTCACACCATTATATAAAGCTCATATTTGTAAGTTAAAAGTAGGACCCATTACCTTAATGTCACATGAAGAGAGTGGTGGCATTTTTTAGACATGGGTGTACCTATTAAATAAAATTAAAAGCTCTATGAACAACTGTGCAGCAAACCAGCTGACAAATGTTAAGGAGTTGCTGGGTAATTGGGCAAACATTTATCACTGAAGCATAGATCACTAAAGAACACTCAATTTTCTGAAAAAAAAGAAAATAATACATTTTGTCATTTTTTGTCATTTGTCTATTTAAATATGCCATGTATTTGGGGGAAGGTATATATCTTATTTTCTGTTAATTTAATTTTTTTAAGAGGTGACATTTTCAATAAAATTTACTAGTGAGGGTTGGAGATTTATTCAATGTTCCTGCAAATAATGCATCAAAGGATGAAAGTCATGGGGCCTTGGGGCATGATGGGGGACAAATAAATTTGAAACAAACGTCTTAAAACTTTAAATCAGATCTGTGCCCAATCTTTCTATAATGAATTATCCAAAGTTACAGGTACTATAGAGCTAGTGAATTCCATTTGCCAACTTGGTTTCCGACACAGACAAAAAGTCCTAATACCTTAAATAAAGGACATGGGGTTTGTTCACAAAACAAAGGCTTTGAAATAAATACGAAAAGCTGGTTAACCTATTAACATTGCAAGAAAAGTGACGCTTCAGATGAGATATAAGTAAATAGCACAACATTAATCACTTTAGGCCTTGCTAGAATAATTTACATATTATGTTTGTATAATATAATAATATATTCAGGAGAGAATATTGTATGAGTGGGACATTCACCATAATGAGAGACAGCAAGGTAAGTAGCATACAGAGGTATAGACAACGTGTCATTTGATTTAACCTGGCAAAAATTAAGTTGTCTTGTTATTAGAATCTGGGAAATGAAGGGACCTGAGGTGGTTATGGATTTTTTAAACCACTAAGCAAAAATATTGAGCGTTGTCCATCACAGGCACAAGATATAGACTTAAATTTTATTAAAAAATAAGGAATACAATAAATGTCAATAACTCTGTGGGGTTTATTCACTAAGGGGAAAGTCAGCAGGGTGGCTGTATTTTAACTCACTTCGCTGTGTATTATGCAGGGCCAACTCTGGCACATTTCTCCAGCGTGAAGGGCTGAGCTGGCTCTGTATAAAGCACAATTCAATGGGTGAAGTGACTTTAAAGTAATCTCATTGATTACTTAGATAATACAGGGCCAGACAAGTTCTTCCTGTAGCAGAAGCTCATTGGAGTTTTGCTTTAATAATGTTTAGTGCTCAAGTAGAGAGGTAAGTGAAGAGTAAAAAAAGAATAGTACAAACAGGTCACTTTGCCACATGGACTACCGGTGTATTCTGGGAGATTGGCTGAAAACAGGAATTCCTTAAAGTAACTGGGCATATAAACGCACTTTACAGGTTGGGAGAATGCTGTGTGCAGATTACATGAAGACAGTATATGGAGAAATATTGTAGCTATTCTAATCTGTCTACCTCTTCCATTTGCCCTCCCTTAATGTTTCAGCAAAAACAAGATAGAACTGTCCAACTTTGTGTTTTTACTGCATATTCCGTTTTTAAAAAAAAAGTCACACAAAAATAATTTTCTAGATTGTATAAGATTGAGTCCTCAATGCCAGCGTAGCCACAAAAGACCGGCTACGTTATTATTTGATCATATACTGTACACCACCATTCCTTGCCGTGGCAGGTGGTGGAAATGGGATCTGGGAAAAATGTAAACATTGACTTGTAGCCATTAAATTAGTGATGTTTGGGCATGGTTTTTGACATCTAAATGATCACTAATTTATGTTTTAAAGGCTGTGTGGGTCCAGTTGCTCTAAACATACAGTAAGTTGAATGAAGTAATGATGAAAAAGCCATACCATCCACATGTATGTATGCATACTTTGCAGTGAGAAGGTATATGTGCAGCATTTATTGATAGGATGAATCCTTTGGCCTGTAAAAGTGCCAGCATAATACAGGAAAGCGGCACAGAGCTTCTGTCTAGTTGGCAGTAATAACTAGTTGGCAGTTGTGCCAGCTAACTACTTAGGGGCTAACCAATTAACAGTTTAAAACTGGCTGACAATTTACCACAATGTATTAGACAACTTTACAGATCATCTGCCCCTAGGCCAGAATACATCACTGGTCCATGACATTCTATATTTATCACACTTATTCAAGTAGCTTTCGCTATGGTAATCTACAAATAGTGGGTGCACTAAATATGTTTAGAAAACAATTTTATATCATTTAATGTTCAGAAAGAACTTTTGATTATGGTTTACGCAGGATTGAGATGCATTTTAGATCTTTTATTTATGACCAAGCGAAAACAAAACCAAACCGCAGTAAATATCTGAGTGTCTGTGAATTACGAGTAAAAAAAATAGTGAAATAGGCAGGTTTTGCTGTCGTTTTTATGTATAAGAAAGATATGTCAAGCCTATGGATGGTGTGAAGAGACACATCAAGCAAATTGTATAAACATAAAAGACGGAATCTTGATGTGCTTGGATAAATAAACGCATTAATCCCAGATATGATGGCAGTATCTGTGAAATGAATCCATGTAATAATATATATATAAACGCCTATGTCCAGTAGTGGATTTGTAATATCTTTATGTTACTGAGTGGGTATTACATTTCTACATAGCCCGCACAATAGACAATTACATCTGACAGAGAGTACATTTGCCTCTCGATCTACCTTATTTCAGTTTTTACTATGGGGCAATTTAAAAGAGTATGGGGGATTATTTCTTTGCCTCTAAGGCAAAGTGACACCAAATGGATCAGCAGACATCTACTCACTTCATCAGTAATGTCTGGATTTTTCCTTATATAAAACCTGTCTTTGAATATGTGGGGGGCTACCTAGCTACAGTACAGAAGAGGGAGTTGGCAGGAGAATTTGTACCTTAATCTTCCCGACTTTATGTTACATTATAAAGTGCGTCTGTATAACATGGACGGCCCTGTATAAGATTCCTTGAAAGTAACTTCAGTATTTGAACTATGCATTACACAGGGTCAGCTCTGCCATTCTTATAAAGAAACTAGCCAGGGATGGCCCTTATAACATATTATCTAAGATAATTTGAAAGTATGTTACATTACTTTATTCCCCTGAAAAAATCAAAATACCACACCGAAAACAATCTGATTTCTCTGAGCTTTTTTTCTACTGTAAGTCATTCACAGTTTGAATTACACCGATATTGCCGTAATCAGTGGCCTTTGGTAGGTGCAGGCATGGTGTTACAAGCTTCTCCAAATGACAATTATGTATTGAAATGAGACTGTCTTGTTAGCATCTGTAAAAGGTTGTTCAAGTGCCATGATGTGTTACTAGCATTATCCAGAAGAGACTCTGAGGAATTCCAAGCCACCTGGCACAATAAACTTAAAGTGGAGAGAACAAACTTAACTTCTCTGCTGCCAAAGAGTAATCGCATTATATCACTATGACTGGTGCAGTGCATCACTAAATCCTGACCATTGGGGCAACAATAGCTAATATATATATATATATAGTATATATCTTATTTATATATATATATATATATATATATAAAAGCACGTTTTAAAATACAATAGTTTTTTTTGTTTTCAGGATACACAGAACGTAAGTGTGTATGGCTGTCATAACAGAAACTGACATTTTATTATATACCATCAATGTGCCTCACTGAACAAGCACAGTTGCCACAAGTCATAGACTTGTCCTGTCAGATGCTGATTATCAGCCAACAGAAGTTAATTCAGAAGCCATTCAGAAGTTTCAATAACTGTCCTATTTTATTGTACTTGCTACCAGTACTAGGGCTTAATAGTCCTTATTTAAGATGCACACCCATAGAATACTCACATTTAGACATGTCAAGTACACAAAAGACAACAGTGGCCAGAATGGAGAATGCACTTATTTGGTTCTGCCTCGTATCAAGTCACACTGCATCTTCTTGTATCCCCATATCCCTCCTATCTCCAAACAATTTTCATTTTGCTACCAGAATTATATTATATACTTCCTTGGTAAACCGCAGCCTCCAACTGATGTACTTCTCCCAAATGCCAAAACCAACGAAAACAAAACCAAAAGGGGATGGCGCAGGGACACCAAGACAACTTGAAAAACAATAAATAATACACAATAGTGCAATACATAAAATAAATGGATGGTAAATCAAATATGAAGTAGCTGCAGTCACAAGCAGATGGGTAGGAATGCTCCCCCATATGAGAAAAGACAAAACTCTGCCCTGAACATAGTTCTATCATGCTCATTACAAAATATTTGCCTACATTTTATCCACACATGTTTCAGTGTGACTCCTGTAAGTGTGTACTTTACTTGGGGTATGCCTGTGATTCTTAGATAATAGAACCAATGGTGGTATTTTTGTGTTATTGAAGCATTTATTAAAGAATCATCTTTTCTCATGTTGGGCGCATTCCTACCCATCTGTTTTTGACTGCAACTACTACTACCATTTGATTTATTATCAATTTATTTGACATATTGCACTATTGTGTATTATTTATTGTTTTTCAAGTTGTCTTGGGGTCCCCGTGCCACCCCCTTTTGGTTTTGTTTTCAAATACTCAATTTCACCAGACGCTCAAACCATGCAGAACCCATGAATTGCAGTGAGTTTCATCACAATTCAGAATTTTAGCTGTGATAACAAAGCTAAACTATTCCACTTCCCCACTGTTTTATTAACCCAAGGCTGCACGACCATAGTCCAATTTGTCTTCAGGCAATGATACACAGAATTCTGTTTAACCGTGAATTAACCCCTTCTTCAAAATGGCAGAAGCGGTATTGCCATCAACATGATAGTTGTTTAATATAAAAGGTGTTAATGTGCTAACAAAATCTACAACTATACAAGACAAACAATATAACATCTCTACGTATGTCTTTCACAGACGTAATGATGGAATTAAGTCTAACCCCTGGCTCAGCATAAATGTCTTCCTTCTCTTTGTGTTCTTCTTTACATCCAGGAAGATGCTGGGATTTGTTCCTACATTTCCAACAGATGAGTATGGCTCAGCATATAAGTAGCTTTGCCAGTTATGGCCATGGTTTGACTCAAACTCATCCAGGTTTGCCTACCTCTACCTAAAGTAAGGAGTTATAAAAATCTAACGCGTTCTTTGGTTTGCATATTTTAATGGTGTTCTCTAAAGTGGTTAGGAAAACACATGCTCGGGCCATTGCTAACATTGCAAATTCCAGCTAATTCACAGTTGTCCACTGCCCACTGTGAAATCCACAAAAGCTAATAAGACTCTTTAGGGGGTTTATTTAATAAAACACTGGACTACAGGATAGTGACATCAATGCATTATGAAAAGCCAACTCCAGTGGGCTTCTCCTACAATGTAGGAGAACCTTGACCAGGATAAAGCATAGTTAAAGCAGTGAGATGAAATTTACCTTCTTACCAAAAAATATTCAATCTTTAGTAGATAAAATCCGTAGGTTAACAAAAGTAACTACAGTAAATGAAAGTTACTGCTAAAAGTATCGGAATATAATTGTTTAAATCTGCACCTATTCCCAACCTTTCTTTCTTTTATACTCGCCATTAAAAAAAAAATGGAAAAAAAGTCAGCCTAATCTGTAGTAACAGATACCTTCCATGGTTAACGATCTGTGTCAAATGTAGAGAAGTTCATTAACAAATTTTACACTTGTTGCAGATGAAAGCAGAAAATATTTAAAAATGATTATATGTCACACCAATTTTTTCATTCCATTAACCACCGTTTACTCTCAAAGAGCACATGTGCAGATATATTTTAACAAGCATTATATGCAGCTCTGTGACTTCTGGAAGGAAATTACTTAATATAAAATGTTCATTGTACAATTGGCTATTTAAACATTCTTCTCCTTGAATGTCTCATTTCAATGTAAGGAAAACAGAGAAAAAAAGCACAATCTGGCAATGTAAAAATTAACAACAAAGTTAGTATGGTTATTAAGCAGATGAAATAGAATGTATAAACAATTAGATACATAAAAAATAGATTAACACTTTAAGTACCAGATGGGGCATTTTTTTTTATCACATTTTTGGCATTTTTTAGTATCATTGTGGAAACCAAAGAAAACAGTATAACTCATCAGAACAACTAGAAATGTCAGAAAGTAACACACAGTTAATAACGATAAATAGCAATAAAAGTTTGTGCAGGGTATGTGAGAGTTAAACATCTTTATTCATGCCTTCCTGAACCTTAGGCAGTGTAATACGTTGTGCTGCTAATTACATATGCCTGATGTACTGCTTTATCAGAAGCATTGCTGCACTGCACACCACCAGATGACAATGCAAATGACTGCAGCCTTGCCCCAATTTCCAATAATGGCATTAATAGTTTTGTGACTGTATTAATATTGTATTAAAGTTAAACGTTAAAGGGTATGGATCACAAGAACGTCCGCATTTGTTCTTCAGATACACGGCAACATTAAAGCATAGTAAATATGCCTAAAGAATATTTACTAGGAGGGAATCAACAAAGTTATATGTAGGCAGATTGTCAGATCAAACGTTCACACATTGCATATGTTGCTGGTCAGATGCGTCACGGTTACAGCGTGAGTCAAAATAACTGTATCTTATTATTAATTTTATATTTTCCTCTCACTGTCATATCACTTAAGAATATGCTGGCACTATATAAACAATACTGTAATCTAATAATTTGTGGTGGGCACAAGAATTAGGACATTTTTCTAATTTCAGCAACATAGTTCTACCTAAGGCTGGTACATCAGGGAACAGCGGTGGGTCAAAGACCGGATGTCCTCCGTTTGACTCTTACTACAACGACTGAATCAATTTAAGAGAATAGAAGCAAGAGTTGGATTGGGAAAGAACATAGGCCAGAAAGCTCAGGGATAATATATAAAAAGGACAGAGGACAGAAAAGAGAGAAGAGGGCAGATTTACTGCATAAGGTGCTGCCCCTTGAATAGGAAACAAGAGGTGTCTTATGTTATCTAATGTACAGAAGATCTCTTCTAGAGAAGTATTAAACAGTTAGTAATGTGCAAGTTATAACATAAACATTATGGAATATTGTTAATTTTATGAAAATGTGCACAATTTTACAAATGTATTCCTAAATATGATATACTATTCTACAATGTGGGAGTTATTTTTAAATGCTGACAAACACCTGAAAAGTGGAAGTCATTACATCATCATGTTTTATCAAGATGTAATAAGTAACCTAGGCCTTCCTACTTTGCGTTCTCTTGCTGACAGAGGATTCTGCACAAACATTAGTCTGCGTATTACAACTAATACACTTGTAGGTTTGGAATATGTTGTTCTAGTGTGACCAGAAATACAAACTCTTAAACAAGGCACCTGTCCAGACACCAGGTACTGCTAATTAGAAATATTTCACAACCCCACCTTATTAGAAGTGGAACAGAAAAGTGCTGCTCCACATCATTCTGTGATCTTGCTGTAAATAATGTAACATTCCCGTTAGGTTGGCTATACAGAAAGTATCTCCCACTCAATGACAGTTTAACTTCTTTCGAAGAATAATTATTGTAATAGAGCTGAGCATTATGAAACTAAAAAGTGATATTATCAAGTTAATGTTGGTATACATAACTGGGAAATGGAGGTGGATAAAGAGTATATCAGGATTGATCAAACACCTATTGTATCCCATGAATATAATTAACTTAAACATATTGAAAATAGTTTTATGTATTTTAAACATGTGGTAAGGTTTCCTCAGAAAATATTTGTTATTCGGTTTTGTTTACTTAAAAAATGGGGCAATTATTATTCTTGAGGTTATACAAAAAACATTAAAGGAACAGCTTAGTACCCAAATTGTATGTTTAATGCATGTTGGCGTCCATTTTGCATGGATTTTTCGGTATGCAAATTGGAGCAAGCACTATTTCCCTGGCTGCATTTACTTAAGCCAGGAAGTGCTGAATGTAAACTTCTTGCACATGCTCAGTAGCGTTCCCACTGAAGTCAATGGGGCAGGAGCCAATCACATGTATGCATAGCATAGAATGGGAATTCTACTGAATATGTGTGAGAAGCATATTGTAGGGTGCTTCCTGTTTTTAGTAGATGTAGCTGGGGTTGGAGTTAAATAAGTGTTCCTTTAGGCAATTACTTATAACAAACATGTACAATTGTTTTCTAAATCTCTTACTTTAATAGTTCATAATGCTGGACAACATTCTACTAGGCTTTATAGAAGTGGTTCATTGGATCATATTTAATTATTAAGGCACAACAGGAACACTTCGGAAACTTCCCCTCTACCAATCACCATGGAAACCAATTGAACCGTCCTGCTGATTACTCATTTAACTTTTCCATCAGATTTTCTCCAGTTTTGTCTAAATATGGTGCATTGTATAGTAAAACCAACTGATATGAAAAAAATCATATACAGTATGTGTTCCTTTTAATTAGTATGGCATGTACATGTTTACCTGTAGCTACATAAATTGGGCACCTACCCGATCCTTTATCTCCTAGTTGAAAGAAGTGTCACCCAAGACAAAAATATACATACTGCCAGAAAGCTTTTCAAATAAATTTGTTCTGTTTCCATAGCAGGTCAAGTGTTTTTGTAAAAGTCCTACCTGTCAGTTCATGCTAAAAAGTAGCTCCCTATTGCATCTGTTTTCCATTCTTTTTATCTAGAGCATAAATACATACCTCCTTTTCTACATATTTTCTTGCCTGGTTTCCGGGCACAATCCTTGGATATTCTTTTTACTGAAAAATGAATAAAAGACTAAAAAATAACATGGAGCTCCGTGGCACATAGTAGGAGCATGCAACACCGCTACCTAGCTCTTGTTTTTCTTTTTTCCAAAGTTGTGTTGTCTGCGCATGCAAGCCAATGTATCAACAATGGGCAGGTAAGGATAGGGAATACCTTCCATTGTAATACTCGTGCCTTGGGAAGACAGTGGTGTAGAATAAAAACAGATGCACACAGAGTAACGCGTCATGCACATCAAAAGCCATCATGCAATATCCAGCCATGCAAGCGACCTATACATAGTATTAATAGGATTAGCAAAAGAAAATACAGAAAATAAAATATATATGTTGATTTTGTACTTTTTCCTGCAGGTAACTCACCATCCTCGGTTGGGACATAAATATTTAAATATAGACAATCTTCACTCTGGTCTTGAACGTAAGAAGAAACTACATCCAGGTTATTAGTAAACCAAACCGGAAGCATTACTTCAGGCAGTCTGCCCCCTACAATGTTTTGTGGACAGACTGGAGCAAATTGGGTTGTGTTTTTGATATCTCCCCATGCTGTTGGAGGTTCCGGAGGTTGAAATCGACGTTCCCCCACAGGAGAAGCAGCATATGGAACACCAAGGAACTGAATGACCGGGCCTAGAATTTCATTATTGAGTTCCTTCTTTACTCCTCTAACTTTGCCATAAGTTGTTGAAACAATTGGATCACCATCATCCAATTTCTGAGACCACACTGTTGTTATATGAAGTAAAATTACAAATAGAAGCAATGAGAACGTGACATCCAATCCCTTGGGTAAAAAACTCAGCTTTTTGACTCTCCATAAGCAGTTTTCTGGCATGGACCTTGAAAATGCCATAGTCCCACATTAGCTGCAGGGAAAAGCAAACGTATTTGTATCCACTTACGTAAAATAAGAACAGTCCAAGGAATTGTATCAGATTAGTGAAATGTGATCCTGCCAGTAGAATCTTCCATTGATTTCATACTCACTGAAGCAGAATCTTCACTTGGCTCTTTTTATCAGACAACATTCTATCGACAACACTGTTTTCCATAGTAGCAAAGTGAGAAGGGCTGCCATTTACTAATGATTTCCTCCTTATAAATCAAATCCAGTTAACTGCAGGTCTATATCCTAGAAACAAAACGAGAACAAATCATTAATATGAATGGTAATATATATGTGGACAGCAGTAATTAAATGCCATATGATTTAGTACACATTTGTTAATATCGTATATCTTCTAATTATTGTAAAGTAAAACCACTTTAATTAATTTCATGGTCCAAGGAATGGATGTTTTGTTTATTAAAAGCATAATTACTCTGCATTTTTCAATATGTTTTAAAATGTGTTTATGAAAATACATTTTGATTCCCTAGGATTTCACAGTTGATATGCCAAGGGCCACTAAGCAAGGGTTGCAGTTGTGATAAGCAGATTGCTGGATATTATTTATATAAGGTATAATTACTACTTTGCTGAAGAATTTGAAGAAAAAGTGATGGCATTTGTTGAGTGCCCTATTCATGTATTTCACATACAGAACTTCTTTCTGTATGTGAAATACATTGTTAATAAAATCCCCTGTGTCACATAATATAGAGCAGGCCCCTTCTACTTGTAATTTTCTTACCTTTGGGTACTTTCTTTAATATATTGTATAAATGCTTTTATGTTCAATGAGAGATTGTAAAGATGATAATGAGCTACTTATGGCAATTCATTGCTACTAAACTGTTTTCCAAAGATGCAGGTGATGGAAGCATTGCAAACTGTAGTTACAGTTGTTAAATGTGGAATGAACATATAATTATAATAATATGATCACACACATAAAGTAGGAGCAGGTTGTATGAAGGTAATATCACCATTTCTGAATCACATACAATTATCACTACTAAAATCACATTTATAAAAGAACCTTAAATACAATGTTTCATGTACCTAGAATGCATTTGTAAGATTGAAATAAAAAAAATCACCAGAGATGGAGAGTCCATAATTTATATTCCCTAAGAAGATGCTGAGGGCCAGAAGTTGTGGTCCATGTGCCAACTATGGCATTGGGGCAAGACATGTATGACCTTACAACACATTAGACAGTATGTAACAGTGATTATACACTTAACCAATACCGCCAGTGTGTCATCTGGCATGCATAGGAGCATTAATTTTACAGAAAGCATGTCAGGTCTCCTAGCCTTTTTGCAAAGCAGCTAAACCAACCTTGATGAAAAAGCTGGTGAGGTCCCTCACAAAATTCGACCTGCATGGTCAGTGTAAAAAATCCCCAAAACTGCTATTTCCATTGAAATATCCTTGAAATGAATTAAGATGCATTTTTAGAAAATACAAAAATGTTCATAAAAAGAGTTCAGCTACAACTGCCGTATGCTACTAGCCATTATAGTAAATAATTGTGTAGGTTTGGTTCAGGGGCAGATCCATTACCTGACCTTGGGAGGGGCACTCACACTAACACACACCCAGACATACTTACACATAGAGACTGATCATTAACACACCTGCACACACACTAATACAGACACTCACAGAAACTTACAGACACTCTCAAAAGTTGCTCTGCTACTCCTGCAGTGTCACACAGTGCGACTTTACGTAACCCCACTTCTCTTGGGTATTAGGGACATAAAGAGGCAAGTGAAAGCGTAACACAATATAAGTATAAACACAAAACATAGCTAAATAACAATCCCACACGAAAGACTCCATGTCCAAAAAAATCAACAAAAATATTTGCTGTGTCCTGGCATAAAAAGCTGAATTTAAACACCAATTGAACATTTGTAGCATTTGCCAAAATACCCATATGAAACCAATTTCATTGCCAGACCCCAGAATGTTTAAATTCTGTGATATGTTGGTGTGTTTGTATTGTAATTATCACAGGGACGCATCAGTAAATGTATGTAAAAGAACCCTGCTTTTACATCTGATATACATTATTGACTGGGTTGAGATCCACAAAACTAGGTAGGGTTCCATTTGTGATAAGTAACGTGATAAGCACATTTCTTTTTTTTTATGAACCCTTTTTTAATTTAAAAAAAAGCATTGGAATTGAAGTGCCCATCAGACAGTGTGCATCACTGTGACATTAAGCCTTCCAATAGTGCGTCATTCGGTGCACTTTGCATGAGCTCCAATGCATTTTACGGCCAACTTTGCTCCCATTGATATACCGTACTTTAAACTTTAAAGTGAGATGGCACTATACAGAAACATGATGTGACTGTAACCAGTTAAACCCCTCCCTTTTACTTTTTTTTTACAGAAATCTGCTAAACAAATCTTCTGTCATTACCGCAATCTTTGTACATTCTTAGTATCTCTTCCATGAAAGTGTAAGTTTCTAGTATGCTAAACTTCCAAGGAGCAGTAAACATAAGTCTATTCCATCCAGGAAATCAGAAAGGCCAAATACTATGTACCATCGGCAATACAGAGCACCAAAGATAATAGTAACGGCTTGCTACTACCATAAAGATGCCCCCTGTTGGAGATTTGTAGACGTTCAAGTAACCTGAACCCTACACAGTCAACTTCTGTGCTTATTAGCTTTAAATAGCTGACAATACATGTAGGAGCTAGAATTTTAATTGCGTTGATTTTGTACCACCACCCCAGTTATTTTGGTAACTCCCTATAGGACGTAGGGTTAAGAAAAGAATGAAAGGGACTTATAGAACTCCAAAAACCTACAGCCATTTTTACATAGTATCAAATGCTTCTAGCCATTGTTTCCCTATTTTATCATTATGCCTCCCTTATATTAGCATTAGTAGACAAGCATTTCACATCTGTGATGTTGTCCTGTGGTTGTGCGTGTTAATGTATACAGCATATCTGATTCTGGAAATATAAAGTGAAATCTGTCTACATGCTAATCATGTCAGAGAGTCTGAAGATGAGCATCTACAAATAGGTTAACCAAAAATAACATGTCTCTCTTTCCCCATATCTGTTGGATTCAGCTCTTTAGCTGAATAGTATGAGGACCAAGCTGCGTGAACAGCTGCCTTGGCAATCACTCATCAAGGAGGATGTCCGAATTCTTCACACCTGATCAGACGAGTTCTTGTCTTGAAATCATTTTAAGCTTTGAATTGAGGAATGAAATATAAATTCTGCAAACAGCTTGACTTCTTTTGGTGCCTGAAAGAACGGTTAAGCTCACTGACTCACTGAAAACCTAGCAGAGTGTTTTCAAATCCCTGTGATTCACTCACTGCTCTTTGCTCTCCTCTGTTTCCAGCCCAGAAAACATGTTATATGCTTGCTGTAAATGTGTCTCCAAAAATGCTTAATGCAATCAGACCATGTGGTAATTCCAAACCTGTTCCGGGCTTGCAGCGAGATGTGTGAATTAAGCAAAAGACGGACTGGGTCTAATGGAGAAGAAGGTGCATTATAGTGGACCTCCTAACAAAAGGATTTCCTTATGAATAGTTTTACTGTTAGAGATGGGAAAATGTATTTCAATGTATATCAAATATCCATTTTTTTTTTTTAATGCGTAGGATTCCTTAAAACCTGGTGATAGTTCTCACACTCTGTCTTATCTAGTACAATAATCGGACAAACACCTTGACTGAAATGTGCACTGATCATATCTTCCTTAAACTCGGTGTTGATCCATTTGTTACTCAGTTATTTTTCAGATAATTAATACAAAAAAAAAAAAAGTCAAGTTTTACAGAAAATGAAAAAAAATGTCAAGCAGCACAAAGAATTTTAATAACTCTATTATGGAAGTTTTATGAAGACCTGGGAGCAAATACGGAACAGCGCATTACCAGTAGGCCTAATGAGCTGCATTGAATTCACCTCAAGTTAATCTACTCTAGATGTAATTTAGAGCACCTACTGATATCATTTAATATATTGATGTCCTCAAGCAATCTAACTAATTAATAGTAAAGCATCGCAGTACAAACAGATGCTGAATAATTAACTCATAATAATGATTCTACAATGCTTTCATTTCTGAAATCCTCAGAAACAGGCTTAAAAGTTGAAAATAATAACATGTATTATCATGCAGAGTTTGCAATGTAAATAACATACGATACATTGTCAAGAACCAAGGACAGCTAGAGAAGCAACGGGATAGAAACCTTGCATACGCGATATACTTATAAAATTTGAATAGCATACCACTCACCACCCGAGATGTATTGATATGGTATGGAAGGATGCTCATCTAACCTCCTGTACATACACATGGTCTCCTGACATGATACACAATATCCCAGGCGGACTATGACAGTTAGATAGAAACATATTTTATAACGCCCCTAAGAATGGGCCTTGCGTCACATAGAACAGGAGACATATATATCATGGTCTACTTTGTGTGAGAAGAATCAGATTGGGAGCCTGTTTTACTCATCGAAAGCTAAACTGCTACTATTTACTTTCTAAAAATCTAATAAATGTTCATTAACCTGGGCTCTAGATCATTTGGTTGGATCTTTGACTTTTATTCTACCTTTTAACCATTTCCCTACTTTCATCAACCATCGCAAGCTCTTATAGACCTAAGGCAATGGATGAGCATTATGGGAGTTCATTATTTGAATCTGCAATATTATAGCTGTTGTAGCCCAGGGCAGTTGAAGTGCTAGTGGTTAACTATGTCTGTGAAGATGCCTATAAATCTGGAAGGTGTCCTATCCCTTTACTTGGAATTCATAATTATTATTATAATTATTTATTGTTTATATAGTGCCATCAAATTCCGTAGCGCTGTACAATGGGTAGACAGGACATAACAAGTAGTATGTAACATAACAAATTGACTAACAGAGACAACAGGTGAGGAGGGCCCTGCTCAAACGAGCTTACAGTCTAGAGCCTCTTCTGTATTTTTTTTGAACTTCCAGAGAAGAAAATGACTTCACAGTGTATAACCAAATCCCTTGTTTTCCCCTTCTCGAGTCTCACCACCCCCTCCCCAAAGGTACTGTAAATGCATCCCTTTCCTTCCCTCACAGACCAAAAGCCAGCAGGAGGACTGAATGTTACTGGTCCCCCTCTGAAGAGGTGAACAACCAGTTAGAAAGTGCCCAAAAGGCTAGTTTACCTCTTCACCCATAAAGCAAGATCTTTAGGGTGGGTAGCTCCACGGTGGCACTTTCAGTGCACCCATACAAAGCATGCATTCAATGAACTGTTCTGGCAGTACTCAATGAAAAAAAGAGTACAATTATGAGAGGAAAGCAAAATAAGAAAGATGCCATTATTGGCCCCACGTCAGTGGTGTGGCACAAAGTGTAGCTGAAACACTTCAACAGCTCCAGGGTGTAGTGAATGGTGTATCCCTGCACAAATTGAAAATGTGGATCATGTCCAAGACCTTCCTGAAAGCTCAGAAGGACCTTGAGCTTCACCTTACATTGACCTTAAGGCCAGAGGGCTGAGAGTTTGATCGTAGCCAAAATGCAGAGAAGTGATCTTCAGCAAAGCACTTGTAACGAAATAGATTTGTCAAACATACAATGACACAATGAATAACTGACTGAAAGGTGCTATAGCGTAATTGTGGGGTTTTTTTCTTTCTTTTGAAAGCAAGAAGGATAGGTAGAAGGGTTGAACTTGAAGGAAATATGTCTTTTTTCTAGCTTAATTACTATGTAGATCACTATAAACAAAAACAAACATGCTTTATTATTATATGTAAGTCATTACATTAAGCATGTTGAATTGTGCATAGAAATGTTTATCTAAATGCACATATGTATACAAAACTAGCTTCTCACTATATTAAATATAATTATTACTGCACAATATAGTGGAAAAGGTGAATTTTTAAGGTGCTTTCTGCATTACATAGCATTTAACAGATCTATAACTAAATACTGCATCCAAATCATCGTTCTTGGTAAAGTTAAGGGTTCAAAGCCCAGAAATAAGAAAATATTTAATCATGTAAAATTTTGTCTCGTTCATATTTTTTTTTTCAGGGAATGCTTAACAATCATGTGACAAAAATCAGGCAATGAGGGGTTGTTGCTATAAACTGTAAACATTTCTTAAAGGCTTCTGTGTTGGCTTTATATGGATAAACCTTCCGGCGAAAGAATACAAGAAGACAGATCTGATAAGATTTCTTTGTCTATCATGCTAGAGAGTAGAATTGATGATTACCATGAATGACTTCTGAATGACCTTAACAGAGAAACTCCACACAGACAAATATAACAAGGTCACAGGAACATTACTCTGATGGTTTCCATGATGCTCATCCACAACAGAACGGAATGGGTGCACAAAACAATAGTAGTAGAAAGTTTAAATTAGTATGATTTTAAAAGTGTTACTTGTTGTCAATATCAATATATGGTATTAATCCATCAAACATAAAAGTTCAAGCTGGACTTGTCATTATCACCAATAACCGTTTGGTATTCTGTGAAGAAAATCATTAGGACCACCGCCGAGTAGTGTCATCATCTTTCATCCAAGTCAAGTATGCAATGACCCAATATTACGTTCATCCTAGGGGCTAGTATTTTACATTACACGGCATAATGGCCCATCATGCTGTTCTGCATGTATTCCACTAGTGGCTTTGGTGTTCATTTTAAAATCATTTATTATATCTTACTTGATACAAACTCTGGCTATTCCAGTCAAGCCTGGTTGGTGATCCATCATCAATGAGTGTTGCTATACCGGTAGTCTGATTTTATTTTTAAATCGCACATGCAAAATAAATTTGAAAAACCCTGATTTTAAAACAAATACGACCCCTCTTAGGTATCTTTTTGGAAAGTCATGGACATTTTGGATCTTCAAAGCTAGCTGTGAAAATCATTTTACACCTTAGTAACTTAGTAACTTTGCACAATAGCCTGAAGAAGAGCATCACAGTTTCAATTCTGTGTCACTTCACTGTAATCCTATCTCCTGCATTGCCTCTTTTCAAGTCAAGTACTAAATAGGTGTCATGGAGTTTCTTACTTTACAATAATACAGATATTATGACAGCGATACGCTATTTTTCAAGGTGATCTGTATTGCAAACAAACTGTACTGCAGTTATCACAATAGGCAAAGGTAATATGTTGTTATGATCACCAAATCACCAAATAAAGATCATTTTGAAACAGAAGTCACCTTTTCTGAAGCTTAATGCACCACATTACCCTACAATATTCTGATAACCAAACTATCAGCACTATATCCAATGGTGTTTTTAGGAAACCAGAATATGCAGAATACAATCTGACAATACACGGCTCCCTAAATTACAAGATATGTCAACATTTAGCTGTAATTTACAAAAGATAATACGTAACGTAGACAAAATATAAAAGATATCTGTATCTTCTGCATCATCCTATTGTCCACAAATTGGTAGTATTATATTCTACAAAAGAGTAGTGCGCATGAACAAGTACCTACAGACATGTATTATATATACATTTGCTCTTGAATTATTTAAATTGCATGCTTCTGTTTTGTTGTGTTGTGTTTTCCATTTGTGTTTATTCAGAAAACATATGATTTGGGCCCGTCAATCCATGTTATTGGTTACAAAGATATTGTATGCCAAGCAGTCCTTCAAGTACTGCAGTGTGTGCACTAAATCCTGCAAATGTTAATTTTCTCCCGACAGCACTCGACTGAAGTTTGTTGGAAGACAAGATCAAAATTGGCTTCGGAGGATTGCATGTCATCATCAGTACAGACACAATGAAAGCTAATGTAACCAAAAAATATGCACGTGATGTTGAAACAAGAATCCCACGTTTATTTTCATTTGTAGATGAAAAAGTCATCAGTTGCACGCTTCTTGATACACTTGTTTATGTACTATGAGTTAGGTAGACTCGCGTGGAACAGCATCCCACCAGAAGTGGTAAAGGGAATTTTATACATGCATAGCACAAGACCTAGGACTGATTAACGTCTGATTCTTTACATCAGAAAAAAGAAAATCCTGAGCATTGTTTAGGATACAGGAATCACACGCCGAGTGTTTGTGCTCAGAGCACACGAAGGGAGCCGAATAGATCAATAAGACCTAAACGACTGTGCAAGCTGTCTGTTTGGGGTGCTAAATGTAGTGTCTGATCCCTTGAAGGTACCGTTTAACATCTTAAAAGGCAATTACGCCTTTAGAGGATAGAATAAAATGACAGATCTGCTAAGGTTTATTTCCCAAACAATTCATATTTTGTGTAAGTGGGACAGCACCTTTAAATGATATAATGAACGTCTGGATTACAGTTCACTATAGAGCTGACATTTTTCTTGGCATAGCCACATCTAGGATTTACTACAGCAGTAATACAAACAATAATAATATAATAATAATAATAATATATAATAATTCTCATTAGCGGTTGTCATCAGCCTCTTAGTTTTGTCATTTATTGCCACTAGAATACAATTTAAAACCCACTAAATGGCACTAACATATTAAGTGTTAAAACATACGTCTGCCCCATATCCCTCCTCTTATCTCATAACCTCCTCCTATTCCTGTTCACATATGTTTTTTTGGAATTTACCGGTACTTGCTCCAAAAACGTTAGATATTCCCTTAAAAAAAACAATCCTAGATACCAATCGCCAACCAACGTAATATACTGCTTTCTTTTTTATCTTAAATACCACAAATCCTCTCTCTAGGCTATATTCTCTTTTATTAAGTTGCACTGTTGTAATACTTTTACATTTGATTTCCCCTTGTGTATTTGCAGCCTTGCTCAGCACTATAGAATATATTGTGACTTTTCCGTTAAAGAATAGCAATACTACTGGTAATGTATATTTTAGCAGATTTACTTGTTATCAACAGACAATCACACCTCTTCTTCCATTGTAGTATAAGCATCAGTAACACTTGGTACCACGTACTTTATTGACTTGTAAATATCAGTGTTGTGATGTGTTAAAAGTATTGCAGTGAATACATTTTATATATAATTCTAAATATATATAAATATATATATATAATGCCAAGGAGTGCTCTTTTGAACAGCGTAATGATGGTATACCCAAAGGTTTTTCTCACTTCTACTTCTAACACTTTCCTGTTGGAAGAAGGTTGGAGAAGATCTTTCCGTGTGTAGTTAATGCATTTATAGGGATAGAAGGTCACTCGGAGGAGGGAGTTACAAACAGCTTAGAGCACTTATGGGGGCTACGTCTTTGTTACTTGAACTGCATGGTCAATGATTGCTGCTTTCCCTGAATACAAAAATATCCATGATGTAATGTAGGTGCAGAAAACTCTCTGCAAAGGGCTGAATGTGGAGCAATCACTATGGGAACCAATGGAAGCCTATATATATATATACATGGAAGTTTTCTGTGAATTTCCAATGATTCCTCGAGCCACATGCCTCATAATATTCCATCATATACCATAATATACCATCCAATATCCTACACAGTATATCTACCTTTTGTCTGAATGCAGAGCATCAATATAGAGGTCCATAAATACAGTATACTGTTCTCATGAATTATCAGAGGAACAGAAAAGAAATGCTCCTTCAAAGAGAAACCTTCAAATAAAATGCTTCAAAGAGCACCTCATCACTGTTTTATGCACAGGACACTGGGCTTTGTATTTATGAATGACAGGTTATTTAATGTCCTGCAAAAATCCATGGCACCAAAATTCAATTACCCACATTATCCCTAATCACCTTAAGCAAAACTGCCTTATTTCAATACATGACATCCTCAAACAACTAAATGTTAACAAATATGACTTCATAATATGATTCCATATCTACCAGGGGTTTGCCTTTTTTTTTATACAGATTTCAACGTTCTTCACCCCAGACACACACGTTTTCATGCAGTTTCTTTTAATGAGATGTAAAGGAGACTAAAACTGTAACACAGCAATTAGGATTCAGATGACAGGAGGTGATCAGAGTTCACATGTAAGAAATGTATTATGTTTAAGAAATTCTTTGCACAGAATAAGACAGACAGATCATGTCAGTGAAAAGTCAGTGATTACTAAAAGCACATCTATCTTTTTTTTTTTTTTTACAAAAAATGTAAAGTTCACCTCTTTTAGGAATCTCATTTATATAAAGAGCTTAATCTAGGACAGAAATGATGTCCCAGATTAAATTATCAGATTTCACTTTATATAACCATATTTTGTGAGGTTATGAGGACATGAAGTGAGTCGTATAAATGCTATGATAAATGGGCTTTTTACTAGATTCTTGCAATTTGTGTTTCACTTCTAAATCAATCAGCATCAAATATTCAACCATAGTAATACTTTGCAAACATCACAAAAATATACTTGAAATTCACTAAGCATTGCAAAAATGACATCATCATTCCATATCCAATTTATTCTGGCAACAACAAAGGCAAGTTCACCAACCCAAATGCACATATTGGTGAAAATATCTGGACAAATGCCCATGGATAATGAAACCTCAAACAAATAAATACATAGCTAAAAAAAGAAGCTCTAATAAAGTAGTGGCTGATATTAAATATGAAAGTTATGAAAGAGATTTTTGTAGCTTGTATTGAAATTACTAATGAATGTATATAGCAAATGATTTTCACAAAATAAAAACTATTCCGAATTATTTTCAATATTTAAAATTGATATTTAAAGTTTAATTAACGCATTCCCATTGCCTGCACAAAGTGTGACTTGTTTTTTTTTATTATTAAAACCACTGCAACATGCAATGTTGTTAAATATTCCACACAGAGACAGAAATATATACCTAGAAAGAAAATATTTGGGATTTTAAACTGTTGGTCCAATAACACCTCATTAACTCTGTATTTTCTTATTTCTCAACCTCCACCCACCCCATGGTTTTCTCCACACCAAAGCAAAATTCAAGAAGCTACAATTGTTGCACCTGGCTGCAAGGGTGGATGCCAAGAAATCGAGACAGCTTTAGGGGCGTACTTTTTTTTTAAGTGGAATATAAAGCAGCCAGTGGCAAGATGGGGCTGATGGGCAGGAAGGGGTTAAGCAGTACTAAGTGAATCTGCGTTGTAAAACCTGTCCAAAAATGTCCGTTTATTTCATATAGGCATTTTTCTTCAATCAATAAATATTTTCTTTTTTTTCCCTGTTGTTGCAAAAAGAACTTTAAAATCAAATAAATGCAGTAATTTCTTATTTGGAAACTCACCCAGTAGCCAGTGTTCCATTAACCCCTTTTCCACCGCAACGCTTGCAGCACACACATACAGAATCAAGGCCAGACTGGCAGTAATATTGTTAACCCTATAATCACACTGTATCTCAATGATGCTAAATCTGCCTTTGTCCCTATATGATATGTATGCAGAAATGCTAAAGACATATAATGAAGTGCTTTGGTGTTGGAATGCACCTTTTTTAGCTGGTCTAATGCATCTGTGAAATCTGAGGCATATTAAAATCAGTTTTAGGATCCAGCTACAATCTGAGTCATATTAACGTCAGTTTTGAGATCCATCTACAATCTGAGCCATTATTATTAACATCAGTTTTAAGATGAATCTAAAATCTGAGCCATATTATTAACATCAGTTTTAGGATCCAGCTATAGCCACCCCAGAAAGATTCTACAAAGTTAAGGTTTTTATTTTCCCTGTGCCCCCTTATGCCCCCCCCTCCACAAATACACACACACAGTGTCCCAAGTTCAATTAAGGCAGGGAAAATGCAGAATTCCCAAAGACTCTTAAACATAATAGCTGATTGCAAAATCCCAAGTGTTACAGCAAAGTATTTACCAGTTGGGGTTTTTTTTTTGCAGCAGCATTCGATCTCTGCATTCTAAAGCTTGCTGAGTCTCCCTGCTTCATTCCTCAAGGATTCTTGCATTCAGGAACGATCAGTAGCATCCTTAGATTTTTCACAAGGCAAACAAATAACACCATCTGTACGCACTCTCTTTAAATTCCAAGCACAGAGCACAGAATAGAATCATATACACTGTGGATGTGCCATCATGCTTTATCCATTGTCTTCAGTGCCATAATCCTAGAGAGCCTCCTTTTCTCTCGACGGAATATTGACCTGGGATATCGATGCCGGTCCCCGGTTCAGAAATTTCACGGCAGCGTTCAGCGAGGCAGGGATTTTCTTCTTGATCTTTTGGATCCCGTTTGCTCCGCTTCCTAACATGCCGAGACCAAGAGAGAGAGCCCTGTTTTCCTCTAACACAGGTTGGAACTTTAGTGTGCTGTCTGTTCTGAAAACTAATGCACAGGCGCCTCTAGTGGTCATGAGTGGAATCGCATCTTTTGAAACAGCATCACTGCTCAATGCAACACATGGATTCATGAAAGCATATCTTGGTCGATCTGGTCGCAATAAGGTCCATCAATATCCAACTCAGTTCCATTACACGTTTCTTCTATGTATGTACAAGCTAATTATTGTGTATTAGTTTCAGGAGTTGAACCCCTCATTCTATATATAACAAAAAGAAGGCAATAAAAATGTCCTTAACAAGGAGCCTGATCGTTAATTTGAAGTCCCTTTGGGAGACCTGTCTGACTCCAATACAGACACCAAAAGAAATACAACAGTTCTGTGCAAATAAGTGACAGCTGCGGGTAATAGAGATGGAGTGTTACATTCCAGAGTTTGTTCTTGCTTGTCAACACTCTATAATAAGGAGAGCATCCCTCTCAGTTCCTCTGAATTGTTCCTACAAGATCAATACTTTTGGCCCTTCTTAAGCTGACAGAATGGATGCTACACCTGATAGTCCATTCAGATGCACAGAATTGCCAGCATAATGTGGAGGTGATAGGGCTACATCTGCACTACAATTCCAATCAAGCTGGTGGCCATGGCCAGTTGCACAGATCGGACCCTATGTGATCCTGATGTTTTTGTTTTGTGGCATGACGCATTGTAGCAGTTTTGGAGGCAGGGAAGTTGATGTCTGAAAGTGTTAGACCTGGTGTTATTCCACCTACTCTGCTAAATGTAACACCTTTGCAACTTAATGCAGCGTTAGAAACATCATTTCTAGTACGGCTGAATGCCCTAACTAATAAATAATTCTATGTAAAAAGTGCACCATTGAGGATTTTGGCTAGCAACATCAATTGTCATGTGATGCAAAAGCAGTCATTTGTAGGTTCTTACCATAGAAACTAAAAAGTCCCTGTGTTGTTTTTAAATGTCTAAACTATCAAAGGAAAGCAGATAGTGACAGATTTGCTTAGGTTTATTGCCTAATATATTATAGAGTGAAGATAATGATTTGTCTAAGGTTTTATCTGCATATGAATGTTAAGAGTCTTATCTTTTACACTAATCCAGTCACCTGTCTTGAGTTCCTAGCTCTCACATCTTCTAGCAAAGCAGTCAAAAAGTGGCTTAACCCCCAGATACTCAGGTTAAAAAACCAAGTCAGGGAGATAGGCATAAGGGAGAATGGAGGTTGGAGGTCTTGCACAAAATGGAGACCTGTCTCTATAATATTAGGCAAACTAGGTGGCTGCTTAGGTTCCTGAGCTGGTAGGGTCTGCTACATCAGGTTGTTTCTTATGTTACCAAGTGAATGCATGTGCGAATTGGGTGCTGGTGATTTCGTTCGCCTACAAATGGCCCTGGGTACAAGATGAAAAGTGTCTTTTGGTGGGTTAATTATTATATGCTTGCAGTGGATGTTTGTATGCTTGAGGTGAAAGTCCTCCTTTGAGGCTATATCCTGGCAGGTTCCTTGCAAGATGCACGCATGTGATATACATGCGTGCATCTTGCAAGGAACCTGCCAGGATCTCTGAGATATAATTGTTTTTTTAAGTTAACAATGTCATCCTATGTTTACAAAATTGGATCACGGTAAGGTATTCATGCCATTAGCACACATTTGCTACGGTGCATTCTGTGCCACATTACTTTCTGGCATCAGACATAATATTAGTGATATGTAAATACATTTTCCATTATCCGTATGTTGAAACATCATGATTTATCCCATGGATGCCCAGTCCCAGCATTTCCAAACCTAGAGCGATGCTGGCCCTCATTACAGTTCTAAGTTCCTACTATCCTAAGGCATTTTTCTTTCCCTGCACAGAATAAACTTCAGATTAATAGACATTTATTTCTAAATTGGTGGAGAATTCTGTCTATTCCTGATCATAAGAAGAAGTGCTGCCCATGTGACAGCTTTATGATTTAATGATAAGGCAGTAAAAAAAATGCTGGAAAAAATGACAGTAGACATAGCCATTATTTTCTAATGACACCACAAGGGTTTTTTGATGTCTCTAAGAACCAGCAGTGTATTTTAAGAACAGTAAGCCTAGTATTTTGGCTGCTTTGTAAGACACCACCCTTAGTATATCTTGGAAGCCCATTCACCAGATCCCAAAATGCATTCATTGTACTCCTGGGATGGATATTCCCGAATGACCAATCTGATCCTAAAGATTAGCAATGCATTAACAAGAAAACGTTTAGTTCCTTGGCATGTCAATTCTCCAAGATCCTTCAATAACTGGGACCTTGAGTAACTAAGTATGCTGAGATAGCTATGAAGGAGCCTGTAAGAATCGCAATATGTCTATTTTGAATTTCTAAGTCATTGTTGCAATTGGTGTTCGTCTCAGGAGGATTTGGTAAGTAAGTTGTTGAAGTCAACACATTGTTAATGTGCTGAGCTATCACAACCTAGTGTTCAGGCCGGACTGGCCCTAATGTTCACTCAGTAACTGAAACTCAAGGTTTCATAAATTGCATTTTTTCAGCACTGAAAGTTCTCATAATAGCTATAAACGCGGTCAAGTATTTGCAAGATCTTCTCATAAATGCATGTTGGACATCCCCAGTAAATACAATATATTTTAAAAGGGAAGCGCCTCTGTAAATAATAATAAAAAAAGTATTACTTTTTATTAGTGTTTTTCAGCATATAAATTAAAATAAACAAGTGAACAAATATTCTATTGAAATATACATACAATTACAACACCTTAGTGCATTTCATCCCCTAAAATTTGAATAGAAGCCGATTGACTTCTGTCCCTCCTTTTCTTTGTATTTTACTTGAAAAAGGTATCATAATATATATCACAAATGCAAAATCTTTACAAATAATGCACAGAAATGTACTTAAAATGTTGTTTTTAGATGAATAATACGGCAGTGTGTCCTCTATAATAGCCGTTATAATTACAATGGAAAACTACAGTTAACAAAAAATAGTAATAGTATCTGTTTCCATGGAAATGTCTTTTGGTTTAAAAAAAAACAGTGCCTTCCACGTATGCTTGTCACAAACAAAATGCATCGGACAATTTATTCTTCAGGCTCTTAGAATTCGCCACTTTGCAAATTATGGTTGTACATAGTATATATACTAAACTTTGTGTGCCCTATATAATTCCATTAAAAGCCTGCATGTGCCTGCGATCAATTTAGACCTAGTTATAGGGAAGAACTGATCTGGATTCCGTTGTGCATAAATTGGTAGTGGGAGGAAAAACCAGTATTCTCTGTTTTTTTATCCACTCCACACAGGAGCTCAAACTATACCATACAAAATATTGGGCAGTGTTCCCCCAAATCAGTGGCTGTAACCTGGAACATTAGCAAACCATGTTCCCATTGTCCGGAACCATATCCTGAACTCTGTCACCACATATATAGTCTTAATGATAAACAATTTGTCATATTTCATGATATGCTCCGAATATATGGAATTATGTGTGATGGGGATCAGGTACCAGCTGGGGCTCTTAATCAGCCAGCACAGCCCTGTCTGCCCATACGGCACCCGCGCTACAGGGGGGATAACACAGGTGGGGGAACCCATTGTATTCCTGAATCCCCTCACCTGATACATCCCCTGTATACTGATGGGATTTGTGATGGGATGTGGCTGATGGGATTGGGGGTTGGGTTCGGTGCACATTGCTTTGAGGTTATACATAGTTTCTGTGTGTTGTTAAATAAACAGAGTTCTTGTTTTACTATGAATGGTGGTCTGACTGATCCGTGGATAGCTGAGTGCTATCCGCATGAGGGACTGACTGGTGATTCCTCAGCCCTCAAACAGGGGTATCCAGCCTTGGGTATGTTGACCCTGTAACAGTTGTGATGAAGAATGTGTTTCACCACAAAATGGGTAATGTGGGCCAACAAAGAAAATGGTGGTATGGAGAATATTTTAGTGTGATCATCCTGGAGGTTTTATAATTTCTGAGAGATCCTAACAGCAGACTTGATCCAAATGAAGGCACCTTGTTACAAGGCAAATCAAATGCTAGATTTATTGAGCCAACACTTTTTTGTGTTGTTTTCAAAATCTGACATGGTTCTTCATTGTGGATTAACATTTTGGAACGGTTCTGAAAGATACAGTAGAGACTCTCATGTGTTAAGAAAGTTATAGCAATAGATATCCATGATAAACTTTTGAGAATGTACAGTGTACATACATACATACATACATACATACATACACAGTACATAGCATGTCACATATAAATATATAAGGTGATGGGAGTTCTAGTCCAGCGATGCCTCCAGGAGTACTGGATGGTCTTGCACTAGAATTTATTCAGTCAGTAAGCCGTTTGTTTGCGGTCGGTATTCTAGGGAATAAAACAGCACATTGCTTCTATGCCTTGTACGGCAAAACTAATTTCACCTCTGTGCTTTTCATACACTTTATACCAAGAAGAAAAGTCATATGATGGAATTTATCAAACCTTTATTCCCAGTGTATGTCAGCATGCAATACCCAATAAGGAATGAAGCCTATCTATCTATGGCACAAATCAACAAAGGGATCTTTGTGTATTTTGAGCTCACAGTGTTAACAGAAAAGAATTCGAGATGTTTCATTGAAGAGAAAGGATTTCAGCTGAGTTCTGATCAACAATAACAAGGGGGACTTTCAAATAGAAGGCCAGACAGAAGTAGTAGAGATATCAAAGGTTAATGCCATCAGCATAAATCACATATTGAGAGTATTCAGGCAAGCACTGTGTAGGACCATAAAGAAGGTGACAATGTCAAATGGTAAATGATTCCATTCTAACAAATGTGAAGAGCCGGTGTCACTTGCTAAAGTGCAAATGGAAATTTCAAACAAGCACCAGCTTTATGTCCAGCTGATAAATAGTTTTTATTGGGTTTCTATATCAATTCACGGAGAGTGAAAAAAAAAATATTTTATAGTCTGAACATTAAGATGTATCATCGATAGTTTGTCTTTGTCAACAGGAACATGTTTATAACACCTTATGAAAAATTGGTCGGGTAGGTTTTCTTTTGCCCTGACCCATTTTCATATAGATGGATGGTACACTGCGATCATCACACACACATTTTTTTTTTTTTTGTGTATTGACTTTTTAATGTCCTACTCAACTGCAGAAGATTAAGATGCAAAGTAAAGTTTTAGCGCAACATACTGCACGTATTACTAAGATAACTTTATAAAGTGCTGCACACTCAGCAGGAATTGAAATGGTTAATGGCAGATTAATATATAATATTGCTTTATAAGGATCCTGGGAAAAAAACATTGTAAGAGTAATGATCGGAACAGCTGAATAGAAGCCCTTTTGAAATTTTGTTGTCTCAGCAAACACTAACATCTTTTACATCATTTTCCTGCTTAATTTTTGTACTTTTTATGGTGATTGAGCTGAACAACATTTAGAGGTGATGCTATTTCCAGGAAAAAAAGATCATGTTTTTTATGTGCACAAACAATAACTATCAGAGCTTTACATCTACTAAGAAACCCTTAAATATTTAACTGTTTCTCTGAATTCAGCCATTGTTTTACAATTCTTATTTGTGGCATAGGATTTGGTCATAGAATACACCTTAACATTGTGGTTATTGTAGTGAGACATGTTTCTTAGATATTAGAAGAATGAATACTAGATAGATTTACTGGTTCAGGGCAGCAGATCCTATTGGGCTATAGGGCTTTCTACCCCAGTGCACCACTTGTACCATTTATGAAGGAGATATCTGATGTTGGTCCTCAACTGACCCGATTACATTAAAGATGCCTGTGTTTAGTCTCAATAGTTTGCCGTGCTCAATGCCACATGTCCTGCTGAGGTGGAGCCTTGGATATTACATCATAACCCATGTTCAGTAGAGGGCAGTACAACTGCAGAAGCGGGTCATGGGGTGGGCTGCTGAGGAGGTTCCCTGGCTTTAACCATTTTAGCTACATAACTGGTCAGAGGCTTACCTGAGTTCCAAGGCCCCAGCTCTGCTAACATTCCCCCAAAACACTGCACAGTGTGTGATAGAGATATATGTAATTTTACAGATTTTACAGTCAACTAAATAACTCAACAATTTATGCTGGTCGATAAATCATTCCTGTTATTTAATACTCTCCAAATCATGATTCTCATCTGACCAAATGTCTAATGCCCCTATTTATTAACCCCTTAAAGACAATGGGAGGCCCCTAAACCCATTGAAAACAATGCATTTTGAGCCTGTACATGTACGGGCTTTGTCATTAAGGGGTTAAGATGATTTCTCAATGTATAAGCTTCAGACAGAAGTATACAGACAGTAAAAGAGAAATACTAGTGAGAGGTTTTTACAACACAGTCTATTTATATATGGTATTTTTTACCAAGGACACAATTTGATCACCCATCTTTTTTTTCTACTTTAAGCTTGAACTCCCATAGCCTGGATGCCGTTCCTTTATTCAGTGTTCTTTATATTGTTTCCATTGTTTTCAAAGACTTTCATTCTGAAGATCCTTGTCAGAACTTTTTCTTGTGTGTGCCAAGGAGTCCCCGGGGTCAAAATGAGCTATTTATCTTTTCAAACCTGATGTGAATGATTTGCTCAAAGTAGATGTTCAATGTCTATTTATGCAAATATAGCTGTTCTTTTATTTATTCGTAACAACAATTTAGTCTTTTCTTCACTTTTAAGAATCACACATTTGTTCAATGAAATGCACAGCTACGTGTGTCTTCTTGTATTCCTCGAAGTAACCTAAGATTTTTTCTTTGTGTAATAGCTGAATAGTGTAAATAATAAATGCTCCTATATACTGGATAAATATGACATAGAACGTGGCATATATGTTATTAAAATATCTAAAAAGGATAGAAAGCATTTAAAAAACTATTGGCATATCACTTAATGGTAATGGAGTGTCTTTCCACTTCTCTTTCTCCATGAATACATCTGAATTAATACATAACATCTGAAATTGGAGTATTTCCGCAAAAGGCGAGGCATGGCAAGCACCATTGGGAAAACCTCTCCCATATTCCTCCAATCGGGGTGAGGTGTGCGCCAAGGCTAAGCACTTTTGCGGAAGTACTCCAAGAGGCCAGAATAATTTAAGGTCTAGGGACCTTAAATACAAAAAGCCACAACCTCTGCTACTGTTCACACTGCAGGAATGATTTTCCACACTGACAATTGACTTTGTAATCTACTAAAAGTAATCCATATATTGCACAACATATAGCCAATAAAATGTTATATTTATGCATTCACCAAAGTTACTTATGCATATTAATGTACAGGAATACAGGGAGGCATAGATACCCCAAAAAAGAGGAGGCCTGGATTAAGAGGAGGCAGTAACTGACCTATGGTCATTGTGGGTAGGGGCAGGCTTAGGTGCTAAAGAGGTGTGAAAAGTGGACAGGAATGTTCTATCAGAATGGACAAGAGGTTAGGGCAGGGCTTGACAAATTTGTTATTAATCTGGGCGCCAGCTAAAAAGTTAGGATCCAGGATTTTTTTTAAAACTAACAGTTGGTCAGGAGTGATCTGATCATCACCGGCCCACTTACTAAACTCACAGCATTTGACCTGGAAGCACCCTGGACTTTCAGGTCAGTGATGGGTTTTTTTTAATTATTTTTTTAACCCTTTCAATGCTGATGTTGCATTGGAGCACAGCATTGACTGATATTTAGTCCCCACAAGCTTGTGGGGATAAATGTTAACCCCCGCAATGCCACAAATGTGTCATACACAATTGTGGCATTGAAGGGGTTAACGCTGGACTGTCGCTCTCATGGAGCGATCAGGCAGCTGGGGGTGTTGGGTCAGGTTTTCCAGCAACCGCGTTTTCAGCCTACAGGATCACTCCGTGGGAGTGATCGTAGGCTTGGGGGTGGGCTCAGAGTGGCTGTGCTGTCTGCCCAGACTTCTGGGCAGACAGCAGCAGCAGCGCCCCCGTGTGGTGACTCAATTTTTTGTGGATGTAAGAGGCTCCACAAACACCTAGGCGCCAGGACAAAATTCTCTGTTGCCATGGTGACCTGGCACCTGGGATTTGTCGAGCCCTGGGTTAAGGCCTTCCTTTTCTAGGCACCACAGCTTGGAAACATACACGCATAGACTGATTTGAGTAGAGGGTTTATATAGGGCTGCAGGCTTTAGACTCCTCCCACCAATACCAGGATGCCATCCCCTCAGTGATACAGTGAAGAGATGCAGGCCTGGGAGGGTCTGCCCCCTTCCTCCTTCAACCAGGGGCCCACCAATGAGGCGGCGCAATCGGCCGATAGGACATACTCCAGTGCTAGCTGCAACACATTTGCACCACTAAGCGCAGCCGCCCCGTGGAAGTGGATCCCAAGGATCCTGGCCAAGGTAGGAATCCCCTGTGCCATGTGTGAGCAGGCCCTAGAGTTGGACACAGTAGTAGTAATTCAAATTAAAATAATTAAAAATTATACACATGCACTACATACACTATACTATTGATTTTAGATCTGTCTGCAAATTTCTAGACATGTTTTTTATAGTCTAGCAAATCTGACTTAATGATCTACAGACACTATTCAATGACTTAAGGTCAGATATTTCCTTTAGCTTTCATTGTAGCATGTTTTAGCGGTTGTTGGCTAGATTCTAGCCCTGAGAATTGGATTTTAGACAGGTCATTGAATCACAAACCATGCATTTTTCTCCTTCACGTTAAAATCAAATATAGTTTAGCTGCATCATGTGTCCCTTGCCTCCGCTAAACTCACCAGTGGATCAACCTACATTTAGAAGTATTAAAAGTTAATTCCGAGCTCCAATTTATTATTAATATAGGTTTCCAGAAAATTATTTTGGAAGTTGATATGTTGCAAACATTAAATATTTGTAGCACAAGAAGAAGTGAGTTTTATTTAGCAGTGTCACATGTTATCTGAACTTTTCGCCCCGCATTGGCACTCAAGGAAAAGCAAGTCTTCAAGGACCGGATTAGCAAGATCTGCACGCTCTGTTTAGTAATGAAAAGTTTGTTACCAGCAAGAATGTATTGAAGTCTTTATGTCCTTTTATGCTAAAAGTCAGAAAAACAGAGTCCAGCTCTGTAAAAGATATTGAAATTTAGTGAGCGATGACACTTCAGTGGAGCTCCTCCAATGTATTCCACCTATTGTTTGCCAACCTGAAGAACTAATTTACTTGTTCCTTTTCACCACTCTGCTGAATCTGAAAAACATCATGCCAGTCTTAATTAGAAAAGCTAGGGCCATAGAAAGTAACATGCCATTTTTTCCATTTAATTGGAAAAAAAAAGACATTTTGTTAAATTGGTTGGTGGATGTGAAAAGGGTATTCTGTACTATTGTTTTTGAAAATACCACAGACGTATCTTTAACAATGTTTAATAGTTTCAAAATATATGTTACTTTGAACATCAAGGGCACATAAGTTACTCATGGTTTTGAGTCATATAAAGAAAGTTACAATAATTTAAAAAGGAATTAAAAAAAAATAATAATATAGACAACAATTGAAAACAAATAGAGAAATTCACCCAGATTTATAAACTGAGAAAAAAATGTGTTGTGAAAAAACGTTGAATTTAGCTCAATGCTTTTGTTTTTGTTTAAATGTTTGCAATGTAAAAATTGTATGTTTCATTATTTCTGTTAATCCATTTAAACTTAAGTATATATATATATATACATATATATATATACTGTATATGCATATACTGTATTTATATTGATATATATATACTGTATTTATATATATAAATATATATAAATATATATAGTATTTATATATGCATATACTGTATATATAGTATATGTTTCATTATATTTTATATGCACGTTTTGTTTATTTTATATTTATCACATGCTGTGGAAATGCACTTGCTGAGCTTTGCAATCTAGTTTGATGATCAGAAGGGAGTTTAGGCACATATTCCTGATTAGATGTAGAAATTCTGCCATGTAATGTAAATTATAATAAAATGAGTTTGTTTGTTGTGAATAATTGTGCCTTGGAATTCATCATATATTCATTTTATATATATATATATATATATATATATATATATATATATATATATATATATATATATATATATATATATATATATAATGTGTTTTTGTGGATGAAAGACAAGTATACACTGTGAAAATGTTAATTCTTAGGTACGACCAGTAGTATGTTTTAAATGTTTTTTTATCATTCTTCACCAAACAACTTGGGGCGGTACTATTCAAAATTATTGGTACAGTATACAATTTATGGTTAGTTAATACATATTTAAATAGAAATAATGGGTTAGATTCACAGATATAACAAGAAGTAGAATAGCAACTCACATAGACAGGAGAAGGAAACAAATTTAGACCAGTTCACCCAGATTCATAAACTAAGAGACAATGTGTGTTTATATATATATATATATATATATATATATATATATATATATATATATATATACAGTATATTTATTTGATCATTATGAGCTGTACTGTATTCAAAAGTTGGTTAAATGTTTTCCAGGTAAACAATTTATCCAGTGTTTCATTGGTTATCTATGTAAAGATAAGTACATTGGTGTAGGCATAATAGTGTAATTATACATAAAAAAAACATAACAGCTCACCATGCAATATGTTTGCATGTATGCATGTCTCTCCTTTAGCAATTGACCTGTCAGCTGCGCAGACTGTAGTCCTGATCACTACATGTCAACTTTAGGTTCAGAGAATAGACCTCTGGGTATGACTGTCATAAAAAAAAGAACTTACTGAGGTCAGAAAATAAAACAAAATTGGAAACCCTGGTATTGTCAATGGTCATGCAGGGCCAAGCCTACCCTCTATGTAAACAGGGTGGCTGTCTAGAATGCTGATCTGATATGTTGGTGTTATCAATGAAGTTCTTTTCTATGCTAGCAAGTACATGTAATAGGGGTGCCAGAAATCCTGTGTATGGCCTTGTGTGCAACTATAATGTTCTGCCGGCGTGACACCAACCATTGAGAACAAACTGGCAAACAGTAGTTTCGGCTTTAAGCAGACCACTTTGACACCAGCAGGGACATTTGATCATTTTCAGCATATTGCATTCTGTCATTGTGGTACCAATGGTACGCCCATGGCTTTGGATCTCATCAGGTTTATTCCCTGCAGTAAACATAGCAATGATTTAGTGCATACCCGGCGAATACTATTTCCTGGGTATGCGCTGAATTCTTGCTTTGTTTTGTGTATTTATTGGTCAATATTATTCTAGTAGCAACCTGGTAATCTGAATATGTATATGCTCCCCTGTCTGTATATTTTCCATGCCATATTATATCCATGGTCCAGAAGTGTAAGAGGATGTACGTCATCTTTATTCTATTATTTTTTTTTCCTATTATAAGCAACTACTGTTGCTGGACACCTCGTTAAAATATAAATACAATGAAATATGGGTGCATTTTTTTGGCTCAACACTTATTTCTAGCTTTTTATGTTTGCGATAGAAAATGTATCTTACTGTTTACCACACTAACAACCTTCTCTTCCATGATTTCTTTTCTTAGACACATATTTTGTTTCTGGAATTTTGTGACAGTTTCATGCTCAAAAATAAACAATCGATTAATTCTCAAAGGGAACATGATGCAGACAAGCATTAACTAGATTACACAGAGTGGAACAATATTCAGCATGGATTTTTTAATGTCATGTGCACAGCATATCAAAACGAAAACCATATGAAATACTTCACACCACTATGTTCCGTAAAACAGGGAAAAAACACTACTACGTAACTATAGCTTATTATATAAAAGCATAGGAATGATGTTACTGACCTATAAATTTAGAGTTAGTTTAGGTTTCTCTTTTCTGAGCAATATCTGTGCCTCCTCGTTATAAAATCACCACACTATGTGGTGGCATCTAGATATTAGTAGAACATGGCATTTTCAATCTAAATTTACAGTAGACAAAGATAAGAAGAAGCTAGGCCAAGAGATGAGAATTCAAAACTCATCTACTCATCGGACAACCATAGCACAAGTATTTGGGAGACCACCCTTCTTAGATTGGGTCTTGAAATTTTATGTATTGTTTTAATGTATTTTCTTCAGGCCAAATCAGCATACCTGGGAAGTCTTTCACTACCATTCTCACCACTGATTGCCTGCTTGGAACAGCCAATCAGTGGCAGGAAAGTGCTTTTATTGTAATTAATGGGAGTGCTTTCCACACATGGACATATGGGCATCTGCAGCTTTACTTGAGCCAATGCTGGAGCAGACTGGAGGTGAATAGAGACATATTGGTAGAAATGGAGTGAATGCATACGGGTAGATTCTGCAGGATCCCTATGTATTTGCAAAAGTGACAACACGGATATTAAAAGGGATCATGTTAGTATAACAGTAAAGTGCATATGATGGCTGGAGTGTCCCTTTAGCTAGTCTTGCATAAGATGAACTATCATGAGTAATTTCCAGGTATGCACATAAGATTCACAATTTTTACGATATATAACATTTTCCAGAAACCAACCTGCACCACAGCCCAATCCACTAAGAAAACCCTGACTCCTTATTACATAACAGAATTCCTCCAGATGAACCCTCTGACTCATAAAAGTTTATTGTGCGTACTACTTCATTTGTTATACCATAAACCATCTTTCAGCGATGTAAGGAAGATGAGGGGGTGGTGGATATGTGGAACAGCCTCCCAGAAGAAGCGTTTTTTTATTTTACTGTTTTCATCAAATACATATAAGTCCTGAATTAGTTTTTCAGTTTATACCCTAGACTTATCATCTCATACAACTCAAATACAAGTACAAAATCAAATATAAATATCGGCTTGTTTTGTAATAATGAAACTATTACACTACTTTTAACTTTATTTACTATACCCCATAATCCTTTACCTTCATGAATAAATGCACCTTAGCTCACCTTAACGTTAACATTAAGTAGATAAAGTTTGATTTTGGCTGTGTTGTAGACAGTTACATGTCGATACTACTTATGTATTTGTATGTATATATATATATATATATATATATATATACGAGATTTCAAAATGTAAAGTTTAGTTTTTCATTTAAATGGTTGCCACCTTTTAATCTCAATGATTTCTCAATATGATTTTATCAAAGTGGCAAAGCCCAGCAAACTCAAAACGCTGACACAGAAATCATTTTGAAGTCTATTCATGTCACCCTTGGGACTAGACAGGGAAAAAAGCTAAAACAGCCAGGAGCATTATGACTAAGATTTAGGAACCCATCACAAATGAAGGCTTCTTTGCGGGGAAAGCTTTGTTAAAGTTCCACCTTTATATATTGCCTAATAGATAGAAAGCAGAGCTCAATGTTAAATGGTACTGTGCTATTTTAATACATAAAGAGATGGCAAAAGCTTACAGTTCATGAAGCAAACCTGCTTACCTTTTCCATTTACAACATGCACCAAAAGCACAACAATTGCAAGCAATCGCTGCAAAGACAGCAGTGCATAATTGCTTACATATATTGGCTGAGATGGCAGTATGCTAGCAGAACCAGGGGCAGACTGCCCTGCTTAATGGACTGGTTTCAAAAGGAGATATTTGATGACCCCATCAAGCCTATCTATACTATAGACAACAATGCCTAACAAGTAACATGTCCTGGCACTCAGCAATAATGACAACAAATATGTTTCTGAGTGCATGTCAATTTCCAATACGATTGATCCACGGGAATGCAAACATGGCTAAACTACCTGACAATCACTACATCATGCTTCTTTCTGTGGTAAAATACCACAAGACTTAACAAAAATACTATTTAATTCAGTTGTATGCCATCTAGAGGACTGTACCTACCTACTAATAGACCTCCCCGTCGCTAGCCTTTAATCACTTCAATTCATACCAAACACCTCTACATGAGTAATCTACCTTTCTCCGCAACACTTCATCTTATGCACCACTGTGCCAATCTCTTCACTGACCCGACTGAGACCTTAACAACACTAAGCCCTGTATAACTCTACTCTTTTCAAAAGAGGAGAGAATTGGTTGTGATTAATGCCTTATAAACCCCACAGCAGCTGCATAAAAAAAGGAAATATACTTGTCACATTTCAATTTTTTTCACAGTTTTGGTGGTCAAGACAGTGTCAGGCACTCTTTCCTTTCCTCATAATCTACACTGACAAGAATGTGGGTTATCTCCTTACTTTTTCTTTTCCGTTTTCACCTACAGCATGTGAACGCCCTTACAGTGCAGCTCAAACTTTTCGTGCATGTTAATGTCAACTTTCTATTTAGCCACACTGACTTTATTTTCTTTCTTTCTCCCTTTCTTCCTTCTCTTCTTTCTCATATCCACTTTCTTCTCTCTGTTCTCCTCTCTATATCCCCCCCTCTCTTTCACCTTTTTATCTTTATTTCTTCTTCTTTCTCCCTGTTTTTTTCCCTCTACCCTTTTAAGTGACACCTTTACTAAAAAACACACACCACTGGCAGTTGCTCAACCACAAATCCTTTCCCTGCCATCTTATCAGTTCACTGCTTCTCTTCATTATAATGCTACTTCTACTATCTATTCGTAGCCATCACAGCTGGCAATTATCACAAAGGTTCAATCCTGGCACTTCCCACAGTGACAATATGCATATGTATGTAAGTATGTATATATATATATATATATATATATATATATATATATATATATATATATATATGTGGGGAGGGTAGAGGGGATGGGGAGAGTGGGAGAGCTATGTATTATTATTATATTGGTAGAAACAGCAGAAAAATGATAATAAACAAGATACAACTAACACACATTTTAATTTTGGGGACAAAGCTATAAGTTGTGAGAGCAGATGGCTTTTGTCAGTCAGGCAAAATGTTTACCATTTGGAATATTATATTAAGTCCTATTGACAACTGTGCTGAAATGGGTTAAGCACTTTCCCAGATACAGCAGTGTAATTATACAAAACCAACTGACAGCAAAGAAGTGATAGGATGAGCAAGCACAGTGGGATATGAAAGAATTACTTTTGTATGTGTCTTAACAATGTACTCGACTAAGCCTAAATCACATTTGCAGTTCAAACTATAAAGCAAAAAGCTATAAAAATAGACAGTTAATAACTAAATTAGTATGTCAATTGTCACAATAGTGCAAGCAATCTAAGAGGTGGAGAGAAAATATCCAAGTATATGAAGCATTTATTCTGTATGTATCCTGTGTATAAATTAGCATATTTATAAAAAACAGGGATATCTCTCTTTTGCTTCCCCTGTTTAGATGCAACATGACAAATTCATTAAGTGTATGTGGACTTTCCCAAATGAATGCCACTAGCATCTTCTAAAATTATTAGTTTATTGATCTATTACCCCCCCCCACACACACACACACACAGTACCTTGTTTTAGCATTCTAAATTAGGGTAAAATATGATTACCGTGCAAAAAACACGTATCTTTAAGCAGTTGATTTGGAAGTCATTTTTAAGGCTACGGAGTTTGGTCAAAGTGATCAGGATTGCACTATTAATGTAAACTCATTAGTACTTGTATCTGGGTTGGTTATCAGTACCATATAATAATATTTTAACTATTATTATTATTTCTATTGTTATTTTGCTGGATTTGTTTGGTAGATTTACACTGCAAACATTCCTATTTTTCATTAAAAATTATAGTGAAACTTCAGTTTTCTAAATGCCCCCAACAATTTCTCTTATGGTTTGTGAAATCCCATTTTTTTATGTTTTATCAATCCTTGGCAGATCGTCATTACACACAGATCTCCGTGGGAAAGCACACAACAAAATGCTGAAAATTATGTAAAACTTCCATTACATTTATTAAATATACATTCCATGTATAGTGGTATTGCTTTACTTTTAACTTTTTCTTCAAAAGAGATTATTTTCCTCATTTTTTTTACTCTACATATATAGATTGAAACGAGAGAGTATAAGAGAAAAAACATAATTATATATTATTTATTAGGTAAAATACTTTTTAATCATAGTGACTTAAGTGACATTTTTATAGCATAGCTTGCAGCATCCAGAGAATTCAGAATCTGACATAGTAAGACCTTTGAGGTTTTCAGTTCTAAACCAAAGCGTACCGTGCTTGATCCTCTTAGAGGTATCAAAGCGCCTTGTAAATCTTCGACACTATTACCATTAAGTAATTCAGAAAGTGTGTAATGTTAAAGATAGTAATGCACTATATTGTGATTAATTCATAATTACTGTATCAGCTCTGCCAATGTTTCAATGTGAGCGGAATTTTAGTTGCGGTTGAAACAGTATTCTCTTGATTGATAAAAAAAGGCTTTTTAGCATTTTTGCCATTGGCTATCCCTTTAATTTAAAAAGAAAGATGGAAAACTACAAAGATATAAGCCAAAGTACTTAAGCATTTTCTTCTATGTGTCATAATATAAAATAATTCTTTTTTTCTGATATTTTCTGGACATCCATGCATGCTCTGGGCACTTCTTAAATGTATGCATCCAAGCAAAAAGTAGATCATTTATGTAGACTTGGATATCCTCCAAATGAAGGAACATCTCTTACGAATTAAGCATATAAGGAGAGCAATTTGCCCTGGAATGAGCTGGCAGTTAAACCAATGCACACAATTTCAATGTCCACCAGTACATTATTAACACTGTTGAATGGGTTTTGAAAACTAAAAAAAAAATGTTGGTTTGTGGGAATTTCATTGTAGGTATGTGTTCATCATATGTATGTTTTATATATATATATATATATATATATATATATATTATATATATATATATATTATATGTTGGCATCTGATTTTTTTGGTCGCTCATTATGTTTGGACAAGTGAGTAGAATGTTCTATTACGTTTACTTATTTCAATTTATTTTTTCTATTTTCTATTAATGCTATTTAATATCATATATATATATATATATATATATAAACACAGTTATAAGGTTATTATGCACGTTAAAATGATACATTACTGCAGAGAGCTTTTGGCACTTCCAAAGGTAAAATCATTCATGCACACTTACAGTAAGACGATATGTCCTTTATTATTTTACATCATCAGTAGACACACAATGCTCATGTTTTTAACAGTTCTGTCGATAAAAGCTGCATCCAAAATAAAAGTGGAAATACATTTTCATTGTTTTTGGCTAAATATTTTACTATTCATCCAAATTCTGGGCAATTTCAATAGGTTGTGTGCAAGAACATTCAAAAGATCCTCTCCCATTGCCTTGCAAAATTTGAATTTTGCATAGCAACATAAAATCTGCCTATGCTGAAGGAACAACAACATAAAAAATAGAATATTAAAAATGTTCATCATAATATTCCAGTCATGCTCTTAATACACATCCCCGATGGTCCCAGAACTAATGCGATTGGCTGTAATTCAGGCTTGTAGCTTAAAACTTACAAAGGAATAAACAGCATGTATTTCAGAAGTTTGTCTGGGTTAACATATGGTTCTTTCTGCATCAGTGAATAATAAACACCCATTAAGTGTTTGGCCACAAATAACCGTCTGTAGGCCTGACTAACTATTGTGGTGAACAACTATATCATTTCGCTTCCATTGATTACTCGGTAGAAATTAAACTGATAATTCATCTCATGTGCTCTACACTTGCAGGATGATACAAGCATACAATTACATGATGCCATGCACTGTAAATCATGTTAAAAAAATCAATGAATAAAATTGTGAAAATGAAAAATATGTTATACTCAAAAAATGAATACCCAGCTATAGCGCTTTATTTTAGAGACTTTGGTGGACGAACTGCCATATTTATCCCCTTAAGGACAATGGGCAGTCCCTAAACCCATTGAAAACAATGCATTTTGAGCCCGTACATGTACGGGCTTTGTCATTAAGGGGTTGTAATATATAAAAAGATTCAGTACTTAAAAAAATGAGGCCCTAATAAAGTGGATGATAGTAATACCACAAGTATCACAAGTTCTAAGACTGCGCCCTTCATTGTTTCTTACAAAAATTGACCTAGGTTTAAATTTTCAGCAGGTTTACGGTAGTAGGGTACCGGCTCATATGTGTGTTCAAGGCATTTGACATTATAATGATATAACTTGTTAATTTGTATTCATGCTCACCTAAAACAAGGTCACTGAGCTACTGACATAAAGGTTTATTATCATGTTTGGTTTATTATCTTGAACTTACCAGTGTGGAAATGACCAGAGCCCCACGTTAAATTCCCAATAAGATGTGCATGCAAAAATAAATGCTAAAAAAAATTCTGGGTATTCTATTTTGCATGGTTTGCGGTTCTTTGCTATTTGCAATTATATTTAATAACACACAAATATTTTTTAATAAAAAACCCCCCATAAAACTGTGCAGTGAATTTATGTAACTTATAGCTGCGAATTTTAAATTTTCTTGTCAAGGGAAAACAAAAAAATGCAATTTCTATCTCTTAGAAACCTGAGGTAAAGTTTAAATCTTAATTGTACTACATATATTTCCATAAGAGTCTATATGTGAAGTGTTCCTCATTTGAAACCCCCATTCCCACCCCAAATTCACCTATTTGTTTCCGTTTAGTGTGTGTATACAGACTATATTATACTAAAAGGACCAAAGTTATTTTCAAATTTTTGCAAATGTTTTCTTTTATTTTTGGTCAATTTATTTTTGGACAACAAATTTTGTTTCCTGCCCTTTTGGTGCAGATGAAATACGGAGGGCTTTTTACATTTTGAAACAAAATTAGTTGTCACTCACCCTCGACAAATCTCTCACTCGCTCTCTCACGATTCCACTAAAGGTCTCCTAACCCTCTCCAGCAACTACTATCATTTCCTTGACTTCTTTTCACAGCTTGCTCGTTGTCTTGCTTCTTCTTGTTCTTCTGCATGTATTCTTGGTCCACTTCTCCCCACTTGAAGTACTTCCACCCTTTTGTGGAAATGTCCTGGTGCTATTCTTGCAGTCAGGGGTAAGGTTGTCCCCATGCTGTGCGCAAAGGCTCTGCGCAGAAGTACTCCAGGAGGCCTAGTCTGCAGACTGGATAGTGGGGAGAGGCAGACTAAGAAAGACAGAACAAAGAATAGAGAAGACTAAAAAAGACTCAGACAAACAATAAGAGACAAGGCAAGAAGCGGAGCTACAGAAAAGAATACAGGGACACCAAAGCAGTTTGGAGAGAAGGTAGGGAGACATTAAGAGAGAGAGATAGTATGAGAGAGAGAATGCGAGACTAAAAAACTAAATGCAAACGGATAAAGTAATTGAACATATTTATACATTCTTAGAACAGCAAAAGCTCACCATTTAATTAATTCTGCCTTCAATTGCTACATTATAAGTTTGAATTCCATACTTTTTTCCAACTGTGACTAATCCATGTAACAGACTGGAAAACTTTTGTTTAAAAGGATTTATTGGTGCAACAGAACTCATGTTTCTTGCAAAAATATACACTTTCTTTTGCTTTTCTTAAAAAATAGATTCAACATTTTTTTTTGTTTAAAATTGAAAAAGTAGAATACCTTTTTGGGGTTAAGTCACTAACTTACAAATAGAGTTTAAGGGGATGGTGAAACCAGTGTAAGTGGCACTGAAGAAAACTGTAGCAAAGTATCAAAGGGACAAGGTGGAGGAAGGCTTTGTGTAGAGAAGATGGTCAATGGGGAGAGGGCATGCAAACCAGAAGACAGACAATTTTAGTTAGTGTTTTTCACCAGGATAGAAATTGTGAAGGTTCTTTAACAGTCGGAGGAGCTGTTCACAGTATTTCTGTAATTTTGCCAAGTATGCCATGTTTATCTTTTACCATTGTTTTGCTAAAATATATAGCATTATTTTTCTATATGTCACGTTTGCCATTGTTTTGCCAAAGGCCAACATTTGTTTCTGTGATGACTATTGGTTTGGAGTGAGTTTGACATCTTCATCTGTACTTTTGGTGGTACAATATAAATCAATATTACAGCCTACAATCAAACTGTGAACCAAACTATATATATATATTTACTTACTATTGGTATTCAATGTTACATGTATGGTAGTAAAGATTAAATGTGTTCTTGAAACATATATTAAAACATATATTTGCCATACGTATGTTAAATTCCACTAATTCTGGGTCTAAAGCAAACTGAACTGTATACTTGGATCACCATGGTCTGTGGGCCGACGATCTTTTAGATTTATAAAGTGATTATTATGGGACGAGGAGGGTACAGATGGTTAGGTAGATCAAGAATATATTTACTGAAGATTATCCAGGGCAAACTCATACCTTCTTGCAAATTAAAATAGCTTGGGGATGTTTGTTATAATGCATAGCAAAGTAACATAACTACTCAGTAATATGCATAATAATTATTTGTCCAACCTTTTATATAATTTGTTTTAGTATTGTGTTGGAGGTACCTTTTCCTACTTGTTCATTGTCATAACGTTGTTTATAGCTACCAGAAATATTGTAGACCTCTCATGTGTATGTATCAATGTAGTAATTATGAACTAGATACATGCCTCATTTCTGCGTTCTTCTAGGTGCATGTGGCCTCTGTAACAAAACTTTTCTTTGTGATGCGATTAACAAAGGAACTGAACAGTACCTGAGTTGCAGTGGTTAGTACAGAATTGTTGGGGAACCTGCTGTTAGAACTTACCTTCATGGTCACTTCCTGTGATGACCTTGATGTCTGGCTGCCTTCTCAATGGCCGGGACACCGCTCCACAGTATAAGAGTCCTCCCACGCCAACCCTCGTCACATGGATCTCCTGAGGTAGTGGTTCGCAGTCGAACATGCCTGCTACCTACTCTTAATTGGCAGCTACCCAATTTCGTGATCATGCATAATGTGCAGCTGCACATATGTCTCTGTTTTAAGCGTGACCGTGTATGACCTTGTTTTCAGCATGAATTTCCTATTTAAACATACTTCTTTGTTGGTGTAATTTCTTAAGTTGTTTCAGGGACTTTGGTCTATTTGTGTTCTGATCTGGCTTGCCCTGACCCAGTATTCTTGTTCCCCAATTTGGCTTGATAATGTAAATTGATCAATTCATGGCGAATGGCTCCTGTTCCTGACTGGACTGATTCCAGTGCCATGTTTCTTTCTATGCACCTTCACCTCTTCACCTGGCTTCCTACTTATCGGATTTCATTGTGCCTGCCTAGTTGCCACATTTTTCCAGTGCCCAATGGCCTGATGCTAAACACATTAAAATTAAAAGAAAGCACCTTTATGACATTTTATGCCAAATAATCAATTTAATATCATACAATGATAACCTAAGCAGCTGACCATGAAAATATTTTGTTAGCCTAATGTTTGATAAGACTTGGATGCATTCTCATAAACATAATTTTTCAATTAATTAAAATAGATTGCAGCTCTGAGTACAAAACACAACACTAACTAGGTTTCCTTTTATGTAATAAAAATCATTTGGTTAAGATTAATATGCTTATTGAAACGAATAAGCACATTTGAAAAGGGAACACTTTTATGTCAGAATTATTATCATTAACCTATGCCTTAATTGGATAAAGTAATGCCAATTATCCTGTTTTTTCCCATACTGTTTAAATTCACCACCACATTGTTGTCTGCTAAACATGAAATTAACATGAAATTACCTTTTTTTTACTGGAACTTCATGGGCAAATATTTACATTTGTGGTTTTGACCAGATAAATACAAAGGCAAATGTTTTGGATAAACCATGAAAAAATAGAATTTCTGTTCTATGTACTATATTTGTTTCAACTCTCGCATAACAACCAAATGGCATACTTTATGATTCCTTCAACCAATAATTTATTTATAATTTAACAGAATCTTATTTGGCAGAGTATATTATTTTATTCTAATCATTTCAATTAATGGCCTAAGCATGTATACTGGAATCTAATATTATATGTGCGTATTGCAGCTAAACATTGTTATTTACACAAGTTATTACAATTATGCATAGCCAGGAAAAAATAATATATTTATTAAATTAGTTTTTTCATGCCAAAAACACTCAGGACTATCTCCTGGCAGCACTAAGGATCAGCATCAATTACAATGATCATCAGGCCAGGACAGGCCATCTGGCAAACTGGCCAATTTTTGGATTATTCCCTGCCCCCTCCCTCAGCTCCTTTTCTGCTCTGTGTCTCACAAGATTTCCTAATGAGACCCCTCGCACAAGTGCATTCGTCCTAAGATTTTTTTCATTCTGCTTCTAATCCCATGTTTTTACTTTTCCCAAATATAAGATGAAAGCTTTATTGCTTAGCTTATTTTTTAAAAAATTGTGTATTTACTATCTCTTTTATCCGCTCTGATCTCTTTTTTTCTTCTACATTCCAAATGATACCTAGATATGAAATAATTGATTACATTCCACAATTATTATTATAATTACAGGGCTGGCATACGACTTAACGCCGCTCTGGGGCGAAGTTTAAAATGCCCGCCCCTCCCGGGATTCATATATCCCCCCCCGGCATTTTAAAACTTGCGCCGACACATATATCCCCGCCCCCCCGGTACTTACCCTTTAAGAGTCCGCGGCGAGTCTCCCCGCTCTGCACGGTGCGCTTGTAATGCTGAGCGCCGGAAATTGACGCCACTTCCGGCGCTCATCATTACAAGCCGTCACCGAGATCGAACAGGGAGACTCGCCGCAGAGGAGAGAGAGAGAGAGGCGCTGAGCGGGTAAGCGAAAACTACTCGGCGCCCCTCTCTCCTCCACTTCAAAAAAAACGCAAGGGGCGGCAAAGTTCTGCCCCTTCTAAAGTGCCGCCTGGGGCAATTGCCCCAGTCGTCTCCATTGTAGGGCCGGCCCTGATAATATATAATATATTTTGTAAAGTAGGTGCAGTATGATGATATGGAAGTGCCTATGTTTGTATTATACTCCCTCCCCAGTAACATAAATGCAATGTGATTAAATGTCATCAAGGTCATCAAGCATGGTATCTTTAAAAGTATGTGTCTGAATGAATGCAGGTTTTCTGGAACAGGAAAAATTAAAATATGTTATCTCTAGTAAAGCAACAACTTTTTTGGAAGGGGAAAAAGACAATGAGAAGTTCACGTAAAAACATTCTGCGGTGAATTCACTAACCAGTGGGTATGCAGAAGGTATGTTTTGAACCCACTGATTTGATTTTGAATGGGCAAACCCCAGTGAACTTGTCCTGCAAGAAGGGCTGAGCTTATCTTGCATTATGAATAGTTACTGGGAGATAGTCATGATTTAACTATGCATTATGTAGGAGCAGCTCAGCGATTCTTGCAAGAGTAGCTTGTTGCAACTGGCTTTTTTAAATGCTGAATGAGACCAGAGTTAAATATCCCTGCAAACTCAAGAGAATAAATCTTCTAACTATTCTATGTTGGTCAAAAATATGAAATATGGTTGTTCAATAGTTTGGCAAAGAAAAATCACAATTGTTAATGTCTGTTTTGTGCTG
>VKOC01000005.1:30999987-31011826 GCA_009364415.1 Spea multiplicata
TACAGAGATATATAGATATGTATTACAAACAAATGGCATAAAAACTAATACCAAATGCAATCTAAAAGTGAAAAAAGTAAAATGAGCTCCTCTCTGGATAATATAAAATATTTCTTGAGCTTCAATGCAATCAAACATAATTTTGTAAGATTCAAGGATTCCTCCTAAAACCAAATGTTTCTTTTATCTGATATTGTGTCAATTTATCGAACACAGTATAATGTGTCTGCTTGTATGTAATATGATAAATTAGCTGAATCATCAGATTTTACTATTTTTTTTCTTCTCTGCTTTTTTATTCATTTTACTTGTTTGTGAGATGTTACTTTTCAGGTTTTTATAACAATCCTGCAATTAAAAATTGCTGTTAGGTTTTGAAGCTAAAGCTCCATGAAAATGTATGTCATTTTTTGTTACGCTGATCTTTTACCAAATTGGTTTACACATAATAAGAAATGTTTATAAGATCTCCAGTGCACATGTAAGCAGAGAATTATATTAAATGAGCTCCTGTTAATGTGACAATGTATACAGACAATGTGAAGAACATTTGACAGTTGCTAATTACAGTTTGCAGTCTGGGGATTCCCACTGAGAAACAAGGGCAGAATCTTGCTAAATTAGAAAGTTGTGTTGACATGCAAGTTCAATCACTTTAATGTGCGATAGTCATGAATTCCCAGACAGTGAGCACCTTCCAAAATTTAGGTCACAAGCTTTTTAGTAAACAAAGAGAAACAGGGAAACCTAGAATAACATAAACACAGATGAGAGCTTCCACATTTTGGCCAGATAGAAACGGCAGAGGGTATAATATAATAGCTAGATGGATGAATAGTTGGACAGATGCATGGATGGATGGATAGATATATGAACAAATAGTTATATATATGGAATGACAGGCAGGATGCACAGTCAGACAAACATACGCAATATTTATTTTGATATTTTTAACTGAATATCTTTTTAGGTGCAGGAACAAACTATTTGATGATTGATGAAGCTTGCCTATTGTAGCCAATATAGAGGTATATTACTATTCAGTCCACAGAAAGTTTAATAGCCTTCAGAAATTATTGCTGTCTATGGTTTCCACCATAACAACAAAACAATTGGGAATGAGTAGTTGATGTCAAGGCCACCTTAATTATTAATAGGACCATTCCAATCCATCTCTCAAAAAACCACCTTCTCCATCTCAACACCACATATCCTCCATCCTACATTCCCCTTCTAGAGAGTATACTGGTGAGTAAAACAGAACCTTTGTAACTGTTGGCCTTTTAACTGGGCCCCTGGTGTAATACATGTGGGCCCTGGATGTCTGAAGAGCAGTTACCGGCCTTATTTTTTATATTTCTCATGAATATCTAGTAGGGCTATGTTTAAGGAAGGACAAGAAGTTCTTTGTGATTATATGTGTGGTACTACCAAACCTGGGAACTTTCTAGATCAACCTTCATGGAGCACTCCCACTTTAGGGGAGTGGTATAGTGAGGGGACATGTTAGCCACACAAGGGGTGGAATTAGCCATTAATAATGGCACGGCTAGCCCCAGATAGCTAAAACTGTGGGAGGGCAATAGGGCAGGTAGCGAGTGTGACTAAATGCTGCTCCCACAGTGAAAGAACACAGTGACCTGGACATCTAAGGAATTAGTCCTTTACCCAGAGAGGTCCCAGATATGATCACTAGGATGATCCAGCAAATGTTTTCTTGCACATCTATAATGATGCCACATACACACGCTAAGTGCCCATTAATATTTGTCATTAACAATGATTTCACGTCAAATATGTTCCAACATTTAAAAATTACAGAATACAATAGAGTCAATATTTCTTGCACCAGTGGCCTTTTAGCCATATATCCTTTAAATTTCATTTTCCGGTCTTAGATAATAACAACATTATTTCATAGGATAAAGGAACACAAGTTTAACTCCTTTTGTTACCTCATTTATAAGCATGATAATGCATTTCAATAAGTTACCCTTACTTACTTGTTTATAGAGGAAATACTTGTAGTTTTATGAAGAAAACAAGCACCTCTTCTTTTGGGAAATACAATATATGAGCGTTACAGCATATCTGTGACATTTAGCAATATGTTAAGTTTATTTGTACATCTCTCTTTTCCCAAACTGTAAAATGGCCTGTGCTAGCTAAAGCTGTGTCAAGAAAGGTTCAGTGATTCCGATACTTTCTCAGGGGAGAACATGACAAACAGAACTATATTATTTTCCACTCAGTCTTTGGTCAGTTGGGTATTATCAGTGCTCTGCTGCATAATAGAGGTTAGAGGAATTGAAGTCGAGAGGTATATGCCAAGTTACAGCTTGGGACTTCTGTGCTCCCCACGGCATATGTCCTTAATTCAGATTATAGTTTGGAGGCTGTAATAAACTGCCTGGAGGAACCTTACTTTGTCTACCCGGCCATTTTGTTTGACACAAATCTGGTAAATACTGACATATTATAATACTTAAAGATCATTCTATTTTTATTGTTGCCTCACATGAAATGGTCCCAAATATTTTACTGACATACAGCCAGAATATCTATTTATTTTTCCTTTTTATGCCTAATAAACCTATAACCCCACAAAACTGTTAATGATACAGTGTTATTTTGTGTGCAAATCAAACAACATTAGTAGTTTTTTTCCCTTCAATTTAAGGCTACCCCTCGTGAGGAATCACAAATGATTGCACGGCTCTGAATAAGTTGATCTCTGGACACCCGTCTTAACCAGGTTTTTCTGTATAGTTATAAGCAAATACAATTATTAAAGAAGCTATTAGTTTTATTGCCAGGGCAACTTTAATGCAGCAAGATAAAGAACAAAAAATCCTTCTCACCACAAAACCCACGCATTAATTAACGATGCTGCATCTGAAATATGTATACTGTATGTTGACTACGGTTTACTTTGATATGTTCCTGAAGCTTAGAGGAAGGTGCTAAATTTTCAAGGTGCTAAATTCAAAAGCTGTATTTATTTATCTACCTATCGAATATATACATTTACATTGAAGGTTGATCTGGAGCACCTCTGTGGTATTTCATGTTGCCACCTCTTTTTAATCTCTGATTTGCATACTTTGTGTGAGTAAATACCCTATTTCATTTACAATATCAGTCCAATACTATATTGTTTGGTAAATAGGTGTTTCCGCATAGAAGGATGAGCTAAGTTCTACCATTAGTAATAGAATAACTGATCCCCAAAGGAGGTCACAGTGCAAGGGCTAGGCAGATACCAAGAGCTATTTAATTAAGCTTTATAACAGAAGGGTAGGTTTCCAGGAGATCTGGGAAGAAATTAGTTCACATCACCTAAAATGGCAGATATTTTTATTGCATTTTTGTGTCGCTGTAAATCTTACAGTTCATCTGTACAACCGTCCCACGCACTGTACAAATGTCAGCTTCATGATTATTTTTCTCTTTTTGTTTTTTCCTGTTTAAGCTTGGAAAAATGACCTTATAATAGACTTACATCATTTTATATCTCAAGTAATCTGTTGATAAATGCAGTTTTAACTTTTCTATTCAAAACAGGGTCAAGTGAAAAACCAAAGGTTTTAGATATTTCCCCAATCATTGTATGATTAAGCAGAGACATTAGAGATTAAAGCAGCAGCCTATCTGGATATTCAATAAAAGATTGCATCAAAAATGTCTTACTTGTATAAGATAGTAAATCTAAATTTTATATAATTAGCTCTGGGAAGCAGAGTAAGGTTTTTTGCTACTACTCGAAGAAAGGAAGCAATCCATTTGCCTAATGAGCACTGTGAGCTGCCTTGTTTTTTAAGGGACACACTAATGAGAAGAAAATGTTCTATTCTCCTTTGTTGTCCCATTGTATATCCAGCAAGTTTTCATACCTCCCAAGCTAGCTAAAGCCAATATCATACCGCGACCTTATAGAATGTAAAAAATTCATTAACATGATATTGAGGATATTATATTTGTTTAAGCAATATTCCCTTATGACTGGGGACCGCAGAAATGGAGAAAACTGTCCAAAGCAAAGCATTTTTAATAAGTATGTAGAATAATATTCATTTATATAAATAATACCACACAAACTAAAAACTAAATATTATACATTACAATATATATACATTTTGGAACTACTCTGTTGAAAAATTTTAAACCATATTGTTGGATTTAATTCCTGTTATTGTTTTTTTTTGCTGTGTTGATAAAACCTTTTAAGATTTGTCTAATTGTGTTTAAATCCGTTGTCAGATTATGGTATGTTTCTTACCTCACTTAACTTTTGCTAATGAAAGGTTTATTTTTCTAAAAGATATTTAATCTCCCTTCCCCTTATCAATTAGCGAATCGTGTAATTACTCACATGTCATAACCAAACCAATGTGTCTGATCTTTGTTTATGCTCTGACAGCTCATGTCAATCATGATTAATCATATCGTTATTATTTGTATTATTTACTAGTGGAGATGTCTTTTCCTTGAAGCACTTGATCAGTCACAAAACCTTGAACAGGTACCACTGGGTCATGCCAGTTATGGAAAAAATAAAAATTATTATTAAAAAAAATAAAATTCAGCAAAACAGATTAGGGCGTTTCATTAGAAACAGCTTTAATGGATACAGTGATCAATCAGTTGCATGGCTACCAGCAACTGGCTAGGATCTTTCATGCAGTCTTCACACAGTAGTGTGAGTGGCCACAGTAAAATAACTAGTGTAACATTAACGTATTGCTTTTACGTTTTCAGGACCCCAGTATGTCAACCTAGATTCAACTGCCTGTAAATCACTGAAGAAAGTCTCCTGTGTCATTCTTAACATTGTCTTCGGCCAGGTTTCCCCTGCTTACTTAACTTATACATCAATTACCTTCCAAGACCTTTCCTGTAGACCACTATTTTCCACATATTTGATGTCATGGGGCCACAGGACAATATGTTCTCTGCCTTGTCTTGCTATGTGTTTTTGATATTAGTAGAAGGTTGTTCATTGCCCATAATAGTTTTTTAATCCAGTATGTAAGCTTGCTGTTTATTCATGCTGAGCCAGGTCATGACTGTGAATGTTAAATCATTAGTAAACAAGCTGAGGTCAAAGTCAAAATCTCTATTAAAGGCCAATGCCATGGGTGTAGTGGATCCATTTTTTTTACATTTTGAACTATATGAAAGAGTACATTAATAGGTCCCATGGCTCATAACCGCTCTAATGCACGAGACCTGTTACAATGACAATGAATACGTTTTCTGCCACTAAACTATATCATTAACCACGACTCGATAAGGTTATTTATGCTCCGCTAAAACTGGAAGAGTGTATGGTAGAGCCTATATCTACCTTGGATATAGGAACCTTGGAATTACATCTTGGAGGGAAAATCTTAATAGCTGAAAGAAAGCCAAGAATATGAATTTGGATTTTCTGTAGTTAACATTGGGTAGTCTAGCAGTGTACATAACCAGGAACTTCCCAGGATATGGTGCCCTGGGCTCTTCATCTTATAGGGGAATAACTTTGTGTAAAAGCTGGGCTAGCTGCACATAGGTCATGGCTATCCCCAGAGAGTCTTTAGTGCAAAGGAGCTGGGAAGGGAGCAGAGAAAAGTGGGTGGTAGAGTAGGCTGGCTGTGGATGAGGATTGTGTGTCACACATCCTTCCCCTGGCCAGAAAAAGAAGAATCTGACCTGGAGACCCTGGGCCAAACCTGGAAAGTTCTTAGTTATGGTAGTGTATAAACATTCTTCCTTCTAACCGACTCTGAGCTATTGATTAAATAATGCATCATGAGTCCTTGCTAATTGAAAGTTACAGTGTAAAGGTAATCTTTAACAAACTCTGTGTTAATGGAAATTAGGGTCATTTGGCCTTCTTAGTCTAAATGTTTAGCTGATATCAGATGTTGTAGTGTGGAAGTCTGAACTAACAGGATTCTTGAACATATGAAACTCAAGAAAAATATGAGATCTGTCATTAAATTTATAGGCTTCTTTATCTCTGCAAGTCTAATTATGTGTGCAGAAGACTAATTGATAATAGCAACATCTTTATTGCTCTTCCTTTATTTGAAAAAGAATGGCTTGCTTTGTAAGAAATAATTAAGTTTTATGGTCCTACCTGTGCAGAGTCTTTTGTCGAACATCTCTTTTTTTTACCAATTGAAATCCTGAGAGCAATTAGAAACAGTGAATGTATTGTTCCCTAAATCACATACATATTGTCCTATTGCATTTTTACTTGTCATTGCAACAGCTGCTGCGGAAACTACACCTCTCGATATTTCAATATTGATGGGCCTTTGGTCCCTTCTGTCTCTGTTGCCATATTAACAAAACAGTAATTGCTAATACTTGCAAAGCATTTAAGTCGAGAAGGTGCTGTATGAACGGCTATGTTAAGGTACAGTTTTATCACTTGGCTGTAGACAAATGACCCTCTTCATTTATTAGGTGTGGGATAACAAAAAGTAAATTGGGCAATTAAATTTAATAAAGTTCATCGGGTATGCAATATGCTCTATCTGAGGATCTTCTTGTTACGTATTTGTCTTATTATTTCATAGTGGCGAAGATTTTAAGTATAAAGTATTTATTTCATTTGTGTATAAGTATACATTGCTGTAGTAAAGGACGCTGTAGTAAAGGACACTGTAGCTTTTTATAACTTTTGCTAGATTGTTAATACTTTATGTGTGACAAATGAAATATTAGCTGCCGTTATTTTACTACAGTTTTATGCTTTAAGAATAAATAGTAATTAGGTAAAATACATAAATATGGAATTTACGGACTCTCCAGAACCTAATTAAAATTCCTGTTTCTAACTTTTCTTCTTAGGTATCAGTGAGGCAATGATCTTTGGGCCACAGATTCCAGCCTGTGATTTAAATGAGCTGTGTTTTCACTTTCACTTGTTTAGCTTAGCAGAGACTGGCATCCCTCTCCTGGTGGGACACACTGTTACAGTATTGTATGTGGGCATTGGGAACACACTGGGCATATTCATAAAACATGAAGAATCCAAAAATCAGAAATTAAGCACACATACTTGCAAGTGGCATATTAGCATGTGAAGCAAGTTAACGTTCTTTAAAATAAAATGGGTAGCGGGCCAGTGGCCAAGCATGAGGATGGGGGATTTATGGATTTTAAAATTACTGTTCCTTTAGCTGATGTAAGAGCATCTCTTAGAAGCCCCCAGCTCAAGGTTTTTACCACAATATCACATGCTTAGATGGTAGGGTCTACTGCATAGTAGCATCTACTGAATCTGACTTCATATTTTCACTACCGTAGGAAATGGAATCCATAAGAAAGCTTAGATTCTCTCTCCACACCAAAGGGTTTTTACTACAATACAAGATGTAGGGTGGGATAATCAAAAAATACCCTTTTTGTGTTCTACATCTTTTTAGGCAAAGATAATGTCTGCGAAGGCTTAGTTTTTGATCTTAAATCTAAAGATATTATTACAAAGCATGACAAACTCTTCCAGGATCCATACTTTCCAAGTATACCAATTAGCAGAGGAACACCTATTCAATATGTAGAAGAAAGTTGGAGGCTCTACTAACATCAGATTGTGCTTTCATACCATCAAACGCAGTTTATTAGAAATGTCATTATACATTACTGAAGATACAGTTAACAAGCTGTGTATGCTAAATAGCTTGATTTATAATACATTATACAAATGTAGTATTGTAGAGCTTTATAAATAAATGATGCTCTGATCTGCCTTACTAAAATGAGTTCAGTTTCAGATCCTGCATGGGGACCTGAACTTGGCATGGATTTCACAAAGCCTTGTAAAAACTGACGTGACAGCTGGAAAACTGGACTATACGCCAGATTCCTCTGTTTCACTTGTTTTCAAATATTTACTCAGAGTTTAATAAAATGCCATTTACACGGATATAGTTCCCATGATATGACACAATGGGGAAAGGTTTCCAGCTATTTATAAACTCATAAACACGAGAACTGTCTGTTAATATGAAAACAGTTGTCTGTGTTAATGAGTTACCTTTGATGGAAGCTTTAATGATGGCAATATTAATAAGGTGCTAACAAGAAATAACACATGTGACATAGCAATCATTACATACAATTTACACATTCCAACCCAATCCTTATGTAGTTATAGTCAATTTATGATACGTTAGCTCCTACTGGGAGTTACTGAATTTGCGTAAAGAGGACGTCTCATAGAAAAAAAATTAACTTGAACATACAATACATTGATGTATACAGTAATATACCATAGCAAGGTTTTATCTAATTTTGCACCAAAAAAACTATCTTTATCTGCAGACCTGGAGGCTGTCATTGTTGTCAGTCATGTAATATTATGGATGACTTTCTCTGTACAAAAACCTCAATGGGCTGATTCTTAATGTCCTTTCTATGTAGACCCTTTGTACATTGATTTTTATTAGACAGAGTGTCCACTGGATGATTAACAACGAACCATTCTATTGTTTACTACAGGCAGCATGAAGTGGAGTCAGGGAGTTTGTCTTGTAGATAGGGCTAAGATAACAGAACTACAACTCATACAAATGGTAATATTCGTAAACAATAAAACATTATATTATACAAAAAATAGAACTGTTTAAATAAAGAAAAACCCACAAATTCTTAAAATGTAGTTGTCTTCTGATACCGGTAATGAAATAATGATGGGAGTTCTTCTTTTAATCCTAGAATCTACATTGTTAATGTGTAAAACAAAATAGCTGGATAAAGTGGTGCATGTGGATTTCTTTAAATAGAAATCAAATAAAGATAAAACAATATCCATTTGAGGATGGGGCCAATTTAAATCTGTTTTCAGATGTACCTCGGCCAGGTTAACCTTCATTGAAAAGGAGTATTACTGAGCTAAATAACCAAGGGACCTGTGGTTTTAAGTATAACGCTTACTACAAATGCCTTACAAATTACAGTTATTATTAACATGTTATCTTTTACATAAACCTAACTTCCAAAGCATAAGCTTCCTTTTAACTGCTTTGGAAACTACTTAATATCTCACTTGGGGATCCAGCAACCAAAGAGATGTGTTCTGTTTTTATCAGCAGAGCTTTTGACCTACCAAGCTGATAGCAATGAAATTAATTTTTAATCCAAAAGTACCAAATGGATAATGCTGTTATTATGTAACACAGATCAGCTATACAGATGATACGTATTATGTGCCGTGTGTGTTTCTCTTCCTTACAAAAATATTAAAGGCACGTAGACAGGCAACATATATGTGATGTGTGAGCCTAGTAATCCCTATTAAGAAAAACAAACCTACTGTTACCCAGCAGGACGAGAATTCATTTTACATGTGGCTAAAGTCAAAACACAGAAATCCCAGTGTAGGTGTTCAGGATTTCTAGACAGGGCTGTCCTTAGCATAAAGTGTTTCAAGGGATCTACCTATTACATTGTAACATTTTGTTAAACATTACATTTCATGAACACTGGTAATACTATAGGTCAGTTGTTCACGGTATCTTGAGTAATTCTGTAAGACAAAAACTGGAACATAAAGCCTATGGATACTCTAGTAAGCACCCAGTACGGTGGGGCACAATCATGGATACTTTAGCCATTCAAGCCCATTACGAGCCCAATAACTTATTTTTCTCTCACGTACCTCCGTATTTTGGTCTACACATCGTTCGGGATTCTGCCAAACACAGCCTCTCTCTCTCTTCCTATGTCAAGTCCATTGCCAGTTTCCAAATCATGCGGTGAAGGATTCTTGCGTCTTGTGCCCTATCTATGTAGGGTTAATCGTCTTCTAAAATAAAAACACCACAAAATCAAGTTATTGCAATACATTAATTGGTAAACACTGTGATTCCTTTCAAAATCCCTCCTAGGTTTCCTGGGACATAAAATGATAAAATGTAATGTGTAATATTGTTGTTGTCCATCTACAGAATGGCAGAAATCCTATCATCTTGAATTTTATAAACATTTACTGTGTTTAGAAATTCCAAGATGTGACGCGTTGAGGTCATAGAAGCAGCATTTATGAAAATTTTGTTCAGCCTGGCATTTTTTTTATTTAGAAATATTACTGTTTTTATTTTGTTTTTCTTTTTTTTTTTTTTCTTTTTTTCCCATCTCATTTTCTTGTATCTGCTGTATGCAGATATGTAACAACAATGAACACCTACATTTTGGGCACAGAGAAGGTAATTTTTACTTAAAAAATAAAAAAATATTGCTATGAGAATGTAACCCTTAATTTGAGTTTGGAAAGTTCTCTGTGCAACATGGGACCTTGCTGTTTAGTCTAGTATAGTGAGCTTGTAATTTTAATGTTAGAGAATCAGGTTATGTTAAATCACTTCTTTGTGAGCTGTCAATGAAACTGATGTATGTTTTTAGAGTAATATTTATTAAAGGCACCAAATTCTACAGAAAGCAATTGGTGAAAAAAGTTACATTTAAAACATAAAATAAGAATTTAAAGACAATGTAATAAACGACAAAGTCATTGTTGTTGTATGTGATATACAGAAAAATGTTTTAAAACGTTTTCAACATATGCCAGCCACCTTTCCTTGCAGTGACCTGTAAAAATACCCTGGTCTGGTGAGGAGTGTGAATCTTAGACCTTGTGTGTAAGTTAAGTTACAGGGCATCAGGGCACCAGAAGCAGAAAGCACCTTAATCATTAATACATTTAACTCCATTTCCAGTGGGCTGGGAATTGAATACTTTATCCTTGCTCAATCCTTTAGACTGTTTAACTAAGAAGAATACACTGCATTTACTTCTGTAGAAAGAATAGCCAATTTGTGGTCAACAAGTCCCTTCAGCTTTACAGTCTAGTCCAGTATAGGGGCTAGAGCCATCCACAGGTCATCCTTATGCCTTTTAGATGAGGATTCATAATTCTGTTAAAAATGTATAAAACAGGAAGTTACATAATAATATATCTTTGTAGTATCTGTAGAATTCAACATGTATTACTCTTAATCGTTCTATGTAGTATAATTAAATATAATGTCAGTTCTTCTCTTTTTGTGATAAATATCTTCCCAGATAATGTTGAATTACCATACTTGATTGGACTGTTTGATTGATGGGAAATAATTTCACTTCACAGTGACACCATGGTTGGAGTGAGATATAATGCAATAGCTACATACTTTAAAAGGAAGCAAAGGTCTCATTAAACTTGTTACATTAGACTTTAATCACGGGACAGAGAGTTAATTAGATTTGAGTATTATTATTAGGCTGATAGGAGAGTTGGTTTTCAGCTCTTTCTCCATACATTATAAAGGACCACCCTGAGCAGAAGCTCATTGAATTATGCATAATACAGGGCCAGCTCAACCTTTCTTGCTGTAGAAACTTTGCCAGCGTTGACCCTTAATAATGTACAGTGAAATGAGAGAGTTAAGTCCTGCAAACTTTCTTGACAATTATCCCTTTAGTTAATAAACCTCTTTGGTTTTGGTTAGACACTAACATCCTGGTCATGGATTTATCCCATTTTAATGTTTGAAAATACCATCAAGTCTGATTGCAAAATAGTTGACATTGTTCTTTTTAGTTATACTATACTTAGCAGTACTTTAGTACTGGTACTGGAAAGGCTAATATCTAGTTGGACAATAATTAATTTGAAATGACATTATCAATTCCACCAAATATTTCCCTATAGTTTGATTTGTGGATTGAAACCAGCATTGAACAATTTGCAGTTTTTACTTATTATGTCTTTAGCTGCTGATATTAGCAAATAGCCTACTAATAACAAAATTGAAATAAATCAGACATTAAATAATAATAAAATACATTTATATCAACATTTTAG
>VKOC01000005.1:31029341-31042591 GCA_009364415.1 Spea multiplicata
ATACACCTAAGCCCTCAAAATGAGAGAACCCAAACACCTTCTTAACACTCTGGTCAGTAGTTTTTTATACTACTTGATCCGTATGTCATAGCCTTTTCTCATATTCTCATATCTCTGACATGGGGAATTTAGACAGAAGCCTCTTCAATGTATAATGTATTAGGTGGGGTAATGGAAATATACTATACGATTAACAATAAGGACATGGAAAAAGTGAAATACTAAGCCTATGCTTCCCTGGCATCTAGAGGGTGGTGAACGACAAGTGTTAGGGAGAGGTGCAGTAAGTAATGGCACTGTGGATCCTGCTAGGTGCAGGGCCCAGGGCTTGAGCTTCTCTTGCCCCAGCCTAAGAGTAGTCTTGTTGTCTTGCTCCAAATCATATTATATTATTAATATTAAATTCTGAAAACTATATTTTTCAAAAACCCAGGTAAACCTAGTGTCTCAGTATGTATTTCCTTTTTGTTCAATGTGTTTCTGGCAGCCCCTCCACTTCATGCACCAAACATAATATGGCAGGTCCCTTTACTCCATGCACACAACATGAACTGGCAGCCCCTATACACCCTGCACACAATATGATAAAGCATCCCCTCTCCATGTCTGTAAAGCTTTAATGTGAATTATTGATTGCCCTGGGTGAGGCATACAGCAAAGGTCCATCAATAGGACCCTTTGTTTTGAGCCTCACCTAGCTTGACATGGCTTTTTCTCTGAAATCAGTGAGATACATGTGACACTGTTTAATTACTGGAGAAATAAAAAAGTTGATTTATATGTAGGCTATGTTTTGGCATCTCCCATAATTGAATGATTCATTTTTAAATTATGTAACTAAAATCAAGTGAATTTTAAGCCATATGGTAAAAACAGGTAACTATCTCCAGGCTTCCTTAAAAGTGTCCGGATAGGGTAATAAATTGTGTTTCTCAGTGGGTAAAATAATTGCAACATCACCAATTCAGCTCCATGGTAAGCAGTACAGTAATGTTAGATCGGACATACCAAGACAGAATCACCCATATTTTTGCTGGAACTGTTTAAATAGCATTTGCAGTATGCATTGTGGGGTATGAGCAGCGCTGCGGAATCTGCCTGTGCTTTAGAAATAAATGTAATGTAATCGTATGAGCACATCTTTAGTGTCTACAGGTAAGCATTCTAATCTTATAATAACCTTTAGTTTTTCTATCATATTGTATTTCTGGGTTTCTCTTAATTTTACATTAATTAGCATATCTTTTAATTTCACTTAAACTTTATTTTTGTTACTTCCTGGAATTTTCTTGTTGACTTTGTTTTCTTGGCTAAAGAGCTTCAAATCATTTCACAAATGGTCAGCCTTGTCCTAAGGATCTCCTCCATCTTGTGACATCTTCTTATTTACTGAGGAGGATCCTAAACATGTCTCTTTATGAGTATCACAATAATTGTTTATAATCTTATATACTTGTTGACTGTGTTTAATTAATATAGGCAATTAGCCTTTCCATCCCCAGCTGTTTGTTGTCCACAGTTTCCATGATGCCTAGAAAGCTAGTTGATTCAGGGTGATATTGTATGTAATGGATTTCCTATTTTCCTGTGTGAGGTTAGATATGATAATATGAAAGGATAAATCCAGCTTAAACACATTTGATGACTTAATCACCTTTTCCGACTGTCTTATTCGGCTTAGCTGCCATGTTAATTGAGGAAATATGCATCATTTCTGGAGGTGTCATATGTGTTTTATTATGTTGTGGGCAAGGCTGAAATTTGTTGAATACTGATTAGGTTTCCTTTTCGAAGTCACATGGTTAAATGACCTTTCTTGCTCATAGGTGGCTCATTAAGAATGAATCATTATTTCATTGAGTACTGTGTTTTCAGGCAGCAATTAGTTATTGGTAGCCATGTAGGGAAGTAATTGGTAACCATTGACTTGTATTGTAGCATATATCAGAGTTGGCATATTGTTGCTAGCCCTTATTTAGCTACTTTTGTTGACACTGATAATTCAAAATGAATGCTATTGGCTGGCAAAGACAAATGGAGAGAACAATATTCGTTAATTCAGCAATAACTGTCTCAGTTCATTTATGCTAATTTCGGCCTTAGCGAATTAAGTGCCACAGTACCACAGCGCCTAGAGGTGCATCTATGCATTACTGCCTTTTATTTGTTCTTGAGATACAGCACGCTGATGCACAACGCTTAGATGTTTTATACTGCTTCAAGGGTTTTACTCCACATTTGAATATTTATTAGTGTAAAGGTTTTAGCAGCTTTTCCTATGTGAGATAATGCAGTTTCATCATATGAACTTTTATATCCTATTATATTATAATTGATGTGTGATTTCTCAGTACCTTCAAACATGTCACTAGGCCTGTTCCCCTGTAGAATTTGTAGAGCTTTGGATTATAAACCAAGCCATTAGAGGTAGAGGTAACACAGTGGGATGCAAACAGGGTTATGCTTTCATTCGGTATGCATATATGAACTTTGAGGCAAAGTCTGATTATCACATGTTGGCACCGCTTTATCCTATTCTTTCTTTAAATTCTCATTAAGTTTCTTTGTATTTGCAACAGTGTATAGACCGCATGTCCTGGTAAGTATCCATCGACAGTAACTAATGACATTTTGAAATACCCTATTAATAATATAATGGTTTGTTGATTTTCTTCTTACTTCAATAAGACTAAATTAGTACAAGCGATCTACCCTCTTCATCTTGTAGGATGCTTAAAACAAAAAAGAAAAGATTGTATCTCCTATGGTAATAACTTGGAAAACCAATATCAGGGCAGTTGCAAGACTATTGGCACTTTGATTAATCCTCACTTCAGGAATATGTGCCTCCTTGAGATAATGTCATAATGATTCAAAGTGGGAATTAGTAAATGAATCACAGCTGTTCTGGTGTGAAATTCATTTGTGCTGGGATGAATATTCATGATTTTTTTTAAATTACACGTTGTATGAATATTATTGTGGCATTCAATGGGCGCTACAAATATATTTCTCTTTAATACAATCACCCTGTTAAAAGTTCTTAAATAGTTTTGCTTATTATTATTATTACGTTTTTGCTAAGAGGTGAAAATATTATACATATATTTTTTTATAGACAATACTAGTAAACACAAAACCTAAGCTGAATTGTAAAATATATGTGATGGGTGCAGTATGTAGTTCTTTCACACATATCTTAATGTTTATCTAGTTGATATAACACACCTTTCTAGAATGCTAATATATTCTGGTTAGAATTATATACCGTATTTGCTCGATTATAAGACAAGGTTTTTTCCAAAGCAAATGCTCTGAAAAATACCCCTCGTCTTATAATCGAGGTCATCTTCTAATCAGACCTCTAAAAATATCTGCTGGGGCCAGGCTGCTTACCGGGCTTTGGTTGCGAGCAGCGTCTCTTCTAGCAGCCGGAGAACAGGAAGCTTGCAGCTTCCTCACAGAACTCTACCTCCCTCCTTCTCTGGGGGCGGGGCCAGAGAAGTTTGCTCGGCAACAGCCGGAGCCCCTGCAGAATGTCTTCGAGTGAGGAGATCTGCAGTTCAGGTAAGGGGTGGGGGAGGGTTTTTTGTGATTTTTATTGTTGAAGGTTATGTGTGTAAATGGATGAATGAGTGAATTTAATATTGTTTGTGGAATGAGTGTATGTGTGTGATAGCATGGATGTTAAGGGGGGAGTGGGGGTTGTAGCATGGCATAGGGAGGCTGGTAATTTTCCCATTACTATCATTCTCCAGCTCCAGCATGTACTGGCTTGCTGGCTTGATAGGATGTGATTGCTGTTCAGCGTTGATATATATTATCAAACTGCTAACAGCAATCACACTCCTATCAAGCCAAGGCGCCAGACATGCGGGCTTAAAAGGCATATCATGGGGCTGAGTGGCTATAGGGGTTAAATGCATATCTGGTCTACTGACTTTTAACCCTATATGCTACTCAGCCCATGATATGCCTATATACCATCCAGAAATGGATTTAACCCGCCTATATGCCACTCAGCCCGCTGATTGCCTTTAACCCCTATATGCCAGAGTGGCTATAGGGGTATAGGCATATCAATGGGGGCAGAGTGGCAAATAGGGGGTAAAAAAAGTTCTGGGGCAAGAGTGGATAACTGGGGGGGCAGGTGGCACATAAAAGGAAATTTTAAAAAAACAATTTCTCAATCATAAGCTGTTATTAAACATGACAAATATTTACATGAATTAATATTTACTGTAAACTTTTTTCCTATAGGGTAGTCTTATGTTCAGGCTTTTTGTTTTTTTCCTAAATTAATATTTTGATTTTGGGGGGTCGTCTTATAATCGAGAAAATACGGTATTTGATAGTCACAAGTCTTACTATTTTACATGACACATAAAGTAGACAAAATGTGGTATCAATTGTAGACATTTTGTACCAAGTAGGTACAAACTTGGGTTAATTTAAATTTAAGCTTTTATCATTAGCAACTTGTACTTAATATTCAATGTGGGTGAAAGATCCATGTAACTTTTACAGCATTTCCCCATTTTTTAAAAAATATGTATTTTATTAATCACAAGGAGCACAAACTGATTGAGAGGCAAAATATTGTAACAAGTACATTGTTTTAAACTAATTTATGTCAGTAATATCACTTTAAGTTTGTAAACCTAGTTCCTTAACTAAAAAGTATAGTTTCTTAAGGAATACATGTTAATAACACCTTTTAAAACCAATATTATTGTTGTGTGTTGAAGTGTTAATATACAAAGTACTTAAATGTGGTTTATCTCTTTTTATAAACTACTTCATATTCACAAGCACAAACTATAACATCATATACAAACTATAAATTTATTTTTGAACACATAATATATGTGTGTGGTTGTAAAGAGCGCTGCCCCTGTAATTTCTTCCAGACTGCAGTAGTTTCCTCCATTCTATGATATATTAATACTGAAACTCAATTTTGTCTTTATTGCCCTTCCATGTGTTTAAGATTGGCTTTTTATCTTTGTAGTTACCTATTTAAATCAATGGCGGAATAAATATTTAATTTTTTAAGAAAAATAAACGTATTATGCAAGGAAATGAGTGAAGGACTCTTGAATGTCATGTCATATATTCAGTCAAAACAATGGTTTTTGAAAATTAATACAAGCTCATGTCTAGGAAACACAGTACTATCGGATCAACTGTTCCACTTGTGTGAGAGTTACTTAATAAACCCATTAGATTTCTGATTAGATAGCCGTTGCCTCTCATTCATTAGGATGCACAAAGAAAGTCTGCTCCTTGCTTCCTTCACAGTTAATCTATTTTTAAGATGAAATTTCCATATATATGTGATTGTTCGGCAATACACCACAGGTCATTTCAACTCTAAAGAGGTTGTGGGATGATTCATTTTACAGTTGAAAACACGAGCAAAGGTGCTAGAAACATCCTGGTATTTGATGGTATTTGACACTTACAGTAAGTTCAGTTTTCTGCCAGCATATCTTCACAATATTTCCAGTGTTCTAATTAAGTTGAAGGGCCATGGAAAAAAATGTATGTAGGAAAAGATCACTGTTATGTTATACACAAGCTCAACAACATTTATACTATCTTTATATTGCGAATGATTGTGTTACCTGCAGGTAGTGGATTATTTTTACATTGTGATTATATTGATCGCCTGTAACAATTTACGTTGTCTAAAAAAATGTAGGCTTAATGTTCCATAATGCAAATGTAAGGATGGGGATGGGGAGAATATTCAGAATTCTTTAAACTACATTGAAGAATGAAATTATTAATATCTGGCAGGGTTATGTTAATAATATAATACTTGTTATACTAAGTACATATCTAACATTTCTTCCCTGTAAGTTTTTTAGGGTAAATGTTCATGTTTTTAACAATTGGTAAGTTCATATTGGTAAGAGAAGACATTTTTTGTATCAAAATCTTGATATGCTTTCAATGAGCCTTTGGCCTACCTAATTTTAGTACTTATTTACAGCGGTAGTAAATATTTACTTTTACACTTTTTTTCCAGTGTTTATATATTTATGTATTTAACATAACTTGTGCAATATTGTTGGATTTTTTTGTGATGTTTTGTAAAAACAAATTAGATTTTTTTTACACAATGGCTTTTAATTGCCCAGGGCCCTGCATGGTTTCAGTCTGCCCCTGTCTTGAACCGTTTACCAGACTTCTGCTTGACATTGACCTTTGCTCGTGCTTTATCGCTGAATCCTGTTGCCTTAAATCCTTCTCCAGTATACCTGACCTCGGCCTACCTAGAGTAAGATCCTGTTATTCCTGTGCGGTATGCCAGGTTATAGAAACTCTGAATTGCAGACACCTATATCAGCCATGACACTAGAATATCTGTTTACACCAGAAGAAAGGCATCTAAGAGGGGATATGACATCATTGTACAAACACATACAGGGATAATAACAGCCAATCTCTGATAATTGTTCATTAATGGGAGAAAAGGTCATTCCTTCAGACTTGAAGAAAGGAATTTTATCTAAAGCAACTAAAAGAGTTCTTTACAATAAGAACAATAAAGATCATGGTTGAAATCAGTCATTTTTGAGTGAAAGAGGATTTTCCCTTTAAAAGGTACAATTGAAAGTCACATCAATCTTGGTGTTTTCACCTCTTCTTCTGGATCAACAATAAGGTTGAACGTAATGCCCTTGTGTATTTTTTGACCCAAATGCCTGTGTTACCACGTTACCACTTTAGTGTTATTATTATTATTTCTTTAATCTTTCGGTAGCCTCGAAAAATACCCAGTAAAAATAAAATCCATACCGATTTTCAAATATATAGAGTAAAATAAGATCTACATGTTCTGGGCTGTTGTGTTAACATAGGGGAGCTATACATATGAAAATATATAAACGATATTATTAAATCAATCACAACATTAAAGAATGCATGTACAAAAATATAATATTACCAAGGAATTGTCTAAATAAACTTATTCCAAAACTCACCTAAGCCATGCAAAATTTAATTGGGATCAAAACAATGTTTATACAAGGTGGACAGTGGATTAAAAGGAAATCTTTATTAATAGGTGTTTTGTGTTTTGTTTTTTTTTGTGTGCAGATATGTTACCTGTATTCAAGCAGGTCATTATTCTGTGATATAGTTGAATGAAATGAACCAACATAGATTGTGACATCATGGTAGATTACGAAGGAGATAAATGAGAAAGTATTAGGGGGAAAAAACATGAGTGTCAAGGGCAAAGCACATCATGGTAAAGGTCCGTAAAATAGAAATGATATATACTTGTGTAATATAAAAGGGATGTGTTCAAAATGAGAGAAATAGATTGTTTATTGCGTAACTCTGGCAGAGAGTGAGCATAATTGATGTATTTTTAGACAGCTTTGCTGTAAATATGGCCCAGCATCATTAATTAAATAAATGGCAGCATGCTCAAAGGTCCTTAATTCACTTAAGTGTATTTTTTATTAATCATATAATATTACCACAAATAATTTGGCAATTAGCCGTTTTATTGTTTTCAATTAACTTCATTGTTAATTGATTTTCAAACAAGTAATGCTGGATGAAGCAAAAATACGTGCTGTCATTTTATATTTATGTTAAAAATGTAAACAAATGGTACGAACAATTTTGCTAAGTGTCTTTTTTTTTTGGTTGTAAGGGAAAGTACATCACTGCTGTAAATGTCGGTTATTGACACATTAAATGAAAAAGCAAATGTCCTTTCTCCAAGGTTACAAACTTATACTAAAACATTTTTCTAGTTTATATGTCATATAGTCTAATTTCAAGCAGCTCATTAGAACATAGCTGTGAAAATTCACCAATCTCGATTAATTATTTTAGCATATTGGTTTCACTCACACTATAAAAGCTGTTATTCTAAATGAGAACATTTAATGTCAATTTATAATGAACTCTGTAACTAAGAAGTGGGTGAAAATTGTTGAAATATTATGCAGAACAAAACCCCTAATTTATATTGAAGGTGCTTTCCCACTTAGATAAATAAGCACACTGTAGCATGTTAAGCAAATAAACATTAACAGATTACTGTATTGTATTATTTCCTTTAAAAAAATGTATCTGTTTCCATGGCAACAACCAATCTTTGCCTACCTTTGTGAAACATAACTTAGAAATTCTGAATGAGACAAATTGTATGTGATTAAATAAGTATTTCAGGTAACTGTTTGGTCATTTATCAGTACTAGGAATGGTGTCGTGCTGCATTTAGTTACAAAATTATTCAGTTCTGATAAGTTAGGTGGAATACCCCCTTTTACTTAAACACAAAATTAAACTTAAATTTGCCGCATGGCACAGTTCACAAAACATACTGTTATTATTTAGTATTCATGAATGGATCTAATTAAAATGTTTTTAATTGTACTTTTGACATAACAACCTACTGTTTCTGATTGACTGCACATAGGGAATTATATTAGAGAAGAGTTATTCAAGCAGAAATGAAATACAACGTTGCCTTAGTGCTCGCGAGGTTTGTGCAAAAAGTGCCACTCAGTGTCCAGTTTAAACCCAATCAAATCCAGTGTTCTCCGTGATATTTAGCATCCTCATGCGCTTATACATCCTCTTTTAAGGAGGTATCCTTTCAGTCATGCCACAGTTGGACAGGGCTTTCATTGTGCATGGATTATTTTGTTGTGCGAATAAGAAACTGTTCACACTTGATATCAAAGATCAGGGCTCTATTGCTACTAGTCTCAGAAGAAATAAAAAACAACTCCACAGGATTGAGAGATTTATTAATCTATTTGTTTTGTGGAATCAAAAGTACATTTTAATTTTAAAACTACCCAGCCAGAATAGCTTATTACTCTTCCCAATATGTATTTCCCTACTGTTACATGTAAGTTAACATATACATCAAAAATGTTATATATATTGAATGCCAAATTAAAGTTGAGGTTTCTGTGAATGGACCGCATTAGTAATATGTACATAAATGCAATGATAAAAGAAACAAGTATTTTAGTACTGGCTTACCAGATTCATTATGTGGTCAGGAAAAAGCTAAAATAAAGGTTATCCCATAAGAATATTTCACAGTCAATATAGTTATAAGCATCTACACCAGGCAATATCTTTATTTGAATATCATTATTAAATAATACAATTTACATATAAAACCAATTTAAAAGCATACTTAAATTGTATTGAGAAAGAAAGTGTAGTATAAGGGTAATCTGCTGTCATGTGCCTCTGGTAGAGGCAAAGTGGTTTTCTGTTTCAATAGTCTTTTAAAAAAACCAAATCACATACATCATCTATATGAATTAAAGCTCACAGACATCTCCGGACAGATATTAATAGAGGGTTAACCTTTCAATGCTAGAAAAGTTCTTTCCATTGCTATTTGCATGATATTTAAAGGTTATTGTTAGCAAGCTGTGAAAAGGGTGTTTGCCTTATTTATGGAAGTAGTGGTCACAGACAGTTTTTATATAAAGAGAGTTTTAAGGAATGTGTGTTTGTATAAATAATCTGTAAAATAACATTTTTAAACATTGAGAGTTATATTTGATCCAGTGGCAGTGACGAGGAGGCCTGGTACTTTAAGGCCAGCGACTGCCTAATGACATATGTGCTACAGATAGCTGGATATGCGTGATCACGCGCTGGCATTTTTACACCCGTGACGCACGTGCGCATACCCAGCTGCTGGCCGCACGATGGAACAGCAGGTCAGGTAAGCGTGTGGGACGTTTGCCCAGTATACCAGATGGCCGGTCCAGGCCTGCATTTGATATGGTCATATTAACTTAATTTAAGTTGATTTGAAGTTTTTTTTATGAAGACTCAAGCATTCCCAAACTTCTACTAAACTGCCAAGTATTGCAACGATTATTGACAACCAGTATATCCTGAAAAAAAAATGCCAAAATAAAAATGACAATATATTAGTTGATCCGGTACACATCATTAAAAACATTCCATTGAAGCAGTGGCAGACTAATAAAGATTCTTTCTCCAGAGTTTCCATTGACAGTCCCAGCATGGAAAAAAAACCAAGCTTTTTATGCCAACATGGCCATAAATCCTTTTTGACTTAAGGCTATAATTAATCATTCCCTGAACAAAATGAGGATAATAGCAAAATGACACATGAAGAAGGAGCTCTAGATACACGGATTTTGCTCTTAAGAGTCCTAGCCATATTGTTAGAAAAGTTTTATTCAGCACGGCAAGTGGAACGCCATCCTCAAAACAGTTTACAAGGGGTTAAAAAAATAAAATAAAATGTGGTACTTCTTCTGCAACAATTCCATAGATATCTAGGCCGCTGAAGTTTTCAATCATTCTCTATCACTATGAAAAGGTCACTAAATCATATTTCTTCTGATCTAAGCCAAAACAAATGGCTCTCTTCTCTGTTAAAGTGTAAGAGCTTTAAAACATTTCTTTGACAACCATTTTATAACCTTTCCTAAGCTCTCAGAGATGTTCCTACGTCTGCTTTTTTGTTGTTGGTAATAATGTAATAGTAGGTATGCTTGTGCTTTTGTTTTCCCCTCGTACATTACATTTAATTAGCTAGTGTCTCTCAATTCTAAGTTGTATTTTATTGTTACCTAATTGCATCTACGTTTTTTTTTTCTTTTTTTATGTGCTATTTGCTCTGAAGAAAGCATCAGAACATTTGCATGTGCCTTTTCTTTGCTGTAATTTAGTGGGGGATTTTTTATTTATTTTTTATCAATGGTGTAATAGAAAATCTTCTAAAAGTAATTGCTTTTAAATTGGTCTTAAATTGTATGAAAAGAAAGGTTAGTGGAAAATGCCAAACATTACAATATAGCAAGAACCTTCAAATTGTTATCATTTGTTGTTTAAATTACTGTAATATTGAATTAAAAATAATTCTATAAAGCGATTAAGACCCTGTCCTCTACAGATAATGTTTTAACACATTCAGAGCTTGTGCAGTATATTATTTAAGCAAACTAGAATACTTGGTTTATATCTGATGTGAGAAAACTATTACAATTTGAATACATATACAATTCTAGAATTTAGATTTGTTTACTTGTTTACTCATTTAAGACATAAGGTATAATCAACTAAAAAGGTACGGTATTGTGTTTCTATATTGTATCTGCATAGCACTAATAGGATTACCACTATTCAGTGTTTTGGTTTAAGCACATCCTTTAAGTTCTGTAGAAAAAAACAATGAGTTAAGTGAAACATCGATACATTTATTCTGCCTTTATGCTGTATACCTACTGTATCTAATACAAAAACTGGTCACAACTGGGTACTTTCTTGCGAAATTAGGATCTTTAAAAGTTAGATTCATGTTTCTGTGTATTTTAGTTATTTTATGGAATTTTAATAAAATCAGAAGCTTGAGAGTCTTGACTTTGGCACACGAAGACAGAGAAGCAGGTATATTCTCATCTTATGTAGCACATTTTTTACCCTGTGAATTCCATTTCCCCTTGTGTACAGAAATCCTGACGCTGTGTCACTCAGAGACAAAAAGAAAGCTATATATATATATATATATATATATATATATATATATATATATAATATATAGTTAGTACCTTAAACATTTCACCAGCGAGGAATTTCGGTCGTGTTATTGTTCTTTAGAATGACAGGTGCCAAGACAGTAATTTTGTTTCACTCAAGTTTCCCCAGTATAGCCTGACAAAAAGCAAGAACATGAAAAATGTCTGTGCAGGTGCACAATTTTTATTTAATATTTATATATGTGTTTCGTACACCTGCTGCCAGATGTACAATAGCCTGTGCTGGTAATAAATGTTTTTTGTTCGCCAGCTGAGATTTTCACAAACAAAGGTTGTACAAAAGGTATATTGATTATATTACAGCTATGGTGACGGGGAGATAGATAGTAGACTTCTTTAAATTGACCAATAACAATTCAGATAATTTGGTTTAGTTTTTGGTCCCTTGGTTTTGAACAATCAATTTCAATTTGGCTTGGATGAGGAAATTTTGGAAACTAAAGTTGTAGTCACTCACTCTCACACTCCCATTTTTACACTCTCTCTCAATTTCTCCCTACCTTCTGTGCCAACTGGTTACATGTCCCTGTCTCCATTTCTGCAGCTCCACTTCTTCTGCCTATTCCTGTTTTTCTCTGTCTTCTTTCCTCATCAGTTTCTCCCCAGTATCAGTTCTGTTAACCAGGCCTCCCAGAGCGCTTCCGCAAAAAAGAGAGCCCTTTTGCGCAAGTACTCCAAGAGGCCACAATAAAGCAGATGGATTCGTTGAGAAAGACAGGGTCAGAAATGTTTCTATTTCTCTGAGGATCCATCTGAATTATTCTGAGCCATGCCCCGCACCACAGGAATACCCTCTCCCTCATTTCTCTAATCAGGGGAGAAGGTGTGAGCAGAGGCTCCGTCACAATGGAAGCCCTAGATAACAGAGCTGATACCGGGGAGAAACTATTAAAAAAAAAAAAACAAGAGAAGAACAAGAAGAGACAAGACAAGAAAACATAGAAGCAGTCAGTAGAGTAGAGTAGTAGGAAGACATTGAGAGAGATAGCATGAAGGAAAGAATGAGAGTGTTAGAGAGAGCATGAGAGAGAGTGAGTGACAACAAATTTTGGTTTCTGAGTGGAAAAAGCCCTCCAAATTTCACCTGAACCAAAAGGATAGAAAACTAAAATTGTTGTGCGAAAATGAAAAGACCAAAAACAAAACCAAAAAAATTATCCTAGTATTTTTTGGTCCCTTGGCAAACTCTAATAGGTAGAGTTAAATAGATATTATAACCCCAGGATCATTTATAGCCTTTAACTAATAGAAGGTTTTAAATACCAGTTTGAGGTGTTGCTTGGAGGATAGCGTTGAATAAATCTTTTTGGATAAATCTCGTAGTTCCAAAGCTTTTGGTAAAAGCTTAGTGTTTTTGTTTGTATTTTTATTATAATTATTTGCAACATCATACCACATAGAGATCTGCATAGTTGTAAAAATAAAGTTGCACATTTTCTCAAGGCCTTGCTGTGTTGTGAACTTCAAACCCTAGGGACTGTGCTTTGGTCCAGTCAAGGACGTCCTGTGTGTGCGTGATAATACTGTATATGTAAGCAGAAAAATGGCATATAATTAAATATAGTGGATAAAAAAGTAACGATTTAAATAAGTCTATGGGTACATTGATCTAGGTGGGGATCTGTTGGTAATTGATGCTGCCTCATATGATGGTAAATAACCTTTTGTTGTGTA
>VKOC01000005.1:31045438-31085608 GCA_009364415.1 Spea multiplicata
TATATATATATATATACATGGCACAATACGTGTCTGCTCTACATTATTGCATGATTCTTGTAGAAAAGTGACCTACGTATACATTTAATAAAAATTTGTTTTTATATATATATACAGTCATATATTTTTGTGCATGTACTGCAAAGGATTACTGTACATTAGTTGTTCAGCAACTTGTGATACATCATTAAAACAAATGCCCAATATGGAGACCATAACTCCAAATGAAATATTCACTCTATTAGAACTGAATTCCCAGTAAGTTAAGTGCCAACATTTTTTAAATGATCCAAATGTAATACAACATTGAGTACAGAGAGTACCTGCTTTATGTTACCCACAGCTGGATGGATGACCATCTTAGTGTTCTCCAATACTGACAATACTGTTTGTTTATTGTGGCTTAAAATCTGTAGATATTTTTTTCATAGGTATGTTTGCAGAAATAATTGATATACTGTATATGCCTTTGTTCTGCCAAATATTTAAGTACATTACCTATATACTCCCAACATGCAGCGCAGCACTCATACCTTCCATTATGCCTCTTGGTAGCTGAGAGTGAATAATAGAGCTTGATAGTCAGGGATCTGGTAACAAAGGGCAGGTATTAATAGGGAGTTTAGTTTTAGAGAGAGATCCTGGAGAACTAGAAACCCTTAGCTTCCTGGGTGAGGTTGCCTTAACTCATCAAGCTACCACTCAGAACTGAGCTCTGACTAGTGAACAACAGACTTTTTAGTGAGATTGTGACATTTTAAGTAAAACAGACAGCTGCAGGTTATAAACACATAATGTTTCCTTTATACTTACCTGTTCCTTATCTCTATCTTGTTATCTCTACCACCATCTTTATATACAGGAAGGTTTCATGTTAAATTGAAGATCTAGTCCCTTTTATTATAAATTTTAATCCATATTGGAGTCTATTTTACATGCAAGTCCATCATGCATCTTATGCATGTATATTTTGCAATTGTCAGAAAATAATTTCCTTTATGTCTGCGTGTCTTTATTAAGTTATTCTTCCTGTACATGTGCTGTAGTGCTCCAATTGAACTTGATGGGAGTACAGTTAACCTACTGCATGTACACTAGCTTGATAAGTAGGTACAAATATGTATAATAGATTTGCAATATATGCAAATTGGACTCTATTATGCATTATACTTAAACAGTCGAGTATACCTAGAAATAAAACAAGTGTAAGCATAAACCTTGCTATTCACCAGGGACCCCAACCAATGATGATCATCTTTTTTGTGGGTAGGGTAACAAATCATTGCGCCATTGGCTCCTTCTGCCGATACATACACTCTAACACATAGACACACACTTACAATAAAACACACATACTAACATTACTCTAACAAAGACTCACACGTTGATGTTAATATATATACTCCTTTTTACACAAACTAACATATACAGTGCCTTTCACTAATATCTGTACCCTTGGTAGATATGAGGCTTTGAAAAATTATTTTATTGTCTAACTTTTAGATATTGTCTTCAAAAAATACCAAACATTTGCGAACACAACACCGGTTTATCCCAAACCTGGTGGACTTGGCACTGGTGGACTCTCCTCTATAGCTCACCCAAGAGGTTTCAATATTAGTGGAGGGCACTGTACACATTCATGCTCACACACACACATATTAATGCTTACACACATACAAATTCATGCTCATACTTACACATACACATTCATGCTAACACACACTCCCTCACACACACATTCACATAAATATTCATGCAAACTCCCACACACTTATACAAACACTCCTAACATATTTACATACATACATACATACATAGCTACTCACTTTCATCACCCACAGCTTTCTTTCTGTCTGTTTGCACAGTGACCCCACTGCATTCAATTCTTAATTGCAGGGCTGTTCTTAGCTAAGTAAATGGTTGCCTTCCAGAATTTCTTACATACCTGGCTGTATGTGCAGGGTTAAATGAATATTTTGGTAAATGTAATTGCATATTGTATGTTTTTTTCTACAACACTGCCAAAAAAACAGATGAACAAAAACGTTTATGAGTCTAGAGAACACAAATATGTGTTCTTAATTAAACACACAACCATAAAAGAAATGCCCAGAGTAATTTGCCTTTTGCAAATATAATAGACTGCGAGCTGCTGATGAGTTTAGAAAATATGTTGTTTTTTTGTTAAAGCACAGATTAGGTTCTTAGGCGCAGTAAGTGGTACGTCATGTAAAAATAGATTTTTCTCTGTGTATTATTGGTTGCAAGCAGGATGGTAAAGACATATTGACATTTTCTCAAAGTGTGTTAATATAAAGCTTATCCAAGAGGCTTGAACTGAAGTCCTAACCCAGAATGATATATCTAAAATGTGACACTTTTTGCCAGTATAAATATATATCGGGCAGTTATCATTTATCAATTTAGATTCTTTAAAGCCAAGTATAACATCTGGGTAAATAACAAAGCTAATAGAAATTATAAATGAATATGATGATTAAATCTAGGGTGAAGCTAATACAATTATATAAAAAGAACTACAAGTATTACCAACATATATATATATATCTAATAGAATACAATAACAAAACTATGCAATAACTCCAGTAGCTGAAATTATAAGTACAAATCTATACGAGCCACAATTAGAAATTCACTACAATACCCAAATGTTACCATTTGAATATATAAATCAGCAATTTAGTCATTGAACCAGAGGAGATTAGATCATATTAGCATATTAAGGTACAATTATTAAGTGCTTCAATTTACTTTTTGACCAAAGTAGGTTGAATAGATCTCATCTGTGACATAACATTTAATGGGAATTATGCATAAAATCTGATTTTAAATATTGTATCACCATAGCAACCAATGGAATGATCCATTCAGTAAGAAAATTTAATTGGAACTTTTGTGATAAATTCACTTTTCATTTTATAATCCCTAATCTTCCTGTTTTGTCCAGAACTAATCTTTCTTTCAATAAATATTACCGGTATTTGTATACTTATTATTGATTTGCCTTGGCTATTATATGAGTCTGCATAAAGACTGATACAGCTTTCAAGTGCGAAAGCAGGAATATTATTGGGGAAATGGTTAGTAATCAGGTTTTGTGAGCTGAAGGAAAAACAGGTGGAGTCACAGGTTGGAGTTTGCCGTTCTCCTACGGACAGGTATGAATGCAAATGTATGCAAATATCAACTTGTGAATGCATAATCATATGGTGCTTCATTGGGTGTGTTCACAGTATAACATTAATGACATTTATACAACTTACTAACAACCCATCATAATTAAATCATATTTTCCATTAATACATATTTGAGCAAAAGTATGACATTGAATACAATAGTTACTTTTGTCCAAGGGGGCATTTGCAATTGCAGATGTTATTGATGTACAACAAGGTATATATGAACATCATACAATGTAAGTATAAGGGAGAAGAAGAGTCGGCTTAAGAAGAGATGTTAATAGATTAATAACCAGCTGACCAGCAATGCATGGATGTGGTTCTACAGTATATGGACTGTGTGTGAGATGATTTCCTAATTCAATTCACAATAAGTTAATCATATTTTTTATCTTTACTAAATACTAATTTAAATATGACCTCTTTTGTGCTATATACGAGAGGCATCATTTGATGCCACTTAACATTTTAATTCTTCATACTTAGGATTTCTTCTTCAAACTTGCAGGATTCATTAAGAAATCATGGGAATGCAGGGGCGGCCAATATAACATTTCCTTACATTGCATTTGGTAGATGTTAGAAATGTGATATAGATCTTTGAGCAACTTAAAACAGAACATTAAAGAAAAGTAACAATAGTGCAAGATATGGAAGGGTTTCAGTGATGAATTCAGTGATGGATTTAGTGAAGTCACAGTTTTTTAGCAACTACTTTTGTAGGCTGTATCACAAAGAATGGTCTCTAAGACATATGTCTCCTTTGCCTGATTGTTAACTAACTCTTTGAGATTATAATTTATTTTAGTAATTTAGCTGCATTTAGTAATGTCTGCTGCATGTCTTGCACTTCAGTGGTTTCATTTCCTACGCTTAGTATATCATTCACATCAATGAAGAGGTTTATTTGCATTTACCGTGAATCTTTTATTTATGAGCTGTAGAAAATAACGTCCATTTTTGAAGAATTACATTTCCTCATGTAGTAATGTAGCGCTGGAGATTTAATTAAAATTATTGCAACTCATTTGAGATTTTGCAGTTTGGCTAATAAAATAGTATTATTAAAATTGATGATCGTGAAATTTTATAATGTTAAAGGAATTCCCACTAAACTCTTAAAGCAAAGAAAGCCAACAGGAAATGTTCACATATTTAGACATACTGTATAGAGTAGCTAAATAATTCAGGATTATTGATATAATCTTTCATTTTTATTTGTAATCTGTAGTTATTTGCCCCCGGCTACTTGGATTTAAAGGTTCCTTTAACTTGAGCTTGTTTAAAGAGGCTTCTCCCCTTGGGCACCCACAAAACATGCTTTTGTGTCACTCAATAATTAAATGTTTCTCAAAAAATATAATGAACAACAAAATATGAAATTATTTCTTGAAAATTATTTGAGCACTACCAGTAATTATTGTTTCTAGAGCTGAATTTAATAAAAAAAATATTATATTTTGCATCGCAAGTGGAGTAGCACCGTTTAACAGGGTTAATGGAGAGTATAACATATACATTTTTAAAAGGGTGGGTTGGAAGGCGAGTTGTGGTTTCATCTCTCTCACTTCAGTATTGATTATGAAGGACCAGCTGCATCAGGTTTCTACTGTATGAAGGATTGAGCTGGCTAAAGCACAAATCAAGGTATAAGGGGACTCTGCAGAAACCTTACTGATTTTACTATAAAAGATCACTTGGGCTGGCCCTCCATAATGTAGAGCGACGTCAAGGACTTGAAGCACAAGTCTCTTGAACACTCTCCCTTTCTGTGAATAGACCCCATTATGTGTATATAGCTAAAAATCTAACTAATGTATATTAGGGCCAACTTCTTAAGTTAAACCCATATGTCTTCTGCCACTTTGTAATACTGAGGTGGGATACGTCTTTCAACCATATGTTGTATATATAAATCAATTTGGAATATATTAAGAAGTAGTAAGATCCTAAAAAACTGATACTTAAGGACAAAAAATATCATTTACTTCACAAAGATGCATCAAAGGTAATAAAAAATGCGTAAATTGAAATAACTAATATATTCATTACAAAATTAAAAGATTACATTACCTTTCATGGACACAAATGAACACTGTTAAACTACAAATTAATTTGTAACTGTCAAATTGCTTTTTCATTAAAATGCAATTTACAGAATGACAATCAGAGAGTGTTTGTTGTGTAAGTTATTTAGATCAATGCATCAGGGAAAATACAAGTTTTACAGAGTTTATTGTCTTTTTGACATTGCTCATGATATCTAATTTGTTTTCTGTTCTCCCACACAGTTCAGTTACTTTATGGTTTGCATTCAACATCAAATAGCCTATAATCGACTTACAATTAAATGAAAAATAATTAAAAAAAGATGCTTAGTTCTGGTAGCACCAAACAGCTGCAGAAGAATTTGAACCAAGATATCCAATTCATAAATGCCATGATTGGAGTAGAAGAAGTAAAATGTTCTCTGTCAGATAAATCTACATACTAAGCTAAAATAAATAGATCTATGTATGCTATATACTATAGACAAGTGAAACGTATTAAACAGGGAACCCTCTGTCCAATTAGTGTAATCTTCTCAAGTTTCTTCCTCTTTATCACATGTAAATACTGACCTAAAACTGGTGCACCAGTTCTCAATTGACATGTTACAAAAGAGATCTGTGATCCCCTAGCTGTCCCATTTAAACTATAGAGGTCTGTGTCTAGCCAGTATAGTATCTGTAGTAACCAAGAAATATCCTGGTAGGCCGCCTCCCGCGATGCTTGAGCTAGCTATCTAATTACAATGTAGCTGCAGTAGAAAAATAGGTCACAGCTACGCATATAATAAAACCCATTGTGCGTATGCTGGCCAGAACCTCAACGGACATGATGTCATATCCAGTACAAAGCTGACTGGTAGACAACTGCATGTGAGGTAAGGAGGTGCAAGAGAGAGTATGTATATCAATTTAATTAAGTTATATCACTGCATTGTTAAGCTGAATTTATTGCATTTCTAGTATTTTGTTTTCAGATATATTTTTAAGCACACCTCAAAAGGTGTGCCATGCAGGGAACATCAACCGCAGTGGAAAGAGCTATAATGTTAATCTCCAACATCAACAAAAGGCACTTAAGACTACTTATCATACTTTCAAGACAACAAACCACTGGCAATAGACTGTAGCTTTTTTGTGTTGCTTCAGCCAGTACAGTAAATTGCTACTTCAAAATCTAGAACTCTAAACATTAGATCATTGGGATGATGCTGATCTAGCCTTGTCAATAACCCATTGATATCTAAAACAAGGTTCCATTTTTACCACTGGTGGTCCAATTTCTCTAAACATAGCCAGTCTGGACTTGGCTGGCATGATGTGATAAGTGAGTGCCTTGGGAGAAGTAAGAAGTGAGTGTGTATATAAATCTGCACTGGTGGGTAAGCTCATATGTGCCAGCCCGTCTCTGCTATTTGTTATTACTCAGTTTAATTGCATTCTTTAATACAGATTACATTTGGCTTCTCTCACAAACCAAAGCAGAGAAAAAAACAGCAAAACCCATCAAGTAAAACCAAGAAAGTTGAATATAAATATATCATAAATATTTATTGATTTATATAGCACCATTATATTCTGCAACAATGTTGAATGAGTAAGCAGGACAAAACAAGCAGTGCATCACATAACAATTTCAATTTACAGAATCAAAAGGTGAGGGGGGTATTGTATTAAAACAGCAAATGCTTGTACAGTAGTATCTGATTCATATCAGTAACACGTAGATCGCTATTGCGTTCTCTAGATAAATGTGATGCAAGACATTAAAAACTATATGTATTATGTACTACACATTTTTTTTACTATTTTTATTATTAAGTGTTACTAGAACTTCTAAAGTTTGCTATGTTAGTGAATAAAAGTAAGATAAATGTTATAGCCATGCTTTTGTATTTTACCAATGTTATAATTAAAAATGGCTGTTCTCCTTAAACTAAAACACATATTTCTTTTTATTAAGCAGTAATATACTGTTAGAAAAAAATTGTATACACATTATGTTTGAATAAAGGTCAGGGAGCAATGAATTGCTCTCTAAGGAGTGATGATGCTGATCTTAGAACAGCTAATTTTAGCTACTGTAACAGAAAATTACATACGTGTCCGAGTCATCTTCTCTTTGCAATGAGACTTGCTATCTGTAATAGAAATCTACACATCTACATCCTCCTTGCTTATCTTTTTATTTAATTGGGTTTAATGGCACATGATATCATTACAGAAATTTGCTCTGGTGACCATTTTACAGAAACATCACAGACATGACTATTCAAAACAAAATTGTCCCAATGAAGATCATTAAGTTCAATTTCCATTTGACTAGGTTTGACTGCAAAATGCTCGGAGTATCTTCATGTTGACTACGAGGCATGTGGGAGATTAAGTATTACACATGATTCTGGTGCAAAGTTTGAAAAGTGGTCTTGTCATTATAGCAACACATTAAATAGTTCAACTTGAACACTACTTTAAAAATGGCGTCCCTTTTTTACAAACCCACTTAGTTTTTTTAAACAATCACTGATGCACTGTTAAAGTGGTACAAATAGCTGAACTATTTTGCTTGGTTGTTATGTTCACATTTGCTCCAGAGTTGCACATATCATATACCTCTTACCTATTTCCCCAGTGATGCAGGTTTTAAGCACAGCTGTCCTTAGTCGACATGATTAATTCAATTAATGGTGTATGTTAGGATCAGCATATACCCTTAACAAGAAAAGTGGATGGAGTATATGCATCAGCGGCCAAGGTATGAGTGGGTAGGGCTGTCTCCCAAAGTGAGCCTTGATAAATGCTGATCAAGACACAAATCTAGTACCTACCCTAGGTCATACCCGTAATGTGATTCTATTTAAAACCCCAAACTTCCACTGTTGTTGTGACTTCAGAGATAAGTCCTATTTGGAGGACATCTAAGAGGGCATGGCGAGGATAAGACTTATGGGAAATACATTTTGCAGGCCATGTGTTATTCTAGTTCGTTTAGTACTTTGCGAGAAGAGCTTTGTTGTGTAAGACACAGAATGGCATTTGAACTGGAAAGAGTTCTTCAAAACTCAAAACCCACGTTTTTTCTACTACAATTGTTTCCTGAGTAAAGAAGGTACTGTGTTAATTATATCACTTCCTTAAAAATAAGTTGCTTATGTGCGAAAACTAACATAGAGGTATTGGGAGTTATATATACTGAGGTTTAATGTGTAACTATCACATACTTTGATGTGCTGTACTCATTCCTGGTTATCTATACAGCAGAGTAAAATGTATTCATATGTTGCAATTAAAGAATAAGCTTTCTGCTTAATACCATGTCTAACTCTAATGGTATGGTAACCAATAGTTGGAATATGTATATATACACTTTAAGTACAACCTTAATAATGATTAAAACATGTTATTGTGTATTACTCTGATCTAGCAATGCACATTAAAGATCCTTAAATGCTCTTCCCCTGGGACCCATACTTATAATTTGCACATGATCTGTTTGTAAAAACTCAACAAAACACCTTCCTAGGGGCTGTACATATCACAATACATATGGTGAATCCTAGAATGCAACGCATTTAACCGAGTACCGTACATTGGCATCTAGAACCAGGGATGAATACAAAAGAATGTTTGTTCTTTTGTATGTAAAAATAAATAAATAATCTACATAAAGGGTTTTACAGAATATGTTGGAAGTGGGTTAATTACTTTTACTGACATAACTAGCATGTTTTCAAATTATAGTGATATAGCCAATCAAGAGAAAATGGCCTTTTGAAACAAAAGGAAGAAAAAAATAAAGGATTTCTTCATTTTAAAATGAATTTTTTTTTTAGAATAGGCTTGCAAAGTAAACACTTTCAAGGTTAAATATTTTTTTACAGAAAATTAAATATCTTCTGAATTGATGCACAGTATAAAGGAAAAAAAGGTGAATATCCAACAAAGAGAAATTAAGCACTGTAGTTACAATAGAAAAGCTGAAGAACCCTTATTCAAAGGAACTCTGGCAGAGTTATTTTGTTGGTATCGTAGGTCTGGAAAAAAAAAAGAAATAACATTATACATAACAGAGCTGAAACAAAAAAGCAAAACAAAATGCAGTCACAGTATTACAAGAGATCATTTACTGATAAAATGAGTATTCGTTTTAATTTACCAAACTGATTAATTTATGGGGGGAAAAAAATAGTTATAGTTCATCCGCTTCTCTGAGGACAAACTGAACATGGCCTCCTGGTGCACTTACGCAAAACGGCAGAGCCTCTGGACGTACCCTCTGCCTCTATTGGTGGAACGAAGAGATTTTATCCCGTGCCTCTGACCAGAATAATACAGATACAGTTATGTGAAAAAGAAAGTACACCTTATAATCTGTCTTCATTTTTATGGTCTCCTGGTGAACTTCAGCAAAAGTTTGGAGCCTCCAAGCACACCGTCTCCTCATTTCCTCCAGTCGGGGAGAGGGTGTGCCTGGAGGCTCCGCCCTTTTGCGGCGGTTCTGTCTACTGCATTGGGTGATCTTTAACTGTTATAATGTTCCCATTCATTTTTATATAATTTAAACTACTGCCAGTGGAATTGTTTGGTTCTGCAATGCACTGTGTGGGGAACCCATGCAGTCTGGGCTTGATACACTTGGTTTGCTCGCCGGGTATGCGTTGAATTTTTGTTTTGTTTATTTCGAGTGAGGCTCTTATCAATTTGGGCATTCAGAGTAATGATGTAACAACACATCATCAACTGCACTTACTGTTGAGAATGTTATAATATGTCTAGTGATTTTTATATCCAGTGAATCATGGTATTCTATTAGTATGTACAATATATCAGGCCCGAACTGCACTGCATTGTCACAAAGTATATCGCAGCACCGAACAGTGGTAATGGTTTAAAATGCATAATATAATTAATGAGAGCATTATAGTAATAACCCTTAAAGATCACACAATACACAATACCTAATAACGTTTACCCCTTTAGTACAATGGACTCTGAGTTACAAGTGGCACTAAAACATCCAGGGTCCCTATGCGATTCCAGAAAGATTTGCTTTGGCGAGCACATGAAACCCCGTTGGCAGGGCATCTTGGAGTGCATAAAACAAAATTTAGGCTGGCTCACAACTTTTATTGGCCCGGCATGGGCACCACTGTAGCAAACTTCTGTCAGTCCTGTCCAGTGTGTCAGAGAGTGGGGAAGGCTGGAGATGTTGTCCTTGTCCTTCTAGTGCCCTCACCTATCATAGCTGAGCCATTTGAGTGGGTGGCAATGGACCTGATGGGACCCTCAGCTATACCTAGCTCAGGGAAACAGTTTATCCACACCGTAGTGGATTTTGCTACTCGTATCCTGAAGCGATTGCCTTATCCAACTTTTGAACAGATAAGGTTGCTGATGCACTCATATGTATATTTTGCAGGGTGGGATTCCTAAGGAAATGCTTATAGACCAAGGTCTGCAGTTTATGTCCAAGAATGTGGCAATTTTGCACACAAAATATTTTTTAGAAGAAGTGGGATAACCAATACAAAGTGGAAGACAAGCAAAAAGGTACTTGTTGAGGAAAGGAAACCACTGGGATGACAAAAGATCAGTGAGACAGTTAATAGATGATTGGGGGTTTGTAGGGTGTACATCATACACCATGCTAGCCATGCTCCTGATGTGCCTACCCAACCGTGCCTCTACGATATACCATCCATTACTAGATAAGCAACTGAAGCTACTGAATGATGGTAGTCTGTCAGAGCCAGGGTCTGATGTCCCAGATGTAGCCAGGTAGCTGACATGAACGTACTAAAGAGGTTGTCACCAACATTCAATCTAAATGTAATTTTTAACTTGTTTCTCAATTATTCTTACTTAAGGAAACAATACACAATGATTATTGAGGATCTTCTTATATAGAAAAATAGATAGGAAAACTCAAAATAAATTATACGTATTATGTTTATTACAATTAAGCAAATGAAAGGAAAACTTTAAGAGTTTGTGATGTTTTGTGTTATTTCCTCATTTTAATGTGTTTACCTCGACTCTTAACTATTTTCTCACACACCCCCTCACATTTAACACAAACTCCCACATGCCATATGAGCTTTCTTTTAAACGTATAAAAAATAATGAGAGCTATATAAGTTTTGCATTTTAGTTTTTACTTTCTAATGCTAATTATATGGATGAAAACTGATTTTAATTCTTCAGGATGAGTTACATAGACTTTATAGAATCTGGAATCTGATATTTTAAGTTACCACCTGCCATAAAGAAACAAGACTCATTATAAATTCTAGTCAATATAAAGTAAATACAGGAAAGAAAAAGGTTTGGGCTAAGAAAAGGAACAATTGTAGTTACAAATGCAAACTATGCCATTAACACAAAGACAGCAGTAATATGGCAGTTGTTTAGAAGGGCATGTGACTTCAGCAGAACTTGCAATGAGAACTTGCATGTCTTCACTTGAATCTCACAAAAAATAATTTCCATTTAATATCAAAGTCCCCAAATTACATTACATTTATTAGCAGTGCCAGCAGATTCTGTAGCATTTTTTTCAGTAGAGGAAAGTGAACATATATTTGACAATTTAAACAACATTAATACACATTAAAATGTGTTCCGTACAAAAGGAGAAGGCAGCCTTGCTCTTGCAAGTTCACAGTCTATTTGGTGGTTAAGGGGGAAGTGAGACAGTACAAGAGGACTACTTGAGTGAGGATGAGTAAATCGTAGTGACGGCAGTATGGCAAAATGGTGCTGATCTCTCAGGTGGGCAAGGCAGATGGCTTCTTTAGAATGTTGGTTTAGCGTATTAGGGGGGAAAGTTGAATGCTTCTCGGAATAGGTGGGTTTTTAGTAGTTGTTTAAAATTAAAATAAGAGGGAGAATGTCTGACAGAACAGGGTAGGCCATTTTCCAGAAGTTGTACAACATGTGTGAAATCCTGAATACACATGTGGGAAGAGAGGGTGGTTTACTGGAATATTTGGATATGAGAACAGAGTTATAGTCAGGTGGGAAGCTGTTAAGGGGCCTTACAAATCAATATTTAACGGTGACTGAATGTTAAACCCTATAATAAACACATAATTTGCATAATCTAATGTGGGATATCAGATTTAATATTTTATACAAATAAAAAAAAATAATGTGTTCTTGTGATGATCATGATGATAAAAAAATAAAAAAATATATTCTTATTTCAAAAGAAACTACAAATCAAGTTTAAAAGTGAAATACTTATTTTAAGCCCTAAAGTGAAATAATTTTTTATCATAACTAAATTATAAAATAACCATGTAATCTGTAAAATCCTTGATTATGGTAAACTATCAGATTACATTTTTTTTACACTTATATCAAAAGAACCAAGTTTAGAAGTTAAATACTTATTTTACGAATGTAAGTGAAATTTTTTTTTATCATGACTAAGTCATAATATAAACATATACTCTGCAAAATCCTTGATTATGGTGAAGTACCAGATTAAATATCTTAAACACACACAACAAAAAGCCCTCTATTATTCCTCTTTTATTCCCTCAGCTCATCTCAATTAAGTTACCTTTTTGTCTTTCAGCCAAGAATCAGTTTTTTCAATTGAATTTATCACTTCTTGATGTCCGTCTGTTATTACTCTGATGGCTGTAGGAAAACTCCAAGAATATTTTATATTGTGACTTCTTAATGAACTTGCAAGTGCTAACCCATACATTTTTGCAAACGAAAAAAAGCAATATTTGGTACCAATCTGCTCTATAGGCTGAGGTCAGAGGGAGCACTAGCTCACTTCTACTACTACTACTATAAAGCAGCATTTGGTCTAAAACCAATGCTTCCACGCTAGAACCAGATGGTTAAGGTTTTTAGAGACCCTGCAAAGATCTTCAATTGCTCGGCCTGCTGGCTTATTGCATGTATTTATGTAAAATATTCTAACACATTTAACATCTCTTCTAACCTTAAGAATATGATAAAGGACCATATGAAATTATTAGTATAGGCAATAGTCAAAGATATGTAATTATTGGGCATAAATAAATGATAATTAAAGATATATTAATATGTTTCAATGATAGGCTTCAAGGTTTCCTTGACCTTAAATATGGAATGAAGGATTTGCTGAACAGGCAGTCTATAGATAGGATAGGAACTTGTTAATGCATGATAGTTGTAACTGTAAAAGGGCATAACAGTAGGCTTACAGTGACCACCTAAAATAGGGTTTAGACGTAAAGATCTTAGTGAGCAGGTTTACCCAAATAGGTGAAGACCAATAGACTGACATCACTATCCAAGGCACATATAAGCTAGGCCTGTGTAAGACATGGAGAGGCATGGGAAGAGAGGTCAAGAGAAGATGTACTTGCCATCCACGGACACTTCACGTCCCAACACTCCCTCCCTCCATCCTCAGGAATGCATAGGACAGATGTCATGAACTAAATTCCTCTCGAAGGATTTGTAAGACTTGTTTTGTATTTTTGTTATCTTTATATTCTTCGTCTATTTTTGTTCGTATTAAATGTTTTACCTTTGTTTGCATCTAAGTGACTCTGCCTATTTTTGACGCACATACATATTTATGTGTTTGGCCTATATTTTCTTACAATTTATTAGTACAGACAGACCATGGGGAGGAAGGGAATGGGGGGAGAAAATAAGGGAAAATGTAATAAAAAAATAAACTTATGGGGAGCCCAGTGATGTCACCATGACAAGCAAAATCTCCAAATGGATTTTGAACCATAGTCTACTGGAAATGGTGAAAATATAAAAATAAGTTTTTTTTAAAAAAAAATAGTGCCCCAATATCCCTTAACCACACTACTAGTATAAACTGCTACAGAGCCAGTAAGGAATGGGCTGATGATGATCAGATAACTCCAGACCAATAGGAAGGATCTGATCATTAAGCAGCTTGATGTCCCCCTCTTATAAGTGGCAGCTGTCACAGGTAGAGGGGTCATCCAAGGTACACACATTATGAATAAAAAAACCCAAACATTGTATTTTAAAATACCATATTTGCTTGTGTATAAGACAAGGTTTTTTTTCAGGGAATTGCGCTGCAGGGGATCTGGATCCTCCTCTCTGGCAGCCAGTGGACGTCTGCGCAATATGCGCAGACAACTTCCGCTGCTTCCTGGCACTTCCACCGGGGCTTCTATGGCGGAGCGCCGCTGTGACATGACCTTCTGGCGCTCCATCATAGAGGAAGTGCCAGGCACCAGCAGAGGTTGTCTATGCACATCGCGCAGATGTCCACTGGCTGTCCCCACTAGAAACCAGGGAGTCTGGAGCACAGGGGGCATATCTGGGGGGAAAAGTGGCAATCCTGGGGTCAGCTGTCTATAACTGGGGCAGATGTGCAGAATTGGGGTGCAGGTTGGCAAATAAAAAAATGCATTTTTCTCAATCATAGTCTTAATTAATTATGAAAACATTGTTTACATGTGAATTTATATTGAATAGCAAAACTTTTTTCTTATAGGATAGTCTTATATTCAGAATATTTTTCTTCTTTCCTAATTTAATATTCAAATCTTTTGGGGGGGTCATCTTATAATCAGGGTCATTTTATAGTTGAGCTAATATGGTACATAATTATTGCATTAAGATCAATTATTAGTGACCCATTAGGTCACTGATTATTGATAGGTCTCATTGATCAAAGTCATTACTTACACCTGTCACTTACATGTGATTTACATGTTTTATTTATTTATTTTTTTACAATTTTATCATACACTCTGCATATCAATAATACTGCACATTGTTTTTAAATCCGGCTAAATTGGGCCCTATTTCATCTCAAAGAAAAATGTATGTGGCCCACCATATGCAAATTTAGAGTCGCTAACTTGAATATTCAAAACCACATGTCATGAAAGAAACATTTATTTCAACGTACATTCCCAAGAGATATCATACCTATTAGCATGAGGAATAAAATATTTGACTTGCTGACTTGTTCATTGTATTGTTTTGAAGGTGGAAAAGCTTCAATTTGCTGAAAAAGCGTTTTGACCTCAAATGTGAAAATAACCAATACTAATTAGAATACATGGCTGCATGGTGGAAAATGAATCTGTATAGAGAAATCCACATACGAACAAAGAAATCAATGAGATAAATTTAATCTCTAATTATACCTGCATCAAGGCATTAGAAGAGCCAGTGCAGATTACATAGCAAGAATGATTCTGATTGTGGAAGGATGTATTCACATGGGTATGAAATAGGAAAACAGGAGGTGCAAAAAGCTAAACACACTATTTTTTATATATCTCAATTATTATTTTTTTTATAAATGTTTAGGAATGGCTGGTATCTGTAAATATAATAATACTTGGAAAATAAAACATCCACTTTTAAAAACAATATAATAAATTATATAATTTTCATGAACACAACGAACAGATTCAGCCATAGAGCTATTGGGCTCAGTTCAGTGAAAAGCAACTATGGCTTTTGTAATACAACTAAACACATTGAGCACTGAAATACTGCCAATTAAATTTCATGAAAGTGAGCTATGGTCCTTACAAAAATTAAAAAGAAATAATAATGCTAATCAGAATTTGATCTAATGTTAAAACCCCACCATGAAAAAGTAAATGATGTATCAAACATGTAAAGCTGTTTTTTATTTGTTGCAACTATGCTGTGTATCTCAATGTATTTATGTTGTTAAATATACGGTATCATTTCCTACAGTATGTTGTATCTAATCAGTTTCCTATGCTTAGGTTCTTTTCTTTCTTCTCACTCAACAAAATAATAGGGGAGAGATAACATAATGCAGTATAAGGATAATCATGCAGATACTGAGAACAGGAAATTAAGATGGCAGTTCCGTGGCATACACATAAGTTGAATTTCCAATACGCATAAAGTGCTCATTTAGTTAGTGTATAACATTGTGAAATGTAGTATTTGGGAAGATTGGCAGATCCACTTTAACAATAGGCATTATTACATTTACTCATTGTCCTACTCATGGAGAATAAGATGGAATATGTGATAACGTGCAATGCCCAAAATATGTAGCCTGTACAAGCTAACCCCATACAAACTAACCTCTAACCTTCCAGTAAATAACTTTGTATAATGGGGTTTGCTATATGTTTCTTGCTTTCCTTATATTTTACTAGACAAATTTACTAGTGAACATTTACCAGCTGGCGTATAAGATAGCGCTACAGTTCTTCTGGATGTCTTGGTAGTATTCATCAAGTCATTGCATTAATTATTGTCTCTAGCTCTAATTTTCAACAAAAAAGGTATTGAAGTTACAACAGTGATAAACAGAAAAAAGATAAATGTTTACTATTAAATAAAAAAACCTTAGGGATAGAATACAATATGACTGTTGCATTTTGTAATCACATTTTGTTTAATTTAAACATTTCAATTAATTGATTAACTTGATGTTACAAGTATTTCAGCCACAAGTCTAAATGCACGACAGATGATTTTGCTTCTGAAAAGCTTTTTATAACCAACAAAAGATTTACTGGTGTTCAGTATCACAAACAGAACACATTTAGTTCAGCAAATTAAGTCAATTATAATATTATTTTTTTCCAAGCAAAGCTAGAAGGTATGTATCAATAGTGAAGGCCACAGAGAAACTTTTCTAGAGCATCCTCAGTAGAATCCTCTGTGGTAGGACTAGGCTGGCACCAGATACGGTTGGACTGTAAACTGTGCAGGTTAGTTATATGGTACCTGGCACAGACAATGTCTTGGCAGGCACTCTTTTACCTGCTTTAACCACAGGGACTTTGATAGGAGTTCAACAGACATAGGGCAGGAATGAAAGTAAGGTGATTGTAATGGTAACACTAGCCAAGGACTATTATGCAAGGAATGATGTCATGTCAAGGTTGGCAGTAGGAATTCCCCAGAGGTGCAATAGGTACTTGAGAACACATGAGTTAGTGCAAGGAACTGCACATAGCAAGACTTAGACATTAGTAACTAGACAAGGCGTAAGTAAATAGTCAGGTAGCTGATAAGGTACAGGCAGCACAATCCTCAGAGAAGGTCAAAACAATAATCTTCAAACAGATGCCACCAAGGTGATGTCCAGTGGCAGTGGCGGAACTACCGGGGTCGCAGAGGTCGCGACTGTGACCGGGCCTTGGAGTTCTACCAGTCAGGGGGCCCAAGAGCGGCAGAGGAGACAGAAGGGCGCCGAGCGGTCGTTTTCAGCCCTTCTGTCTCCTCTGCTGCCATCGCCGCCTGCCTCTGCGCTGCCACGACTGCAGTGTTGAGAGCGTGAGGCATCTGTCTCGGATGCCGGCGCTTCACGCTAAGCACCGGCACCCGGCAGAGCAGCGAGATAGAGGCCTTGTGCCCCCATCACATGACCTACAAAGGGGGTAGGGAGAGGGTAGATTGTGAGAAGGGGGTAGGGAGAGGGTAGCTAGTGAGAAGGGGGTTAGGGAGAGAGTTAGATAGTGAGAGCGGGGGTATGGATCGAGGGTAGATTGGGTTGGGTTGGGGTGGGGGGGCCTTTAACAGATTCTCGCACCGGGGCCCTGAGGCTTCTAGTTACGCCCCTGTCCAGTGGCATAATTTGGCAGTTAGGCTCAGTCGAATCACTGCTCAGGGAATCACTGCTCAGTAGGCTACCTAGAGATCATGGATTTTGTAACTAGCTCATTTATACTACAGAGGACAGTGGCAACTAGGCACATGAGTGCTGGGATATGATATCATGTCCTGGTGCTTAACACAGTGGATGTGCAGCATGAGGAAGAGATCCAACTGGAGGTCTCTCTCTTTCACCTTAGTCCTTAGCTTTTACTGGAAATATAAATGTACATCATTATCATGACAATATTGTTATGCATTACAGAACAGCCCCGGAGGGAAAGAATTGGACAGAGGGGCCACATGAATGTGTGCGGACTAGGTACCCTTGGTCAAGCCTGTTTAAAGGGTTAAGGCATGACTAAGCAAAAAATTTTGCAGCAGAAAGCTGAGGTATTGGTGGCACGTGCAGGGCCAGAGGGGGTAATTATTACCCTCCCTAGGGGGGTATATAAGGAAGGGTCGTGGCCTATAGTGAACCATTTTCAGAAATTTTCCGCATCCCTCCCTAATTCTTTGGCATTTTGCGGGTACTGCGCGTTTTAAGCTGGTACGGTGCAGGAGTTAACCAATCTAGGTGTGTTATTTGATGGTGCACAGAGGTGTAAGGCAGGACAACTCCAGGGGCAATGCGCACCCTGTGAATCGTATGGTCATGTGACTGCCGCGCTGGGGGACGCCGGCAGTTCCACAGGGAACAGGTGGTCACGCCGCATAGCAGAGGCTTACTGATTTGTTTATTTTCGGGTTATTAAGTTGGTTATTAAATGGTTACATTGTTATTTTACTTTCATTTTAACAATAATTATTGATTTATACTTGTGTCAAATTTGTTGGGTTAATAATATTTGACACTGTGTAACATATTAATAAAAGTTTAGTGTCGCGGTGCTGAAGTTATTTTTAGTCCGCACCGCGGACAAATAATTCCATATCTGACGTTTAATAAAATTTTGGAATAAAGAAGTGTCTTTTGTTTTATTTGTAAAAGAGGTACCGAAACTGGACGCTACTACATTCATGGAAATGCAGACCTGCGTGAACATTTGAGCCCCCTCAAATGCCATTGGTAATCTGCATGAAATAGATGTTTTCACTGTTTTAAAGGGCATTTATCAGGGGGAGGGCAACAGCAATTGTTAAAAGATGTTCCAGAATAAGCACCCTGAAGATGTACCTCATAATATGAGACTTCTGTTTGCGTGTAGTTTATTTTAAGTATTGTTTTTTCCGTTTTTTAAATGCTTAAATGCTGATTCAAAAAAGAAAACATGACTGTCCTTGGCTATCTAAATATTTATAGGTATTTTCCCATCATATTTTGGTTTCTATGTATATTTAGTATCTCTCCTGTCTGGTTTATTTTTTCTCTTTAGTGCTTGCCTAAACAGACCTAGAACAGGCTCAGGTGCATCTTAAACAGTTTCATTTCCATCTTTGCCAAGTCATAACTGGAGGGAATATAATCTCTCAGAAACAGGAAGAGTAAAAAAAACAAGAGGTTGACATACCTCTCGTAAAACATCTAATAAAAACACAATATTTACACAATAATACAGACTGATACAGTAGGAAATAAAGTAACAAAAGAGAATACCAAGTGTAAAAACTATTATATACATACTATACCAGCAACACTTAAATGGCTAAATGCAAGTCAAATTTTAGTAGGTTTTCATTTCTTTTATGTGTTTTTTATATTTTTCTTTGGGTTTTAATGAACTATATACTGAACTCTGAACTGCACTCAATATCCTGTTTATTTTTAGTAGAATTTGGTATATCATATGCAAATATAAATGCAAAAGGTACACTTCTCCATGGCGAAACGAATGCTATGAGATCTAATTTAAATGAGAAATACGAAGTACACCTGGTTTCAATTGAATTATGGGCAGGATTGGACAATGGGCAGGATGGAGGGAGGTATATAGGTTAGTATAGCACAGCCTTTGTTTGTGTTACTGTGAGATAATGAAGAAGTGGATAATTGATAATAAATAATAATTGTTTTATGCATTTGTTAAAAACCTTTGTGTAAAGCAATTTAAAAATTTGTGTGGTTGATGTATGCGTAGTTCCAGTTCCAGTTTCTGGTTGATACCCTTTGACGGCTTGAGACTTTAATCTGTGAGAAACATCGATGGCTTCTGTTAAAGTGACTGTGTACCAGTAACATACATACTCTATAAGCTGTTTTTGCACTTGTGCTGAATGTCAGTGCAATGGTATTTATGAGCACATTTGTAATAAATTCTTTATTTATAGATGTATATCATACACTGCTGTGCTAATGTTCTGTCTTCCTTCTCTCCGATATATTTTTTCCAATTCCTGGCGAAGTCCTTGGAGCAGCAGCTTGCAATCTGTTGTTACATATACTGTAGGCCTTTGGGATTCTGAGAAGTATGTTTTTTTAATGCTATTTTATTTTATTCTACTTTATAAGACTGATTTATAGTATACAATCCTAACAACTAGACATATTTTATTACTACTTACTGAGTACAGTAGACAACCTCATGATGCAGCCCACATATTGTCAGGACCTCTGGTGTAATGAACAATGATATTTGTAAATATATTAATTGTGACAGCCCCAATCTGTTTTTGTCTATGTTATGTCCGGAAACCTGCAGAGCTGGCTGGTCTCCCCCTGCTCTACTTTGCCCTGGATGGTGAGGCAGGGTTTCTCAGCCCTGTTCCTGTTTGTGTGGATCTTACCCCATCCCTGTGTTTTACATATTAGGGTTATGGGTTCCTAGACCCTGCTTTCCCCTTGTATTAGCGGAACTCCCTTTCCTCCCTGCCTTGTGCCTGACAGGGACCTAGCTGCGAATACATAGAACTGTGCAGCGACTAGGAACTGCAATGATGCCTGACTGAGTCACTATGAACGTCCATTGTCCTTCCATGTCGCTCTTTTGGGCTTATGTTGTAATGGGGAGGGTCACAATTGGAGTTGGTAACGGAGAGGGAGCTCATTTGGAAAACTTGATTTTACTCTCCATCTTTAGAACCGACTCCCCATTCACAGCTCTGGAACTCAGGCCTGGCCACTTTACAGACTATTACTGGGGAGATTTCCACCGTTGACGCTCAGGATCCTGACTACGGATCAAGTCACTCTTTGCAATATTACATCCTTGGACCATGAGCTCTTCATTGGTACCCTGGGATTGCTGCGGCTTCTTTGGGATCACCCCAAAATAATGACTTTATTTCTTAGGACCACTCGTGTTTCTGAACCTAGTATGCTCTCTGTCGCTCTATTAAACTTAAACTTGGATTAGCTAATACAATGTGCTATGGGAACACAGGAGTAATGGTTATGATAAAGGGCCTCTGTACGTCCCTTTCCAGGTACAGTAGGTATTTTAAACATTAACAACTGTATTTCTGATCCATTTGATGTTATTTTAATGGACAAATGTCGCTCTTCTTTCAAAAATAAGGACATTTCTGAATAACCCCAAACATTTGAACAGTAGTGTATATATTAAAGCCTTGTAACTGTGGGAACTGTCAGTCACATTGGAAGCAAAGTCCACTATGATTAGTCCGTCTTTGGCCACTATGGACACTTCACTGGACAGGGAGGAAAAGGGTCTGGCAGACCATGTTCTGTGATGGGATGAGAGGGGATGCTGGTATCATGGGACTTAAGGGTTTGCCAGATAGTGTCTCTGTGGCAGAAGGGAAAATCAAACAATAGAGAGAATGAGAGAAGGAAATAGAAAATGAACAAAGAGAGAGAGAAAGAGAAGGGGGGGTACAAGTGAGAGTATATGAGAGAATACAGAAAACATGTGTACATAATTTTAATGGTAAAATCCACAAAAAAACATGTAAGTAGTATCATACCATTAAATTCTGTAAAGTAAGTCTAATCATAATTTTATAGGTTGCCCTAGACTGATGGTAGAAAGCGTTAGTAAATAATGTAGTAAAAAAAGGCCAAAATAATTGCACTATATGGCTATTTATGTATACTACTGCTATCAAAATGCATTTGTTGTTTTATAGGGTATGTTGCAGTAACTTTTGTGCCAAGTACAAATAAAATGCTTATTAGTAATCTTCTGTCAATTTAGCTTACAGAACAAAGTGTTCTTAACTCCAAGCCATTTTATTTGCTACACAATGTTCAATATACTTTTTTTTACAGTTTTATTTCAATGCCAGTAATAAAATGCATCACAAAGAGAAATTTAATGTGAATGTAGTCATATAAATTGTTAGAAACCTGCCAGTAGAATAAACTTGACAAATGTGGTCCATGAGGTTGTGCAAACTAGAAAAGTGTTAATAAAAACCAAATAACTTTATTTACAAAAAATGACATCAAAATGTGGAATCATTGTCATAATTAACAGGAGATGGTAGAGCAATGGCAAAGAAACACATGGCTCGGAGGAAATATTGTTAGGCGCGAAATCTAAAGTCAAGTATTGTGCTGGTGATACGACTTCCACCAAATCTCAAACTTGACAAACGCTAGTGACCCTTCCGATTAACATGAGATTAATCTTGTTTTTATATTCATTTTTTTCTACACAAATATCAAAAAGGTGATTCTCTGAAGACGTCATCTACATATAAAACTAAACAAAAAACTCAAGGCTTTTTCATGATTCAATACAGATACAATGCATTTCCTGCGAGTAATACTTTGAGCATTGAGACATAGACATTTGCAAAAATGTTAGGAATTATTTAGTTTCTTTAGAACATTTATAATATTGATGATATTGATGAACTTGTAACACCATAAAAGTTGAAACTGTCAAGCACTACAGGTGGATAAAACAATGAAAATGATGCTTGTGATAAAAGTGTGATGAACATTTTTTTTCCTGTGAGAGTTTCCCCAATGGAAGAAAGTGTTTCTTTATGCCCATTTTTTTCTTTAATAATTAGCATGAGTACTGATACCTGCCTTTTAGTAGTCTTTACAGCCTTAAATGTATGTATCAAATTATTTAGAACTTTGCAGATCCTTTGAAAGACATCTTGAAAATCAGATTTATTTTGATAATTGATCAGAATAAACAGGATAATGCCCAGAATATCATTAAACTAATAGTTTACTTTAATTGGAAACGATACCCCAAGGCTTTATGATTACTTTTTAAATACACGTTCATTTAATTAAACTACATTTGTTTTGGGGTTTTTTTTTAAACCAAAGCGAATTTCAGTGGCATTTTGTATAAGAACCAACATAATCACTTCTCCTCAGTCATCCTTTTAAGGCTGCCATTATCAGCTTTAGCCAGAAGGAACATCCATTCATATCTTGAGAAAAGAAAGTTAAGCAAGCTGTTCCTCATGGTGTACATTATATATATATATATATATATATATATATATATATATATATTTACATTTATAAGTTTGTTAAAACCTCTTGCTGTAAATTGTAAGATATGTTAAAGGGTCTCTTTATAGACACAACTAGATGTGTCCAAATTTACAAGAAAGCAGATCATTTTGAATGAGTTTAGTAACAAAGTCATTATGTTTACCAAATAACGTTGTATAATGTTTGAATTCAGGCACACAATGCCAAGCTTTCCCTTTGAAATGAATAATTACATTATATCAGAGTTACCTGCTGAAGGCATATATTTGTCCTAGCCTAACCTGGCATGCCAAGACATGAGATTGAATTCACACTCTTGAATGATCAGTTGATAGAAAAAAGTTATTTTATGTCCCAGGGCATAATAAAAGCAAAGGCTAGTTTTATGGAACTCGTTTGTAAAGAATACATAAATGTACAAGCTCTATTAGGCCTAACTTTTCAGAAAAAACAACAACTAGTAAATCCCATTATAAAACCTGGAAGAATTGAAAACCAAAGAAAAATAACGTAAATATTTAAACATATAAATCATTCTTGGGATCCCAAATGACAGACAAAAGCATTTAATAGTTTTATCTTAATGGCGAGGTAGTGATTTTTACAACAAAAAACAGCTTTCCACAAACTTTATCCCAATGGGAATAGTCCTAAATAGGAAGCCAAGATACACGAGAGACAGAACCATTCCATTAGTATTCTTTATATGTGAATTTTGGTCAAACACTTTTATGAATGCCAATTCAAATTAAGCTGCTTTATATACATAGTTCTCATACTCACTTTGAATATTCCAGAAAATAGGATGTAAGATGAGTGCTGTTTTATAATGTAGGTTAAGCAGATTATGCTTTCGATCTCAATTTTGATAACTGTTCTTTAAAAGAAAGGACTATGTATGGAATGCAATGTTTAATAACCTTTATCAACTTAAACTATTAACGGAAGCATCCTGCATGAGATAAAATGGTTAAATATGGTAGAACTTAATAAAAACAAAAAAAATAAAAATAAATAAAAATTAAAAAAAATAATAATAATAATAAAAAAAAATGGTAGAACTGGATACCGTAAAGGTAGTGGTATGACATCATTTCAATGGAAGATAAATAAGATTTATTAGAGCTTTGATTTTAAGCGTTAAAAGACAACATTATGCAAATATGAGTCTGTCATAATGTCATATTGAGTTGATTTTAGACAGAGATAGTCTCTTTTGAAGTCGGCTATTTTAAGTAGGAGTTAACAAGATTATATATGTATAAATATTTTGTTTTTGGGTGTTTATGACTGCTTGTTTTTAACTGTTTGCTTTTTAACTCTTTGTTTTTGTACTTTTAACTGTTTGTTTTTGATGGTTGTTTTTTGTTTTAACTTTTTATTTTTTAAGTTTCTCATTATCCATTCATTTGTTTTCCCTATACTTGTTGATTTATGTGTGTGATTATGGGAGTTAGCAAGATTGATGGTCTGACACATCTTGGGGGACAGGATGGCAAGAAGGTTGGAGGGAATTTTAAACTAGTGGAAGGCGGGAGGGACACAGAAATCTAGAAAATGGAGATATCACAAAAAGGAGGGGGGCTTTAGATCAGAACAAGGGGGCAGAGATGGGGAGGGACAAGATCAGGACACATGAGGTATGAAATAATACAAATTCACATCAATCATGATAATATTAAATGTATGCTTACTAATGCAAGGAACCTAAATAACAAAATGGGGGAACTAGAGGCAATAACATACACTAAGCAATTCGACATCATAGGCATAATGGAAACTTGGTGGGATGAGACACATGACTGGGCAGTTAACTTAAACGGTTAAACATTATTTAGGAAGGATAGAAAAAGCAGAAAATGCGGTGGGGTATGCTTGTATGTGAACAATGAGCTAAAATCAAATCTTAAGCATGTACAAAAGGGAAAAATGTGGAAGCTTTATGAGTAGATATGAGTTTGGGGCAAGAAAAAAATGGAAATCAACTACTGGTTGGGATACGTTATAAAGCACCTAATGTTAATAATGATGAGGAAGAACAGCTAATAGAGCAAATTGGGAAAGATGCACATCTGGGTAACACGTTAATTATTGGAGATTTTAATTACCCGGACATAAATTGAGAAAGAGGGACAAGTAGTTCTGCAAGGGGTTTCAGGTTTCATGTCACAACTGGTACAAGCACCAACTGCTTGATCTTGTTACAAGAAACAATGCTGATCTATTGTCAAACATTCAAGTAGGGGAGCTCTTGGGTAAGAGTGATCACAATATGGTAAAAAATGAAATTGCACATGAGGGAATACTAAAACATTTAATTTTAAAAAGGCCAATTTCAATAAGATAAGGGCAGCTTTACAACATATTGAGTGGCAAAATCGAATATATTCAAACAAATATTAGAAAGGTACATTTCTCATTATGTACCATTGGGTAATAAATATAAAAGAAACAGATTGAAACCAATGTGGCTTAGTGAGGAGGCAAACCGAGAAATTAAAAATAAGAGCTTTCAAAGCATTTAAATATGACAAATCAGGGGCATTCTATATAAGATATAAGGAAGCCAATAATGCATGCAAAAGGGGATTAGATGGGTTGAACTAGAAAATGAGAAAGTGATAGCCAAAGAGAGCAAAACCAACCCCCAAACATTATTTAAGTACATACATTCTAAAAAGAAACAAAAATGAAAGTGTAGGTACACTGAAAACAGATCTCGGTGTGTAAACGAGGACCAGGAAAAAACAAAAGAACTATTTTTCCTCAGTATTTATTATGGAGGAACCTATGGCAATGGATATGCAAAATGATTACGGCAGAAAACTTGCAGACAAATTGTGATTGGATGACTCAGGACAAGGTGCTGCAGCAACTAAAGAAAGTTAATGTCAACAAAGCTCCGGGGCCTGACGGTATTCACCCACGAGTACTTAAGGAGTTAAGTGTGGAAATAAGTAAACCTCTGTTTTAATCTTCCGGGATTCTTTTCTTTCAGGAATTGTACCAGAGGATTGGAAATTATAGACCTGTGAGCTTCATTGTTGTGGCTGGGAAAGCATTTGAAGCTTTATTAAGGGATAATCAGGAATTCATTGGGAAGAATAGTGTTATTAGCAAAAATCTGCATGGTTTCATGAAACATAGGTCCTGTCAAACTAACTTAATTGCATTCTACGAAGACGTAAGTAGAAGTGTCGATCAGGGTGTTGCGGTGGTTGTAATCTACTTGGATTTTGCCAAGGCGTTTGACACGGTTCCACACAATAGGTTAGTATTCAAACTGAAAGAAATTGGTCTAGATGCAAATTCTTGTTCCTGGGTTGAACATTGGCTTAGTGATAGAGTACAGAGAGTTGTCATAAATGGTAATTTTTTAAGCTAGACAAAAGTGGTGTCAGGGTTCTGTTCTGGGACCAATTTTCTTCAACATATTTATAAATGATCTTGCAATAGGCATTGAAATCATGTTTCTGTGTTTGCAGATGACACTTCACTCTGTAAAATAGTACAATGTGAGCAGGATATTACTTTGCTGCAGATTGATCCAGATAGACTTGGGTAGTGAATTAGTGATAACAACAAATTAGAAGGGTTTGGGAATTGTTATAGACAACAAACTAGGCAACAATGTCAGTCAGCAGTAAGTTATTGTCATATATATAAAAAGGGGCATGAATTTGCGGTATTTGCTTCTTTATAAATCATTGGTAATACCACACCTTGAATATGCTGCGCAGTTTTGGGCATCTATTCTAAAGAAGGATATTAAAGGAAGGAATGGAACAGTTTAGTTATGTTGAAAAGTTAACAAATTAAACATTTTTTTAGCTTAGAAAAACGGTGCCTCAGAGGGGATATTATAGCATTATATAAATATATTCGGGGGCAAATACAAACCATTGCATAGGACACATGGTCATGCATTTAGAATAGAAGAAAGGAGATTTAGTCTAAGGCAAAGGAAAGATTTTCTTTTTTGGGTCAACAGCAATTAACAGATGTGTGAAAGGCTGAACTTGATGGACGCATGTCTTTTTGTCAGCCTGTGTAACTATGCAACTATGTAAGATCTAAGACCAAAGGATGATTTAAATGTGAATCGTGTAAGCTGTATCTAGTGAAAATGAGTTCTGCTTGATTAGTATGTGGTTAACCTGGCTTGTGAGCTTTTCCACAATAATTTATTTCACTTGTTTTACCATAGAACCTTTCATAGGGAGTCAGCAGTTAAAAATTGGATATCATTGATTGGGAAAAAAAAACCATAATACATTTTCTTTAATTGATTTAAAATGGTAATTTTCAATATCATTTAGCATTGTTAGATAGAAATTCAAACTGGTGGTTTTCTACACCTGGTCTGTATGGTTTTGTGCTTTTATTCAACACACTACTATAAACTGGCTTTCTAATTCATCACAAAAAAATTCCAACCTCAGCAAAATTACAGCCCAATTTAATATTGCCTCATCCAAGGTCATGCTTAATGGCTATTACCAGTAATGAAGTAGTGAAGACTCCCTTGTTTTCTATGATGACACCCAAGGTCAATTAGGCTTCTGATAGGAAAACATACGATATGATATAAAATCATGATCTTCTTTTATTCCTTTAAATTAGACAGAATGTTTTTTTTTATATATGTGATTCTTTTGTTGGATCGATTAAACAACAGCTTTTAAAGTCTCACACTAAAGCACATTTCTCAATTATGCAAATATACAAAGTTTAGTGAGCAAGAAAGACACATTTTTAATACATTTATTTTAGTCATCCTAATATTATAATGCATTTTTTGGTTTACTTATTTAAGAGATTAAGCATTTTTGGGGTTATTTTATAAGCTTAGTTTTATTAAAGTTGACTCTGATGGGTTACTATTCATTATGTACTTCACTCTTTTGGAATACAATGTGTATATCTCTTTATGTGTGTTATCATTTTGTTTATGATTACATTGAGTTTATTGATGTATATTTGGCTACTACTGTTTGGCCCCAACCTATAACCTTGATTGTGGAGTAGGCCATTCTTTCATATGTTTTGCAACTCACTGAGATTACCTACTGGAATATCCATTACTCTCAAAGGGTTTAGGAGGTAAAGAGGGTTCACACTTACTATTTCATTTCCACTTAAGGACATTTCTTATTTCTTTCTATACCATGTTTCCCCATTGTGACTTACCACTAAAGTATTTTTATGTCTCTAGCCCATTAGAAAGTCTGCTAATGGCCAATAATGTTCACATATTTGAATGCCCAAAGCTGAACCAAATGGTCACCTATTTTACTACTGACAATAATTAAATGGTCACCTATTTTACAGCTGAAGTGTCCATTAGTAGTTTAGTAAATAGATCCATTTAGTTATTATTAGTACACACGAATGGCTAAGTGCCATTGCAATGAGGTTTTGTATGAGTTCTGGGGCCAAGGACACATTTTCTCAGTAGGAGACAGGGACAATTTGCATAATAGAGTGTGGAACATAATAATTTGTTAGGGGTTCAGAAAAAATGCAAGGATGGAGGGAGTCCAAAACAAGCATACATGTAAAGAGTAGCCAGTATGTCTTCCCCTAAACTCCCTCACAGCCCTTTAACCACAGCCTCAAACAAGTTTTTGTCAAATTGCATGTCTTTCAATTTTCTATTTTTTTTTTTGAGAAATCAAACCAACATTTCTCATGAATAACTCTTTTTCTTGGAACAAAAAAGGCTCTAATGCATCTTTCAGAATTGATCCAAACTGTTCAGCCACATTCCATTCAGGTAAAGCCCCAGACCATTCAGATTTTGTAAAAAAAAAGATTTTTTCCTGTAAACATTTTTATAAATAATCTTATAAACAGTTTACACTTTATCTATGGAATCACATTAAGCTATTGAAAGATGCTTAATTTAACCCTCTCAGTTGGCACAGTGGACCTTAGGAACTAAACACATATTTAATAGCAATTGCGGAAAAACATTTCTGTAGTGTACTGGAGACTGCCAGTTGGCTCTCGAGGGGTCCAGAGGAAATCTTGCACATTTAACTGGTTTTGTAAGACTATACTGTTTAACATGCTAACTTTATCCATCCACACTATATAACCCCTTCCCAAATGAAAATATTGTTGGGGAATGTTGGCTGTTTTATATGTTGCTGGACAATGGACTAGAGTGTGGAAACTAGTAGTAGCTCGGAGAGATGGTATAGTGTCTACTCTGAATCCAATGAACCAAGGTGTGGTGACTTATTTGAACACTCTTAATACATACTAAAAAAGTCTAATTAAAGTATAACAGGTCTGCTATCCTAAATATTTCTCAAAAAAATATGCTCCACTTTTCCTTTGTGTAAATAAACATTTTTGTATCTATAAATGCTATCCACCAACTATATAAGTGTGCTAAAGTAGTGGGCAAAAGATCATGTGACAATTGATTTGTAGACAAGGAGCCAGATAACAGAGCACATGACTGGCAATGCTTACTGGGTATCTTCTGCACTGTGCAGATCTATCATGTGTACAGATCCTTTCCACAACACATGTCAGAAACAGGGTACATTGCCAATGTCTATAGAAGGTGAACTGCAATGTGGAGATGCTAATATTAAAAATGAATGTCTAAAAAACATGTTGTTCTGGGGGAAGTCAGGGGAGGTACAGCCAGAGTTCTACAGAGGTGAATGCTGATGCATCAGAGTCGTGATCGTATATATTGTAAGCTCAAGCAGGTAGCAAAGAGCACTGTGATTGGATAGAAAGTAAAGATTGCGGCAAATAATTCAGCCATATGCAAAAGGTCTGCCGCACAGCATTCTTGAGAAACCAGAGATATCAGAAATGTACGTATTGGCAATCTATATTTAGATATAACGTTAATTCCAGTTTTGCATATGTGCCCGCATTGACTAAAACTTTGGAGGTGATTTGTGTATTGGGTAAAACTCATTCCAGCTTTAATTTCAGCTTCACACTTTAGCAAACAGAAACCAGGTGCACGTTGATGAGTCCCGAGGTGACAAATGTTCACCCATGAGTTGTTTGACTCTAACCAGGTTCTGCCTCAATGATATGGGAGACTGGTATAATGCAACTGTTCATTTACATGTAACTACTTCTACAAAAAAAAGCATTTTTGAACTAATGTTCATGCATTTATTCATGTAACTTCAAGTGTCTTCTTTCCATAAAGACAGGATAAAAGAAAAATGTATGCATTTTTAGACTCACCTAAATTACTAAAGACATAAAAGACATTATAATTTTCCGTTGTTAACCATTGAGTTTAAAACACTATCAAATTCTGACTATATGTCAAACATATTGTACAATCATAAAGTAGTATAGTGTTTCTACAGTATGCAAGGAGCTGCCCAAACAATTCCTTGCCTTGCTATCAAATCTAATTGCATGATGCAATGAAAAAAATTGAGCAGTCATGCAGATTAAACAGAGGTTAGTTTAGTTTTCATAGGGTTAACACTTTTTAAATTACTAGGATATGAGATTGAAAGTGAAGGGCGTGCTCCTTGTCGGAGGAAAGTGTAAGAAAGTGGCCCTAATGCAGAATCTCATTAAAGCAACTGTCAGGATTTCTCTATTTTACCATCACCACCTTATTCTGCAAGAGGCAATTGTCGTTTTGAGTGAGTGTGCTGCCAAAGAGGCATTTACAAATAAATGAAAAATGTCACAATTGATTTGGTTCCTTTTGGAGAACTGGGTGTCAGTTTTGTCACAAACTGTCTGTGTTATTCTGTGTTTCATGTTGCATTTTTGGATATTGAAATTAGCTTTGATGATCCATGACCTCCAGTGAACTGAGTATAACCTACCGGCTTTGATATTTCAGTACTCTGTCAATAACATTTACTCTTTGTCGGTTAACTGGAGAGATTCTGTTCGGAAAAGCGGTGCCACGTAACAAGGAAATCTCCCAAATGGTAGAACCCATTTACCTTCATTCATAATTCTTACTGAATGAAAAAGGATTAACACAGCATGTGATCTTTTGTAGGACTGCACACCAAAAAAAACCCAACAAAAACACTGGCAATAGGAGAACCAATGAGGCTTATTGAAAGGATTCCCTTTTGTTGCTGGTGTTTAAAAGGCTATACTACTCAGATGGCTTCATAGAAACATAATCAGCAGTCACTCCCACCATCCATGTTTCCTTTACCACTTGCGTAGCATACAGCTTGATAAGGTTGGTAGGATACAAAAACACCTGGGTGAATGAGGATATCCACCTGACTCTCTAGGCAGAAGGTGATTGGCCAATCATCTTCATTTATGATAAACCTATACCAGTCTGCAGTGGATCAGTTTGCAATGGCAAACACCAGAAGGCTTCTGGCAATCTGCATATTCTACAATGCACTTTTGATATCAAGCTTCCTTAGTAGCATCCATTGTGTGCCCGCCTTGGAACAATCTATAAAACACTGAATGTTAAGAATTCAACTAGATGAACAAGAGTCATTTGGATCTCTTCCCAATGTCCAGTGACATTGAGTGAGATACTAAAACATTTTTAAAAAAGTTTCTGTTCCTATGAATTCCACTGGGAAAAACTAAGTTTTACCAAGCCATGCAGATAAGAAAAGACTAAAGACCCAGGGAAGGAATAGAGCAAACATGCAAAAAAGTGACTTACACAGTCACAGCAGCAAAAACAATATTATTACTGCAAGTAGTGACTTCAGGAATGTGCTGATCATTTTAATGCCTCACAATATTACAATATTAAATACAGATAAATATAGTCAAAAATACATTTAAGTGGAGGTTTAACCAACCAAAGAAAAAAAGAGCACATATTCGAACAGGTGACACATAGCACTAGACAAGCCAATCAATGAGCGGGAGAATGTGAACCTAAACCAACTACCATACACCGCTGACAGCCAACAATCCACATAACCAGCTATACATGCCACACATTTAGGATGCCATTTATAACCAGGCCAAGGAATCTATAATGAAATATTATTACATTTAATGTAGTGAAGCATAAAAATGAAAATAGTAACAACAGATCTGGCTGCATCTTAAGTTCTAAATACTCATGTGCGACTTTATGTGTAGTTATTGAAGACCTTGCATACATTATAACATTCTACTAAATATTAACATTTTAATTAATCTGCACTGCATGTTTATATGCTGCATTAGCTTTCCACACAATTCCCTTTCCGCAGTTATTAATGTTTCCCATTTTTGCCACCCCCTCATGAATAATTTACATTATTCTATTTCTAGCCATCCTCGTGGGACTTTTTGTTTTATTCTATCAAGGCCTTAGGATTGATTAATAGAAAGCGTTAGTAACAATGCTAGTTAGATGCTCTTTAATGAAAGAAAATAATGTATTATTCACATGCGCTTTGTAGGAATACAACCTTGTAGGAATAAGTAGGGATTTACAGAAATTAGAATTTGTTTTAAATTGTAGAAACGCCTGTTAAAAAAAGAAGACTGGAATAATTGTGTTTATTTTAACTAGAAACGTGCCTGTGAGGGATATAATTAATGAAAGTTTTGCTGATATGGCTGTCCAATGATACTACTTATATTCTACTTATCAGAAATAGAGAAACGCTACTTATTGTTAGCCTTGACAGTTGTTTCCTGAGGACATGTCAATCAGGAGTTCTGGGTTTTTAAACATGAGCATCCAGCTACTCCTTAATCATGTTCACAAGATCTCAGTAGATCTCCTCCTTGTGGTTGATTTCAGTAGTAAATCCAGTGGCACCACATCCATGGCATGAAGAGAGGGTTGAGTGCCATTTCAAACAAAGGACTTGGAAGTTCTGCAAAGGTTACTATGGGCGTGGGGAGACATCACTTAACATAGATAACATGCATGAAATGAAAGAAAACATTAGCGTGACTCCTGTACATATTAATCAAATTAGTAATAAAAACTACTCACTAAAACTCAGCATTGTGACTCCTATCAAAGAATGGTAAATAAAGGCTCCAGGCACTCAAGAGTTCTGGCATTAGGCAGATTTATTGAGACAAAAAAAAGTTAGTTAACTTGATGAAAAAAGACCTCATTGTGAGGTTGAAACGTTTTTTTTTCTCAATAAATCTGCCTCATGCTGGAACTCTTGAGTGCCTGGAGCCTTTATTTACCTTCTGGATTTACTGGGGAACTGGCCCTTCCTGGCACAGTTAAGCACCTGGGTTCCCTTGGAGTATGCAGATTCCTCATTCTGGTTATTCCTATCAAAGAATGTGATTAAGTAATATCCATGGATATTGTAAGGTTTTAATTTATTAACACATTAATTTTAATACTCAACCATTTAACAACGTTGTGAAGTATAAAGAAACATTTATGCAAAAGAAAAAAAAATAAAGAAACTGTTCCATTACATATATTTTAAATTACACTTTATGGTTTGAGATATACTACAAAATGCCTAGGAATATTGATGTAACAAAAAAGTGAAAGAAAACTATTCGAAAATGTAATATTTGTCATAAAAATAATGTTAGAATTTAACTATAAAAAGACATTATAAAGTGAAAGTGCATATTCACAGACTTGAAAAAAAAATCATTATGCTGTATCATACTAGCATTGTTCACAACAAACACTCAATATTATAAGATATACTACATTTATTGGATTTATTTAAGTTAGTTTTCTAATGTATTTGTACTGGTTCTGGTCCAATATACATTTTACCAAAAATGTATTTGCTTCATATGAAAGCACTTTGATTAGTCCTGCCAATAACTTTTTTTTTAATTTGTATTGTTCAATTAGTTTTCTATTGCAATTAAGTGTTTTTTTTATGTCTTTACATTTTTATTTCTGTTGCCATCTGGATACAGTAACATTTAATTACTTGTTTACGTGTAACCCACAGGTTCACTAGCAATATTTCTCCTGAATTAATCTTTAATCCCAAGTTTTAATACTGGTAGAGTTTGATTATATCTATATCTTGATTATATCTTGTAAATAAATATTTACAGAGTCTACCAATGAAAATCTGTTTTTGGTATATATTTTTTTGTCCGAAACAGTAAGTGTAAACAGGAAGTATACTTAAGTACATATACTGCATATACCCTATGGTACTGAAGTCAATCCCAATAAAAAAGTAACATCAGCCAACAGGATGTAGCAGTAGTAGGCAATAACTGAAGAATGGCTGCATCGACTTATATGCAATAAAATGCTTTACAGTCCAGTAGAGTGCTGTATGTATCTTAAACAAACTTTTTAACCCCTTAAGGACCGGGCTCATTTTTCGTTTTCTACCCTGTGGGACCGAGGCTGTTTTGACACTTTTGTGGTGCTTGTGTTCAGGTGTAATTTTCTCCTCACCCATTTAGTGTACCCACATAAGTTATATATTGTTTTTTTCAGGACAAGATGGGCTTTCTTCAGATACCATTATTTTGATCGTATCATCTTATTTACTATAAAAAAAATAAAAAAAACATGGTGAAAAATTGAAAAAAAACACATTTTATGACTTTTATTTGAAAAATCTTTTACTCACCTAAAAAAGCAAGTAAAAAAACTAGCTAAATAGATTCTACTACTTGTCCTGAGTTTAGAGATACCCAATGTTTTTATGTTTTTTTGCTGTTTTTTGTAAGTTATAGGGCAATAAGTACAAGCAGCGTTTTATGATTTCCAAATCTTTTTTAACAAATCTGGTCAGTCTGCCTCCATCTCCTCTTTGGAACATCTTTGAAGCCGGTTAACTCAATTTAACCCATTCAAACCATATATTTTTGAAAACTAGACACCCCAGGGTATTCCAAATGCTGTTATTTTAACCCTTTCCATGCACCAATTATACAACTACACTCTGTCAAACTTTGTAATAGTAATTATTTTTTATTTTTTTTCCACACAAATTGTACTTTAGTTATAGATGTACAGGTTCTGGTATATGCCACTGTCACACAACACCCCAATGTGTGTTCAGGAACATCTCCTGAGTGCAGTGATACCCCACATGCATGGGTTTGTCGGGTTGTTTGAGATTTAAAATGCCACATTTGGGAAGTGTGCTTTTTTTTTTTCTCCGTTTTAGTCAGTCTGTACCTATGCCCCATCTTTGAGCTAGGCCACTCCAATTTACCCCATCAGTCATTTTTTTTATATTAGACACCCCTTGGGTATTTGAAGTGCTTTTATTTTAACTCTTTGTTGAGATTTTTGAGAAATTTTAGCACTTGCTCAAAATAATAAACTTTATTTTTTTATTTTATTTTTTTAATACTTTTTTTATATTTTTTTTACACATTTTGCTGGTACTGGATGGTTCATTAATTATTGATAATTAATAATTATTTTTAAATGTGAGCACATTTTTTTTTAATTTTTTTTTCCTTTTTATTATTTTTTGAATATTTTACTAATCACATAGTGATTAGAAAGCTGGGCTCCATTGACTTGCATGGTTGAATGCAGTACCTGTATTCAACCAGCAAGTGGAGCCAGAGTTCTCTAGAGGGTCTGGAGACCTTCTAGCGAACTCTCATCTTTATTATTTATTTTCCCGGACCGCCGCCATCTTTGTTGATGGCGAAGAACACCGGCAGCTGCGGCTGTGAACGCTCTCCGGAGCGGTCACAGTCCATCCCGAGGTAAGTGTTTGGTGTCGCTGGATGCCTCCTGATTGAGACATTCCAGCGACACCATTTAAGTTTAGGAGGTGATCGTTGATACAATGAATGGCGGATGTGGACGCCCCGGGGAGGGGCCAGGCATGGCCCCCGATGCCGATCTCGGCCTTGCTGTATGCCTCGACATCGAGGCATTGCAGCAAGGCCGTTTAAGCAAAGAAAGTGATCTTTGATCACTTTCCAAGCTTATTTAACTTTTTGACGGTTCAGGACCGTCAAAGGTCCTTTAGTGACCTTTATGACATGACGGTCCAGAACCGGCAAAGGTCATTAAGGGGTTAATAGCCTTTTAATAGACAACTCACATAATGCATCATATCTGGGGCTGTTCAACACACTTCCACTATAGGCATTGTATAGGAAGCACGTAAGAGGAGCACAGTCAAACAACCACTAAAATGATTTTGGGTAAGAAATGGTCACAGTCAATTTATTGCTAAAGTCATTGTCAGTAAAAAAAACCTGAACGCTTCGTTCACAAAGACATTGACTCCAAAAACACAAACATAAATATAAACAAAACCAGCAAAGCTTGCTATACCCAAGTTCCCCCACCTGGACCACCACTAATCTCACCACCGCATTAAACCACCGGATACCTGGCAATCTGCCACCAAGAGCCCATCCGTTGACACGTTAAGCTGGATGCCCCCCCCACACACACACTCTGGCAAAACAAGGCCTTTTCAACACTTCCAGCAATAGCCAAAAAAGCCCAATTCAGAGAGATGCTCCCATCCATAATAAACAAGTTGGAACAAAACCTTTCTAAAATGACTTGCCTAAAAACTACTCCAAGCTATTTGCTGATGAAGCTTGTTGACCTTACCTCCTTACCTCCTTGCTCCATAGCTGCCCTATCCCTACCTATCCCTAGCATGGAGTCAATGAATCCTCAGAATCATTTCCGACCACACTAACTTTACCCCGGGGACCAGTTCTAAAAAATATACTTCACATCTCACCTCATCCTCCACATTAACTCTCACTGGGAGTAACCCCAATGTCGTTTCCCCTTAGGGTGAACAACTATAATACACAAACCCCCAACCTAAAAAACTTCACAATCCCCAACAAAACTCATTCCCACCCCATTCAGCCTTCACCCCCAAGTTAACTCACCAACAGCTGTGGCCTGATATAGCTGCGAAAACAGACAGACTCCAACCGTCCAATGATCTGGATGACCCCTTCAGCAAGCCCAGGTACCGCCCCGTCCATAGTCACCCTTATGCCGAACGAATGTGGAAAAAACTCAGATGACTCAGCCCCAGCTTCCCAAGCCCCAGCTGCGTGATCCGCAAGAACTGAAACCCAACACTGGTAACAATCTCAATAAGCCAAAAAGCACATCCCACCCTACAGCCAAACACGCCACCCGGCAAAGTGTACAACCAAATCTCCCAGCATTGCAACTCTATAAACAATAAGAAGGAAGAAGCCCCTTACCAAAGCCAAATGTGTTGAATACCACAGTAAAACATCCAAACATGCTTAACTTGAAATAAGACATTCAACTCCATACATTACAAAACAAACCACAGAAGAATCTTTTATTTAATTCGAACAGATGAGGCTGACAACATATTAACTGAATGAACAACAGCCAAATTATCACAGAAAAATACCCCCAGCCCCACAACATCAGGGCCACCACCAAATAATTCCAGAAAAGCCAGGTTATTAATGAGATGGTCCATTCTGCCCACTCCCCGTGAGCTGCAAGCCTTTATTAAGTAAACAGTGCATTCAAGTAGATTTTTGTTGTTTATCTTTGATAGGTGTTAAAAAAATATTATGTATTCAGTTTTAACAATTAAATTAAAAAACTGAGATTCCATTTCTGAATGGAAAGTGTTATTCACACAATGTCTGTGAAAAAAAGCAAACACCTTTTCCAGTTAATGCGGTAGCTGATAAGTCTGGAAGGATATTTCCACATTGTTGAGTTTTGTTTTCCTAATAAGTGTTATTACACATGTTTCTCTACAAAGTAGGAATTAAAACACAATATGATTTTTTTTTTATTATTCTTTTTTACAATTTAGTTTTATAGTTTCTTTGAATATATGTGCTTTTCCAAGCGGGACTGGTCCTAAACCAACCCTCAGGCAAGAATACATTGCCCCCTCCCAATTTTCTACCCTTAGTAAAATTTACCAGGAGCTGCAACCATTTGTGACCTAGAAATAATATGACACTGCCTGATTCCCCCCCTGATTCAGGCGACCCATGTAGCCACTTGTTATGCCTGTTACTTAGACTAGCCCTGATCATTCCAACTGAAGAACTTTCAGAAATTACCTGATCTGGCAGTGTGAATGCAAATTAAAAGTATAAGAATGCTTCACCCTTACAGCCTGTACCCACTAATTGAAGTATAGCAGTGAAGAGTCCACAGAGCAGTCCAATTCCAGGGAATATTCATGTACCTTCTTTGTGTTCATTTTTTTCTTCGTTTTTTAGCAGGGGTTAATACAGGGTTAATGCGGTAACAATACGCAGCCACTTTGGCGCCAGAAATTAAAACTCCATAAGAGTGACTACTCTTCATTGGTTGATACCAGACGAGCCCCCTGCCGGTGACCAATAGAGTCACTCTTACGGACCTTTAACTCATGACACCGAAGCCATTACTCTCCCCAGGCCAAGTTGCCTGAGGTGTACCTTGCCCTCCGCTTTGCCAGTGGGACTAAAATTCCCGTTCCTCTAAAGCCAATTTGCTCAGAGTGGCTGTCTAAGACTCAGACAAAGGGCAAAAGGCAGGGCAAGGTACAGCACAAAGCAACTTGGCCTGGGGAGACCATTGGTCCATATAATCAACTCAATTGGTGGCTGGCAGGGACTTCCTCTATCATTCATTGGTTAATGCCAGAGGAGCTCAGTGCCGGAAACCAATAAAGTCACTCGTATGGACCTTTAACTCCTAGTGAGGAAACTTGGATTGGGAAGGCTCCAGTAGTTAAAGGTCCGTACGAGCGACTCTATTGGTCGCTGACAGGGGCCTCCTCTGGAATGAACTAATGAAGGGCCACTAAAACCCAACAGGTTCAACCCAAAGGAAGAATTGGTTGGAGATGGTGGTCTTTTCTGAGACCAACAAGCTTTCTCCAGTGCAGGGGCGTACCTAGAGTATTTGGCACCTGGGGCGGATCCTGTATGTGGCACCCCCCCACATACACTTTTTAAAACTGCATAGCTTCTACCGTTATATACCGGCGCAGACACTGAAGGTGGTACAGCTTTACTGTTATTATATTGACAGTGGTACAGCGTAATCCCTATCACTATACACTGAGCCAGGCATTGACAATAGTGCAGCATAACTCCTATCACTATATACTAAGCCAAACATTGATGTGGTGTAGGCCTACCGCTTCATTGTCTGGCTTAGGGATGCCCTGAAACAAATTCTGGACTGAAACCGGAAATGCAGCATTTACCTGGCCGAAACCGAATATGACCCCCCCACACCATAAAAGAAATCTAACACTTTTATTTAAAGTAAGAAACACACCAAAATAGGACAAAACAATTAAATAACAATATTAATAATATATATATGTAACCAAAGAAAAAATGGGCACTCACGGGTCTTTGCAGTAAAGTGCATTAAACACTAGTTTATTTCAATCAGCACGGCCAACGTTTCGGACCACCTCCGGTCCTTTCTCAAGGCAAAGACCGGTGAGTGCCCATTTTTTCTTTGGTAACATATATCTGGCTATTTTTGGAGCACCCGGACAACTAAAAGCCTGTGTATATTAACAATATTTCTGTGCAGCCGCTCCCTTTGGTTTGTATATATATTGTTAACAGCAATCACATTCCTATCATGCCCAGGCATACCCAGATTCCAGGATATACTGGCAGACTTGGCATGATAGGAGTATGATTGCCCTATCTACCCCTTCTCACTCCCTTCTGCCCTATCTACCCCCTATCCCCCATTTCACCCATTCTCCCTATCTACCCCCTCCTAACTATCTACCCTCTGCCCCTTTGAAGTTCACTTACCTTTCAGGAGTCCTGCAGTGGGGGTGCAAGGCCTCTGCCTCCCAGCTCTGGCACTGTATGGAACAGTATAGAGTGATGGGAGTTATGATGTACTTTAGAGCATAATTATATAATGAAAAATTCATTGGAAATGGTACAGCATAACACCCATCACTCTCACACACTTACCAATCCACACATTTACCAATCCACACAGTTACCAATCCACACATATATACTAATCCACACATATACCAAACCACACATATATACTAATCCACACATA
>VKOC01000005.1:31090339-31110412 GCA_009364415.1 Spea multiplicata
TCTTCCCAGCTGCACTATTGTTTAATTGTCTAGTTAAAAAAGAGACCTCAGAATTTGCGAGGGAGAGACAAAAGCATATTTTTGACATGCTTATAACGTAGTGCTGATTAAGATTGCTAGATCATTTGAGCAGGGCCCTTCTTACCTGTTGTTTCTGTATATACCCCCCTATTTGCCACTCCCCCAGACCAATGCATCCCTTGACTTGTCCCCCGTGCTCTAGACTCCCTGGTGTCTAGTGGGGCAGCTGGTGGACGCCTGCGCGATGCACATAGACAACCTCTGCTCCTACCCGTTACTTCCGCCAGGGGTTCTATGACAGAGCCCTGGAAGGTCGTGTCACACCAGTGCTCTGTCATAGAAGCCCCAGCAGAAGAGGTTGTCAGCGTGAATCAGGGGATCCTCCTCTCTGGCAGCCGGTGAACATCTGCGCGCAGACAAACTCCGCTTCTCCCCGGCACTTCCACTGGGGCTTTTTTGATGGAGCACAGGAAGGTTGTGTCATGCTGGCGCTCTGTCATAGAAGCCCCAGAGGAAGTACTGGCGGCAGCGGAAGTTGTCCGTGCGCATTGCTACCAGAGAGGATGATCCAGGTCCCCTGCTGTTTGCTCTTAAAAATGTCATATTCAAGTAAATATGGTACTACTTGTTACGTCCTGTCTATCTGTATGATGGCGTTATATAAAACAAATAATGTATCAGTGTATAGACTATATGGATCCATAGCTGCCAACAGTACCGAATTTCCAGGGACAGTGTTCTGTCTCGTCAAAGTCGGGTATGACACACACAGCCTAAATGCTAGTAAATGAGCTCCAAACTACCCAGTATCTGTACTGGATAGCCGAGCATTCAATGCTGCAAGATCATGAAGCATTCTTTGTCCTTGGATTCAGGAGGGAAATGTTGGTGTGTATGTGGATCTCTCTGGCCTATGTAATACCAACCCTGCTATGTAAAAAGTGGGCATATGCAAATAAGGTAAAGAAAGTGTCATATCTTGTGTCCTGATCTGCATGGCTCTGCCTAGGATTCTTAAAGGGCATTGGAAAGTCTGGAGTTCTTTAAATTCAGCGCAAGGTGTCTTTAGCCTATGTTAACAAGTATTTTATTTGCTGGCTTTAAATATGCGTGTGCAGAAAAAGTAACTATTGTGATATGAATATGCAAATCAGGATACAATTGGTAATACAAGTTAAAGATGCATTTTTAAAAGTATATACCATGTATATAGTGAACTAGGATTGCTACTCTAAGTAGCAGTTATGTGCTTTTTTGATATTGTTTTCCCTAGGCATCACATTTCATTGAATTAAGACGTTCTTTCATTTGTTTCTGAGAACTTCAGAAAGTAGGCTTCCCTGAGCTCTGCCTCCGGGAAAGTGTCTTGGCAAGGGGGCAGGGTTAGCCCAGATAGCATTAAGCGAGGGTTGAGCAGGAGGAGAATTGGGTAGGGAGGAGGAGGCTTAGCTAAACACCAGTCCTCTGCCTTGAAGAATTAAGAGAGTGACCCAGCAAAGTAGCACTTCATCCTGGGACATCTAGTCAACCTCAGAGCGTTTGGAGATATAGTCTTGGCCAATTGTATGCTAACCTGCTGAACATGCTAATATATCATCCATGTTTCACACAGCAAACTGTCCAAAAAAAACATATTTAAAACCAATTTATTTAATTTACCAGAAATATTTAAGTGAACAGACTTGAGTGCTCAAGAGTACTGAACTTATTTACAGTCAGAATTACATTATAGCAATCTCAGTATATATACACCGATCAGCCATAACATTATAATCACTGACAGATGAAGTATATAACACTGATAATCTTGTTATCATGGCACCTTTTAGTGGGCGGGATATATTAGGCAGCAAGTGAACATTTCTTCCTTAGAGTTGATGCAGGTAAAATGGGCAAATCCAACTGCTGCAAAGTTAAAGCTTATTCTGATAGAAAACACACAGTGCATTATAGTTTGTTGAGTAAGGGGCTGTGTGGCCACAGACCAGTCAGGGTGCCAATGCTGAGCCCTGTCCACTGCCAAAAGTACCTACAATGGGCATGAAAGCATACGAACTGGACCACAGAGAGAAAACTCTGATGAATCATGTTTTCCTTAACATTACGTGAAACTTTGGGTCCTGCCATTCATGTGGATGACATGTACCACCTACCTAAGCATTTTTGCAGACGATGTATATCCTTTCATGGACACGGTATTCCCTAATGGCATTGGCCTCTTTCAGCAGGATAATGTCCCCTGCCACAAAGCAGGAATGGTTTGAGGAACACAACAACACGTTCAGGATGTTGACTTGGCCTCCAAATTCCTCAGATCTCAATCCAATAGAGAATCTGTGGGATGTGCGGGACAAGTCCAATCAATGTAGAAGGCAGGGCTGTTCGGGGGGGGCAAAAGAGCAACCTATACAATATAAGCCAGGTGGTTATAATGTTGGGTGATCTATGTATTTTTTTAAATAGCCATAACTAAATATATAAGAAGAGATCTTTGTGACAATGTAATTGGACAAATAAAAATAGTCCAATACACTACTTAGCTTCTTGAAAAATGTACCTTTTAAACCACAAACTATAAGGCAACAGTGAAACTGCAATGCTTTGTTCTGTTGCTTTTATTATATATATTATATATATATATATAAAATCATGTCTTGTACAGATATACCAGTGGAATAGCGAACAGAAGTGCATTTGCAGATTGCTGTATTTGCACCCAGGGGATCTGCCTAGCTAAAGGATATTTCAGTGTAGCTCTGTACATATTATTTTTTTCATTGCTCTTAAAATATTTCAGAGATACAAGCAGATATATAAACATTTTTTTTATAAAGCCAAAGGCACTTTTTAAAGTAAATAAGCAAAAGCAACAGAGGAGGATAGAGACACACAGAGACATAAACAAATCTGTATCATGTTTTTAGGTATGCCTTTAAATTGCACCTGACACTGAAAAGTAATAAGGCGCCACCTTGTAGGCGGTTATTTGTATTGGTTATATTGTAAGCAAGTAGTAACAGTAGAGGTTTACATTAGACCTTACTAGTGGATAACAGAAGCATCAAGCATCAGCACAGTCACAACTATAGAGAAGAATGTAAAGTCAAAGACAATACTTCCTGTATTTAGCAGAACAACAAGTTAACAGACAAAACTTCTACAGCTCCTTCTTCACACCAACTTGTAATATACACTTAGGCATAGTGCATGCTATTGTACTGGTAACAGCCCTTCTCGATTGCATGCAAATTGTGATGGAGACCTATACTCCGAACAGAGTTTATTGAGGACAGCACAGATATAATGCACAAAACATAATTAGATCAGGAGTATAAATCATCAAATCATCAATCACCAGACAGCACCTCCAGATAGGCACCTCCATACAAGCACATGCCAGCAATGCCTTCACTAAATAGTCACTATTTTGGGGCCGATCCCATCCGCTAAGAGTACTTTATTCTTAACACTGGAATTTTCGGTAAAGAATATTTCATCACTTGTTGCCCCTAAATCAATGTACCATCCAGTTGGTGTAATTTGCTCCAATGAGTGCACAATAAGACCAAGAAACCATTAATTTGTGAAACACAACACTCCAGGCATGTTGCTAGTGAATCAACATTTTTAATAAGTGTGATGATAGACAAGGTGGAAGCATAAACGTTTCGGGGTACACACTCCCTTTTATCAACATGCACCTACAGCTATAGTACAAACAACAAGCAAACCAACATAAATAGCCAGCGTAATGATTAGGCCACTTCCCCTCAAAATGTCACACCCCTATATATAAACATAATCATACAAAAAGCACAAACGAACAAAAAATACAAATGTCCAACAGAGTAGCTGCTTATTAATAGAAAGAAGAAAAAAACACCGGGAACTCAAAGTGTGGCTTGAACTATAGCTGTTTGCAAATCAGGTTGCCATGGCAACATGAAGCTACACTACAAAGCAGGCAGTGGAAGACCTGTAGAGGGAAATGGATGCAAAAAAATATTACATATTAACAAGGGGTAAGGATGCTAATCACAGCAATAATGCTTTATACTAATGGAATCTATTCTCAAACTCATTAAATATATTTTCAATACCTGAACCCCAAGGGAAATAAAAAAGACCCAGATGATTTTAATTTTTTTTTTTTTACAAATAATGCACAATAAAAAAGGAATTAAAAATCAGGTACTGCCCACACACCTGCCGGTGGGGACCCTTCAAAGAAGAATAAAAGAGGGATAGTGTTATTTCTTATAAGAACCATTACCATTCTAATTTTTCATTAAGGCCATATGGGCTGATAGTATCTAAAAAGGTACATCCAGCATACCTCTCATTGGAACAATAATCTACTTTGATTGCCTCCTCTACTCAGTGGAGGGTCCTGCTCCAAAATTTGGGGAGTATTGTGACCCTGTTCTTGTAAGTAGCATGCCGCCACCACACTTATTAAAGGTCTGGATTCGCTTGCAACATGCCTGGAGCACTGTGTTTTCGTTTCTTGGATTAATGGCTTTCTTCTATTATATTCTTCAATTAATTTGGGCCCAACATTATTTGTGGGTCTCTGTCTAGTTTCTAGGGTATTAATGACAGTATGACTCTGGGAGACTGCATAGCAATAATGTCACCATATAATTTTCCTTAATTTCTTTACCATTCCACATAGCTGGTCCACAACATCTAACACTGTATTTCCTGGCCTTTTCCAGCCTCATCTTACACACTTTTTCTGCACAATATAGTTTATTGTTTACATTTGAACTACTATGCAGTTGTAGTAATGCAGTCCACATACGTTTAGCTGTGTATTCCCTCCTTATGTGGGTTGAATATCCTCCACTAGAAGGTTTACGATTGGTTTTGCTTGTCTATTTTTCTTGTCCTACTCTCACAGGTAGTTAGCAGGGCTGTCATTATCCAGCACATCCCACAAGAAATCTTTAGTTATCAGCATATCTAACTTGAACTTCCACAACTAGTAGTTCACATTAATTAGGTTTGCTATTGTAAACCTAATTTCTGACCCAGCTGCCATCTCATTTTTTTGCTGACCCATAAAGTGTTTTCCTGCATTATTGGAACAACTGCAAATGCCTAGGTGGCTCTGAAAATTGATGCATACGTTGCTGCATGTTACATTTTTATACTGCAGTGCTACATATAGCCACCGTTTGCATGCAGCAGGACCTGATCTGATTCTGGTACAGCAATATCAGTAAGTACCAGCCTCACTAGCCATTTGGTCTCTTTTTTTATCTCACACAACAAATTTTCTCCCCTACAAATGATGGTGGTCACAATCTAGACCTTATTTTGTCTAGTATGTGCTCTCTAACCAACTTTTCTAATCCCCACCCGACCATCACTTCCTGTCATGCTCTCCAGCCTTGCAGCCCAACCTTGCCTAACCAGATACCTTAGCTCTATTAACCTTCAGGAATTCTCAACCAATTCACTCTCTCTCCCATTTCAAGCATGTCATCCCCTAACAGCGTTACATCTCTCTATAACTCAACCTTGTTCTTCATGACTCTCACGTTTCCTTCACCTGCCTCTTCAGGACTTTCAATTCACTTATTTGACCTGTCACAACTACCCCTTCCACTAACCTTAATGCCTCTGACTTTGCCACATACTTCAATAATAAAATCAAAACTGAAAATATATATGAAATATCTTTACAGTCCCCACCACCCTCACCCTCCAACTATGTGCCCTCCTACTGACCTCTTCTTTCTTCTCAACATTAAAGCAATTCTCTTCTATCAATGAAGAGGAGGTACGTGCTCTTCTTCTTTCTTCTTGTCCATCTACATGTCCCCTTAACCCCATCCCTTCCCATCTTACCCAGTCTCTCTCATGTACTTGTGTCCCTCACTCTAGCTCATACCTTCAACCTCTCCCTCTATACTGGATCTGTCCCACCCTACTTCAAGTATGCTACCATAACTTCAATCTTGAAAAAGATCCCTGGACCCATCTGATCTGTCCAATTACCGTTCCATTTTTCCACTTCCTCTCACATCCAAGCTTCTTGAAAGAATGGTTTATACCAATTAAACTTAAGTTTCTTGGTTCCAACTCCGTACCTGAGCCTCTTCAACCTGTTTTTGCCCCTAACACTCTGCTGAGACCACCCTTACTAAACTTACTAATGGCTTACTTACTGTTAAATCCCAGGGCCACTACTCAATGCTAGTCCTACTGGACCTTTCTGCTGCTTTCGACCCTCTTCTCCTTCAAACTCTTTATTTTCTTGGTCTACATGATACTCCTCTCTCCTGGTTCCTTTACCAACTCCCTGATCATACTTTCACCATCTCCAGTAACACTTCCCTTCCCCTCTCAGCAGGGGTACCCAAGGACCCCTTCTGTTCTCTCTTTAAACTACCTCACTTGGCAAACTAATCTCATGCTTTGACATTCAATACCACCTATATGATGATGACACCCTGATCTACCTATACCCTCCTGAAATCTCTCCCTTTGTCTTAGGTCATGTAACTAACTGCCTTGCATCTGTCTCTACTTGGATGTCAGCACGTTTCATAAAATTCAATCTCTCTAGGACGAAACTTTTCATCTTTTCTCCCTGCAACGTTAGGATTCCCTCATCCGTTTCCCTTAATGTTAATGGTGCAGTGATCTCCCCGTCTCCTCATGCTCACTGTCTTTGAACATCTCGTTCACCCCCACATTCAGTCTGTCTCTAAAAACTGCCATGTCCATGTTAAAAACATAAGGCTCTTGTCCATCCCCTCATTATCTCCCGCCTTGACTATTGCAACTCTGTCTTTGCTGGTCTGTCTCTTATCGGTCTTGTCCCTCTACAAACCACCATGAATGGTGATGCCAGACTTATCTTCCTCTCCCATTGCTTTACTAATATCTTTCCCCTCTGTCAGTCTCTTCATTGGATACCTGTGTGCTTGGGATTAATTTCAAAACCCTGAGTCTTACTTTCAAAGCTCTTCACAGCTCTTCCCTTACTTACATCTCCTAACAGGTCTTACCGCTCATCCAATGACCTTCTTATACCCTCTCCTTTGATTTCTAGCTCTCATGCAAGATTACAAGATTTCTCAAGGGTTGCCCCTTGTCATGACTACTTTATGGAATATAATGGATGCATGGAAGGCTAATCCAGTAGAGGTAGTTAGTTTCTTTGTGTTAGCATTCAATAGGTTAATCTGATGTGGATTTAAATCAGTTTTTGTGTATATGCCCTCAATATCTGTTCTGCCAGGAAGTGTCATGTTCCCAGAGGACCCCTCTGGTGATTCATGGCCTAACTGATACAGATTCTAAGCAAAGATGGGCAGCAAACCCAGTGATTAAAAAAAGAAGGTGTTATATAAACAGGGCTGTTTTCTTTGACTCAGATTTAGTGGCAATGCAGCCACCTCAAAGGAGAACTCCAAGATTTACTCTCATTGGAACAACATTGAAAGGAACCATCTGGTCTCTTAAGGAGTTTCCACAGGTCCTGTGTTTTATTCCTATTGTTTTTAGGAACTGTTTGCCAGTCTTGTTTTTCTTTTGTATGTCTTGTTTTTCTTTTGTATGTCTTGTTTTTTTGTGGCACTGTGTATCATTTGTCTTTTTGTTATTAAAATATTAATAATCCAAATGTTATTTAAATAACCCAAATAATCCAAATCCGTCTTTGGGCTCTAGTATTGAGATCCATAAACCCCAAGAGAAGAGAACACGTTAGCAAGTAGTTATTTCCTAATTTTTAGAGGATATATATTATATATCTCACAGGTAAAATATGAGACAAATGTGGAGAGACCAACAATAGTGTTGCTACAGTGTAAGCTGCTTAATGAGAATGAGGGATGGTCAGGTGCAGATTCCTTATTTGTTTGTATCAATTTATCACAGAATTCAGTGTGAGGCTAGTTCTAACACAGAGCAAAAGGTGATGGTCATAATAAACATTGTCTCTTTAGTAGGTAGCCTGAACTCAAATAAACCACACTAGATTTAGTTGGGCAAAGTGAAACTGTGTTTCCCTGTTGCCAACAAAATAGGGAATCTGGCTTTCAAGTTTGCCCATTCAAACCCCCCCAGGACTGATAAAGAGAGTAATCCAATTATGCAAAGTATATACAATTCAGAGCAATGATAATTATAAATATTTTAATTGTTCACTTTTTTGTACAGTTTGGTCTGCTGCCACTACCACCACTTTTAACAAAGCATCTGCTATTCATTGCTGCCCCTTTTTCCTTTAGCTTCCAGCTCTTACTGTCCTCGCAAAATAGAGTATAATTCGTTACCTCAGTTTTAACATATAAAGTGAAGTGTGGCTAGGACAAAGAAAGCAATCATTAAAGGCCAAACAGAGAAGGAAACAACAACAACAACAACAATCATCCACTGCTACAACAATAGCAGAGTTGGCATAATGTGGAGAGATAATCATGCATATCCTGTAAACGGCAAATTAATATGACTACTCCAATGTCTGATGCATATATGTTGGGTTTTTATACCTTTAGAATGCTTATTTTAATCTATAAACACCATATGTTTATTAAACATGGATTCAGGATAAGTTTTTAAGTTGAAGTCTTGCATGATTGGGGTGGGTGAATAACTGTTCCTAAATGAGATGCAGTCCTCTGCACTGGGAACTGTCAGGTAGTGGTGTGCTAGGGCACCCACACCACTACTTTATTCTAATGTCCCATGGCATAATGATAGGGTTTTTTGGCATATGAAGGTTTTTAGGAGTTAAACTTGGATAAACTAATGAACAAAAATAAAAATATTATTGAAAGATTCAGTCATTGGAGTGCGACAATCAAATCAATCATCATAAGACCGGCAAAAGTCTTGAGACTTTTACTGTTTAACCTTTGATGAACTCAGTTTGAATTCTGTTTTTCTGCAGGTCTCAAACAAGTCAAACCAGTTTATGTTCTAAAATCAAACAAGTTGTATTTGCTAATCAAACAAGTCATCTTTTGTTAATTTTATGGATATTTATCAAGAATTTAAATCCCTGTAGATGAAATTACCTATTCGTCATATATATCAGTTGTGGTAACTGTAAGCAAACCAGAACACTGCATGCTACCAGTGCAGGTAGATAAGTGTTTTGTATCCAGAACTGTTGGATATTTTTTCAGTTGTCAGACTTCCCAACCTATACCTATTATCCACAATTATTATATTAATAGAAAGTTCTGTTTCAAAGAGAACGGGCCCCCTAGGGCAATGGGAAACGGGTATATGACTGCTGACCAATGCAGGGATGCTTTTTGTCCCTGTCATTCATTGATCATGTTTACAACTTGGCATCAAGCAAGTATATAAGCATATGTGTCACTTTCCTACCTACGTCTCAACCAGGATCAGACACCAAGAAGATCTGGAACTTTACCGCCCTGCTGTCCAGAATGGATTGCTGAGAAGACTAATATTGGTATCGCTAACAGCAGAAATTGGGAGAGACCAAGCCAGTGGTGACCAATACAACTGGTTTGTATATGATGGGTGTACTTGCCTGATGTGCTAACTTGTTAGCTGGTAGTTGTTGTTTCCTCAGTTTCTCTGGTAATTCATATTCAGGTTAGTCACAGCTGCATTTGTGGTCACCTTGCCAGTGCCCAAGAGGACTATATGGTATCTGCAGCTGCAGAAATTGGTAGAGACCAAGCCAGTGTGGGCTGATGGGGCATATTTCTGAAACTCTTGGTGTATTCATTGGGTATAGCTGCCTGATGTGCTAAGTCAGCCATCACCTGGCAGGTGGTTAATGTCCTCAAGTTGGCCTGGTGGTGAATATGTGTTCAGTAAATTTGTGGCCAAGCCCTTGCCCACATATTTGTGTGTGGTGTCTTATTGGGGTAGAGTAAAGGTATTCTACCGATATCTGTATGGATGCTTAAGGCCTAAGGCCTAAGCAGTCATGTGGATTTGGACTGTGCAAGAATGTGCTATGCATAATACTTTTTACCAGTGTTCTTTGCATTACATGTTTTATTATAATATTGTGGTATAACAGTGATCACACATCTATTGTTACATTGATTTGAAGTATTCACAATAGGTATTCTTTGTGGCAGCTGTTTTCTGTTTTTTTTTTTTTTGGGGGGGGGGTTATTGTGTTTTACTAAACTCTATAGCAGGATGCCTTTCATCATTGAACAGGCAAGTACCAAGGCCCATCAAGCACATCAATTAGTGACACACCCTTTACAGAGCATTTTAAGATTATACCAATCTTTTCCGTTGAAGACATAAACTGTAGAGTGTTCTAAGCAGAGCTCAAAATGCTGTTTTGTGACGTATCACCTGAACTAGTAACAACTGTACGGTTAAGGTAGCTTGCAAAACCATTGTCCATCTATTTTAGTCTTTATCCCTAATGGTATTGCTTGGGACATGATAGCTTGAGAGGCTAATAAACTCAGAAGCTTGTACTAAAAAGTTAATGAAGTCGAAAAAAGTTAGGATTACCATAAACAGAGATTCAAAAGATTTTTTTGCCAATAACAGGTGTGGAGGGAATTTCAAAACTAAAGGTCTCATTCCAAATTTCCTAATAGCAATGGCTATAGAAGGTTTAATGCAATACATGAGATTTTGATTATTAATACATAAACAGCTCCAGTGTAAAGAAGGAGATACGCTGTAGGTCTAATCCTGCAATGATGTAACTTGAGATCCAGTTTAAAATGTAGACATAATGTAAGTTTGCATTGTTGTAACTTAATCAATGCAAGTTGAGGAGTGTCCATACGCTATTTAACCATGCTCAGAAAAAAAATCTTGGTGGAAATTAAAACTATTGTCTTATTTTGCATTGCAGAAGAGTTGTATTTCCTTTAATTTTAAATGTTTAACAATCACACGCAAGGGCAGCATACCAAGACGCTGTAAATATTACCATACAGAAAACTGGAACGCTGCCCAGCATTCTGAGGTTTCAATATGGCCGCTGCAAAAGGAAAGCATGTGTGTCCTTGAAAATCCTGTGACAAAAGGTGACCTTGTAATTGTTGTCAGATCAATGGCTTTGTCCTGGCTGATTGCCATAGGACGACAGGCAGAAGCATTAGTACATTTTCTGTGCCCTATTGCCAGACCTTTCAGTCGCATTAACACAATACTGTGTTTCTGTAGATCTCAAAACACATTTCGCAGCTGTCAAGGAGAACCAACATTCTAATGTCGCCACATTTATCCTAAAATCTACTTGATTTTGAACACTTACGTTTACATAGAGATATTTCTGATATTGCATTTGAACTGAAACAAAAGAATCGCTATACTGGATGATTGCACACTGAAAAATAAAATATAAAATATAATAAAATTTATGTTTCTTTAAAAGCAGCAGGTTAATCAGTCTAATTCAGTTCGGATAGACAAGACAAGTAAATAGCTGTGGGAACAACTGATACCTGTGTGCAAAGGTATTTTCTGTGCAGTGTGAGAACAAAAGTATCGCTAGATCAGGTTACATGGCAAGTCAGGTTGGATCTCAGACAGTCTACATTCTGTAGAACAGGCAGCAAAAAGTGCACATTCTCACAGCACACATACCAATGTCGTTTAACAAAAAAACGTATTGGCTTTAGTGATTTTTTTTTCTTTTTTGTCAGGTTTTCATTCTTTAACCGTCCCTATAAAAAGGTTAACTACTCATACGATGAAGTTATAAATTAGTAGCAAAAATACAGCGGCTGTCCCTGCACATGGTATTCTGTTGGGATGATGATGATGATGAAATGTACTATTTTTGGCATAGGCATCTTTACATGATCCTTCTGGTCTCCATGACATATCTCATTGTCATTTAGGCCTATTTGAACCAAATATCGTATTTATAAATTGTTGGCAATATTTAGAATTCAACATATTAAATCACATGAAAACATGATGCAACTTGGACAGATACAAACAAAATACATATACTGCAGTGAAGTTAAACCATGCTGCACTGCAACCTTCACCAATTAAAGGGCCAGTAACGAGGTTCATTTTTTTTTTTTAAAACTGCTTGCAGTAATTCATTAGGTAACATTTACACTAGAAATTATTCAAATGTGTTTATTTCTGCTTTTGTACCTGATAATAATTTGCAGTTTGCATTAGGATTACTGGAGTTTGCTTAAACCAGGTACAACTGTGAAAAAAATATCTTGCAGGACATTGAAATTGTAGTCTGCATTGTATATTTTTACCCCGGTCCGTGGCTAAAAACAAACCCTTTGTTCGACAGAATGCAGACTATTTACTAAAGAGAACATTGACAGTAGAGTTTGCGGTTTTTTTAATGCTTTCACTTTTTTTATCCATTATGCAGGTCCAACATTAGTAGGTAAAGGGCTGAGCTGGGCCTGTATAATGTATAAGAGATTAAAGAAATCACCGTAATTTGAGAATTCATAAAAATAATGCCAACCTGGCTTCTCCTGTAGCAAAAACCTACTGAGGCTGGCTCCTCCGAATGTATAACAAAGTCAACCGGCAAAACTCCACTCTCCCTTTAGTAAATAAACCCAAGTAACCCAAGTGTTTACAAGGGGGAGGCAGCCAGCACCGGCAGTAAAACAAACAAGCATTTATGAAAGAATTTAGGTTAAACAAATGAGAAACACGTTTTTGCCTCCCCAATGCCTGAAAAAAAGGGGGCCTCTTAAAAAGACCAAGCAAGTTATACAGTTTTTAGCAGCGCAATGCCACAACAAATACACATGGCTAACTTAATGCCCGTTCCAATATATTTTTTTTATATCTATATTCCCACCACACTGGGAACAACAATGGTTTTAATATGACTAATACGCCATGAGATGCAAACAGTTTTGAATTAAAATGCCCCAAATTTTATAAATGCCACCATAATAGGATCACTTTTTATGTTGTTTAATTCAATGTATAACACAATGTTTTTGTCACATAAAGTGTGAAACAGTGAAAGTACCAAAATAACGTGTAACAGCCAGGAAATAACTTTCAGACATTAACCAAACAATGGCAGACGGAGCCTTACTAGATGCACAGATCTACAGGAAAGCATCATAATTAGCAATGCATGTTGAAGTAATATGTTTAAGGCTCATGTGATGTATACTGTGTGTCCATGTAGCCGTAGAGCGTCAGACTGACAGGTGCAAGAAAACCAGCAACTTTCCAGGAACCAGTCATCCCAGTTCTAACACGTTATTACAAATCATATTAACACTAACACATTACCGTAACAAAGTAAGACAGGAAAAATAGCATTACACAGGGAACTGTCTTCCTTTCTCTCTGCACATTTTCAATTAGTCACGCTCAAGGAACTAACTCAGTAACACATGCAACTGCAAGGAGCCATAGAAATATCACAGCTTGCAAGGACTAATATAACACCTGAACTCTGACAAATGCTTCGTAACAAGTTGTCGAACTTACCTTGCAGGCAAACACTTGTTGAATTTGACTCCTTTTCTCCCATTATAGTTATATTTTAACACCAAAGGTAGCTGGTTTCTGTTGAAAAAGTTACTGTGCAGGCACTGACCTTCTGACTCCGCAGCGTACTGTAGTGCTGCAATTCTATACCTATTTAGCTCAGTGAATAATTAGCAACCTGTTTCCTGAGTTACCTGGGCTCGCCTGACCTGTTTCTCTATCAACTGACATCACATCCTTTGATCTACAGTATGCTGTTTCAGACAGCACGCCTTTGTTTCTCTAGAGCAGATTAGTTATTTAATCTTTACAGTATTTTTTGACAGCTTATTCATTGTATTAGGAGACTCATAAAATAGAAAAAAAAATGTTTATATATATATTTTTACGTGGAATATTTTTTTTTTACAGGAGATGTGTATGCACATTGCAAGGCTGCAGGAAAGTAATTGCAGCCCTACAAAATGCATCTTGTAAGAGGTAAAAGTATAAACATTTTTATGTGTTGGTGGGGTTGACCTACTTAAAGGGCCACTACAGCCATCATGTTCATTTCAGTGCATATGATAGCTGAATGATCCCTTCCATGATACCCACTTGAAAATGTAGCTAAATAACATGTTATATATCTACCACCAATCAGCTCCAGTGCTTGCTCAGAACCCCCCCCGTCTAACAAGATGTTCCCATTTATTTTAAAGGGTGCAATTTCCTGCCACTGATTGGCTGCCTGCTTCAAGCTGCAATTTAGGGCAAAACAAGCAATATTTAATGCAAGAGCTATAAACATTTGGACAACTGAGCTGTGGAATATTATTATTATTATTTATTGTTTATATAGTGCCATCAAATTCCGTAGCGCTGTACAATGGGTGGACAGGACATAACAAGTATGTAACATAACAGTTTGACTTACAGAGACAACAGGTGAGAAGGGCCCAGCTCTAACGAGCTTACAATCTGCATGGGAAGGCTATATTTCATATGAAACACTTTGGGAACCTGAGTGATATTCAGCGCTGTGGAATAGGATGGTGGTATCTAACTCAATAAATAATAATGATAATATAATTTTTTGGTATTCTTCTTCTTTTCAATGTGCACAGTGCAATTCAGGAATTCTAGTCTCTGATTTCTAAAGAGCTCAGAGACTGCAGATGTTAAGCATAATAATTATCTTGTACAGGTGTTGCAACAGAGTCACTTTCAACACCTGGAATGTTTTAGGCTTTTGTGAATACAACTGACGTACTCCGCCATTATGTGCAATTACTGATCAGTCCTCAAATGTCATTAATGGGCAAGTGATGCTTACATATTTTCTTTTATTCAGTAATTAACAAGTAACCGACTAATTAATTGTGTTGCTAATATTATCAAACAAAATGCTTGTTCACAGACGGCCAAGAGGAAGGTATGCTTTTCATAATTGCCAAATGAAAAGAAATTATTATTGAGTTAATTTACTGAATTTGCAATCCACTTTTGGTAATCTTAAAGAAACCACGTGTTAACATTTGATGAACGTAAACTCTAGGGCAATCCAACATCAAAGTAGTAATATTACATAAATCTGAAATTTTTATGTTAGGATAGAATCAGTACATAAATCATTCCCTATTTTAATATGAAAGCCAAAAGATACATTGGTTGGCAGTTTACATCATATAATTGATTTTAGGAAATACTTGCTACTCCTGAGACTTTTTTTATATTTCTATGGTGATCATCCATGCCTTAATTTTTGGATACTAATAAATAATCCTGATTGACTGATATAAATGGCACGTTGGCAGGCTTCTTCTGCTTTCAATAGTCACACTGTCAAGAAACAAATAAACTTCAACCTAGATTGTATTCCCTGTTGCTCCTTGCCCTCCACCACTGCAGAAATGTTTTATTTTATAATGTTAAAAGTGGATGGCTACCAAAAGACTTCAAATTGCATGAGTGTCAATTATTATTACATTCTGTAAGATCTGCTTGGAGGCATTTGCATAATAACCTAAAAACCATATAATTACAGACCTTTTTTAGGGGTTATTTTTACTTTACTGAGAGGGTGGTGGGTAAGTGGAATAGCCTTATAGTAGAAGTGGTAGATTTTAAAACAATGGGGAGTTTTAAATGTATATGAGTCTATTTTGAATCTAAGACACGACCAAGGAATAATTAAAGGTTTGAGTCTGTATATTAGGGAAACTAGACAGACTAAATGTGCTGAATGCCATCAAATTCTGTGTTTCTATTCTCTCTTCTGCATTGCGTCCTACAAATAGGTTCTAATTATTTCCACAGTACATTGTTGGTCATTTCTTGTATAGATAGGATGCTGCGATTTTGTGCGTCTGCTAGTTGCTAAGGGAAACCTACATTAATCTGCTCACTGATGTCTACAAGATTCTGTTTTGTTTTAAAGAAAAAAGCATGTGTAAGAAGAATTGAATTATAAGTAATTATGGTAAATATATGAAACTAATGCATTGTTATGATAGACTTTACCTTACCGAGGCTATATAATTTCCGAGAAGAATCATATTTTTGTCTTCCGAGAACAACAGATGATATATTAACATTTAAGTTAATAGGGAAATTAAATTACAAAATCAGCAATGTTAGAAACAACAACTTTTCAGTTGTTTTACGTAATTGATAGAGAAAATATTTGTCACGTGTGCTGTTTGTGTCAGTTTGGGGGTCTATTCACTGTGAGTGCTTGAAGAAAAGGTATACTCTTGCCTGCACAAGAGTCGAGTTTGATTGAGCTTTGAACTGCATACGCAAAATTCACCATGGATCGTAAGAGGTTGTGAGGCAACTTGCAAGTCCACTCCACCACATCTACATTAAGAACCATAGATCAATCATTGAATTTATACTCCTGTGCCCCACAGCACCCTGGTGTTTATATCATGCATTGCATCTTCCTTTGATTTGAATGGGGCTCAAATTGTCAAATGAATGTTCAATTCACTGGAGAATACAATACATCCTATAAAGCCCCCCCTCACCCAAATATCTCCTTACCTCATTCCCATTGCCTACTTCTATTGTCCCAGAAATATGAAATGACCATGGTAGTAGTAGCTAGAGACGAGCATGAACCTGTGCAACATGAGAACTTTAGATTACAATAGCTAGGGTGGAAAAGATTAACTACAACTACCTCTGTCTAGATAATAAGCTTGCAAGAGTAGAGCCCTCTCCTTTTGTACCTGTTGTGTGTGATTTTAATGTATTTTAATGTAACAGCGCTACAGAATCTGCTGGAGCTGTATAAATAAATGTAATTTAACACCTTAACGACAAAGTGCAATGCGATAACGACAAAGCCCGTGCATGTACGGTGGTAACCAGCTAAAACAGCTTAAGAAGCGTTTGGAATCACTTCCTAAGCATAAACTGTGTTTGTAGCAACACAACCCCCCTACCCCGAACGCTTTGTGACTGCTCCGAAGAGCAAACACAAGTGCCATCATGTAAATGACGTTGCCGTCATTCACAAGATGGCAACAATAGAAAACTGAATGAGTTCAGATGGTCTATCCAGACCCTCTTGAGAACTCTTGAGCTCCTCCTGCAGGATGAATGCAGGTACTGCATCCAACCATGGAAGGTCAATGGAGCCCAGCTCACTAATCATTCTGATTAGTAAAAAAAAATTTTTTAAACAATTAAAAGTAAATTTTTTAAAAAAATAATGTTCAAAAATGCTCAAAAAAATATGGTAACATGTAAAAAGTTTTTGATGTCCTACAATTCTTTATCTTCACCAAAATATTTGCATTATAAATGCCCATAGGGTGTCTAGTTTTAAAAAATGTATGAGTTGATGTGGTAAATTGAATTTGCTGGGTTCAAAGATGTCCCAAATATGGGACATGGGGGCAGTAGGATCAGATGTCTAAATGGCAAAACAATATACACCTCACAAAGGTGGCCTTTTACCTCCCAAATAACCCAACAAACCCATGCATGTGGGGTATCACTGCGCTCAAGAGATGTTAAATTTATAACTGAAGTACAATGTATGTGAAAAAATACAAAAGCAATTTACAATAAAGTTTGACAAAGGCTGGTGGTAAAATTAGTGCATGGAAAGGGTTAAAATACCAGTATTTCAAAAATATTTGGCTTGATGGGGTATTGGCCGGCTTCAAAGATACCCGAAATAGCATATGGGGCAGAATGACCAGCTTTGGTGAAAAAATGATTTTGAAATAGCAAAACGCTACTGGTACTTATTGCCCCGTAACGTGCAGAAAAAAAGAAAAAAACATAAAAAACATTGGGTATTTCTAAACTCAGGACAAATAGTAGAATCTATTTAGCAGGTTTTTCATTAGTTTTTGCAGATGGGTAAAAGTTTTTTGTTTAACAAAAAATCCCCATATTTTATCATTTTTTTAATAGTAAATTAGGTGATATGATAAAATGAATGGTATCTAAAGAAAGCCCTGTTTGTCCTGAGAAAAACAATATATAATATGTGTGGGAGCACGAAATGAGAAAGAAGAAAATCACAGCTAAACAGCAACACTGAAAAATATTAAAACAGCGATTGTCCCACAATATGCTACGAGTAAGAAACAGTATTCTCCTTAAGGGGTTAACCCCTTTCAGTCCCAGATGTTTTTGTTTCCTCACATCCTGGAGCTTTTATACCATTTTTAACATATGTGGGTTTAATTAAGATTCCCTTTTTCTGTATTTGGTGTACCCACATAGATTACACATCCTTTATTTTATGTATTTATTTTTATATATGGCTTATATATATATATTGAAGCCATAGAAACAGGAAAAAATAATTGTGTGTGCTAGTATGTAAAAAATGTTTTTGCAATCTTCTTAGAATTTCTTCTATACTTTAGGTGCCCCTGTTGAACTAAATGTATCAGTATTAGTCTCGAAAATGTTATGTATGCCAACGCGTGAGTAGCCATTACAAATGATTGGTTACCAATGCAATGTTGGCTTTTGCTGACAGGAGGGAATTCCAGGCTGTCAAAAGACAGTCTGATCTCCGATGTAGCAATAGAGAGGGGTCACTGGGGCTTCAAGAAAGTCAGGATGTACCTGTATGTCCTAAAGGCCTTTTCAGCAGAACTTTTTAGGACATCCATGTAGGGCCAAAGGAGAGTTAACGGTGTTCAGCCAGTAATGGCTGACTGTGTATCATGAGAGCTGTAGTTGGTGTGTAGTGTCGGCACCACAATCCCAGCCTAGAAGTACAATTACCATGATGTTTCTCCAGCAAAATGGCTGCATATTATAGTAACACTACAGTCAGTTAGTTTTTGTAGTGTAACCTCCCCCGAAAGCCCAAGCTACAATTACCAACTAGTATTCCTACTTTTGCAGGCTCAACACCATGGGAGTTGTAGTCATGAAAAGGTATTGCAAAAAAATGGGTAGTAAAAAAGTTCAAGATTGTTGCGGCAGTAAAATTGTGAAGTCCATAGCTGTTCAACCTGTAGGGAATATTTCAAATAGACAGAATGAGTCGGCTGCATATATTTCAACCATTCCACCATTAGTTCCACCCTTAGTTATTTGCTGGTCATATCATTGCTCAGACAGTTTGTACTGCGATGTTTGCAACATAACATTTGGCTGAAGGCAAGTCATATTCCTGATGTGTGTATGCGCTAGCATATATGACCGTAACTGGGGTGCAAGGAGCTGGGTGGCTACTTACTGTTTAACTTCCCCCTGGACCAGAAAGTAAAAGCTCTCCCCTGCTTAGCAGGTTTTTCATATAATATAATCCAGGATACGCAAACAAAACATATAAATTGTTGTAATCGATGACTTTTTAAGAACCAGAATTCAAAAAGTAGAAATTACAATGAACTCAGTGGCTTGCTGTTGCATATGTAGGCAATACAGTTTTCTACCCTGACATAGTATCACAGAATATATTAAACCATCTTACATGTACCGTACGTGATGTTTAAATAAGACCCTTGACTTCCTATGCAGCTTGTATTATGATTAATTTATCTGTCATATAACTCCCCACAGAACCCAGAGATTATTCTGTTTGAGAAGGCAGAAGAGAGACGTTCTTAACAGTCAGCCCAACTCACGGAATGATTTGTAAAATCCTGATTTATGTTCCAGTAAATGTGTTATTTTCAATGGCCGAATATTTTCTCATGTTGCGTTTTTTCCCCCATTTCTCAAAAATAAAAAGATATCCTGTATACAATTTAAATGTACATTTAACGCAGAATAATGTTGTTTTACGGAATAAATCAAATATTTTGTGTGCATGCAAACAGCTATGCAATTATGGAGTATTTTAGGTAACAAGTGACCCTGGGACATAAAAATATATCTCAGACACACTGGAGGTTTTCTAAAAAAAAGGTAATTTGGATGAAAAAAATTAAGTTAGTACCTGCCTCAGCACTTCAACTCCTGTGTTGGAAGCGTGAGGCGTTTGTCTCGGGTGCCGGCGCTTCACGCTGGGCGCCGGCATATGACGTCAGACGCCGGCGCTCAGCAGTGAAGCGCCGGCACCCGAGACAAACGCCTCACGCTTCCAACACAGGAGATGAAGGTAAGTGACCGACCGGGGGGGTTAGGGAGAGAGAGGGGAGATCCTGAGAAAGGGGG
>VKOC01000005.1:31110512-31123322 GCA_009364415.1 Spea multiplicata
CCTCTGCACCTATATAATCTCTCACATAGGGCCATACAATCACTTCCGTGAGAACTTGTTCTTCTTTCTGCTGAAGATAGATCTTAATGACTTTGGCTATATGCTGGGTTGTTATCATGCTGCAGAATAAATGTGGGGCTAATCAGATGCATACTTGTTGATACTGCATGATTGATACATTTCTGCCTGTATTTCTCAGCATTGAGGTGACCATTATTTCGGACCAAAGCCCTAACTCCATTTGCAGAAATGCAGCTTCAAACTTGCAAAGGAACCCACACCATGCTTCACTGAAAACACGGATTCTTGTACCATTGCCAAGCCCCTTAGAGAACTTCTGCTACAGACAGACATTTCAAATTTGGCTCATCAGTCCAGAGCATCTGTTGCCATTTTTCCACACCCCTGTTCCTGTGTTTTTGTGAATAGTTGAGTCGCTTGGCCTTGTTTCAATGTCCAAGATATGGCTTTTTATCTGTAAGTCTTCCATGCAGACCACTTCTAACCAGACTTCTCTAGACAGTAGATGGGTTTTCCCGAGTCCCACTGTTTTCTGCCAGTCCTGAGCTGATGGCACTGCTGTACATCTTCCAATTGTGAAGGGAAGTAAGCATGATGTGTCTTTCATCTGCTGTATTAGGTTTCCTTGGCTGACCACTGCGTCTATGGTCCTCAACATTGCCATTTTCTTTACACTTCTTCAAAAGACAGAACATCTGGAAACACCTGTCTGGGTTGAGATTTCTGCCTGGGAAACATCTTTCTGATGCAGTATAACTACATTGTGACTTGTTGTTGTGCTCAGTCTTGCTGTGGTGTGTGGCTTTTGACATTAAATTGTCTTCAGCAACCTCACATTGCTGTTCCTCAACCAGTTTTATTCCCCTAACACAGTGGTTTCTGTTTCAGTTAATAATTTTGTTTCAACCTACATATCAAATTGACAATCATTAGCACTTGTTTTGAATAATTTCTTAAGCATACACCTAACTACATGCCTGCATAATCCTTGGTTTTGTATGAGTATACCTAGAGGAATTGATGTTCACTCACTTTGCATTTTGTTCATTTTTTTAAAGCATTCTTACTTTAGCATTTTTTCTTAGGTGCCTAAAACGTTTGCAGCAATGGAGTATAAGTTAGGTCTTATGAGATACCCTTGTTAGATGGCAATTATAACAGTGTTAATAAATAAATAAAATGCTGAGATAGATAGATGAGATAGATATTTTGCTGAGGTATTTAAAACCTAGGTCAAAATAATTATACTGTGATTATTTAAGACATTTTTTGAAAATGTTGTGAACGCATTTGATTATAACCATTTAAAAAAACATCCAGTTTGAAGGTGAATTTTCAATGTTAGACTCTGCTTATAGCCATCTAGTTGTTATAGATGAATTTTTAGTTTGTAGCAGAATAGGCCGATATTTCTTGATATGTTACACTAGTTTAGAATTCCTTAGGTTATACATGTAAATGTTTTATGAATATATTAAATAATAAACAATGTTACCAAAATCATTTAGGCAAGAGGAACCAGAAGCCTTCTTGTAATAGAGTTTTGTTAAAGTGGATTCTCTCTTTATCTGGAGGGTGCTAATTCACAATGTTATACAAGATACTGGCTGTTTATCTTAACTGTTCATTTCCTGATGCACTGAAAATGTAGTGAAGTTTGTCTCAATATAATACCAAAGACTATTCTGTGTTGTAGAACTATATAATGTTTAATTACTGTTGATTCACTGTGACATATCGCATATACAGTGTTATATATAGACCTTGCCATCACTGCCACTTTGTAGCTATTAAAGCTTGGGAATCCAATTTATAATAGAGATTACTGATGTGACTAAATATCATCACATGTCATGTAAACACACATATAGTGATATTAAAAGGATAATTGTGACTACATAAAAGTGACAAAAAAAACTTTTTTAACCACATGTCTAAATTTGCATCAGTAATTTCTGTCATTATGTACAAAATATAGGAGCTATGCACCACTCATTGCTCTTAGGGTCTTAGAAAATGACTTTTTTGGAATATGGTTGCTGAAATACACTTGCACTTTAAAAGGTTTACTAGACTATGGCACATAACTATATATAAATCTTTCTAAATGCATGAAAAACCCTGTTATATTGTATATCATGTATCCTATTATTTAGATTCCATGCTTCATGCATTTTTAATATGTTTTTAGCGTGATTTTTTCCCCCCCTGACCCTCCAAGCTATATTATACAGTGCATGAACTATATGCATGTAAATGGGTTTACGCGGTTTGGATTTATCTGTTGTGGAAGTCCCCAAGCACTTAGTTCAAAAAACTGAAATAATAACCAATGTTACAAACATGCTAGATTACTTTGAAAGCACTGCAAAGCATATTCTGCATTAGTTCTGCAATAATAATCTTGCTAAACTTTTAACTAAATAATTCAAAATGAAATCTGGCAATACTGTTGTTCTGTTAGACTATAAGAGTACATTATAATAGAAACAACATTCTTATACAGGATACCACGTTGTACACACCTACGACTGTCCCTGGCACCTTGATGCACAGTAAAGCACTTCCTGCAGATATTTAGAATATAAAGTATATATATATTCACATTATAATAGTAACCAAAATACTAAAATAAAGCCACAGAATCTATGTATTCATACGTTCATATCATTGGAGTTATGTATACAGTCTGGTTAAGTTATTCATTTTAAATAATGCAAACAGCTATAAACTGGACTTGAGGGATTCTATGCATAAAAATGGCTTTAGGAGGGTCTTAGTAATTTTTAATGCATACCTCCCAACAGTCCTAGTTTCTGTGGGACATTCCTCACTTTCGGGGCATTGTCCCCGTTCCCCTAGTAGCTCCTCCACTGTCCAGCTTTTGCAGGCAGTATTGATCAAGAGCCAGAAGGGAAAATCCCCTGATCCTCTCCTGACTAGCCCAGTGAACTGTTAAACCATTGGATCCCTGATGTTACAGCCCATGATGCCATTACAGTTCCCACATGGCTCCATTGCCCAACCCAGGTGTATAACAATCATGGTTGCAGGGGTCATCCGTGCGACTACCTGCCTGTCCCTTTAAATCCGTTAGATGGAGGTAATACCCACAGCTAGCGGCATGGAGCGTGTAGAGAAGGTTTAGGTAATGGATACCCAAAGCAGGAACAATCCGTGGGTTCAGAATGAAGGCACGGGTTTGGGTAAGCGGCAATAATCTCATAAACGGTAAACAGGCACGGGTCAGGGCAGATGTCAGCAGATACCGGAGACAGGCAGTAAGGAAGCGGTACAGGAACAGGATACGGTTATAAGGGACAGAAGGATGGGAAGACACAGCCATATGGGAGCTGGTATAACCAAGCAATGAGAGTAGAGCTTGGTTTCTTTTTATATAGTGTCAGAGCACTAACGGATGACGTTTTACGCGATCTTATGTCATTTCTCCTAAGGTGTTTTGTTCCGTGCGCGCGCCTGTCCTCCGATGAACTTCCGGGTTACGTCAGCAGATCGGGCAGTTTAAAATGTAACAGCTTTCCGGCTTTCATGCCGGAAGCTGTTACATTAGATCGGACAGCAGAAAGCGGTACGTCCATAGGGGTTTGTTAAGAGGCTTTTTTGGACGTCCCGGTATGTCCATAGGGGTTTGAAGGGGTTAACATAGATTTATTAACACAACAAAACAATGGCATGAGTTCATAACCGAGACAAGTTGTACATTTAACTACAATAATCAAGTGAAACCACCAACTTTAATCATAACCACCACAGGCTGGCATGAGCATACCAATTAAATCTACATCGAGTCTACCAGGGTCTCATGGCTTGCAGCTCATAACAACCAACTGGAATAACGAGGGCACCAGCCCAAAGAGTGCTTCAAACAAATCAGAGGTTTGTGTACCACACGTCAAACCACCTCTATGGGTTGTTAACCCTTGTACCATGCCAGCATAACCAACCACCACGGCCAGGGAATGTGACCACTTTGCATCTCATTGGCCCCACACCACCTCGACCTCTCCAAACCAGCTTTGACAGTCATATATCCAACCCTACACCTGATAGGTAAACCCTACAAAAAAAACCTGAGGGATCCCTCCCTCTCCAGCTTTTCATTCTTCGCCAGCACTGCTTCCATAAAGACCAAGAACCAAGAAATAGTCTTATTGACCTGCTTTCTAGCCTGCTCTGCCCGCATGAGAATTAGCCCCAAGTCACTTAAGTTAAGTGACCACACAAACAGTGTTTGGGGATATGCCTCTCAAAATTACTGAAAACCCATCTCCATGTTGGCAGTTAAAACCTAGATGGGAACTGTACCCAAGTCGTAGCAGGATCTGGGGCACCCCATGTGCCAAACATGGTGAGACCGCTACCTGGCGACCTTGTATTATCTCATACCTTGGAAACAGAGCCACAATACCACCACCTTATCCAGATCAAAGCAGGATAAACAGCCACCCATTTTCTGCCCAATACACAAAGGAGTACCCCAGGACCTTTAAATTAAACAAAATAGTAACCACAAAACCAACCAAAAATGCCCCCACCCCCCATCTCCAATAAACCTCAAAGCAGATGGAACCGAGACTCTCATACAAAATGTAACTTCACCAAAAACTAACTTCATGGTCAAACACAGTTGGGTTTGGTACACTAAACAGGTAGTCATACAAGCCAGACGTTGGTATACAGCACAGGTAGTCAGACAAGTAAGGTATGGTACACAGGTAGGGCAATGCCTAGAGGCACAGGCCACATTCCATCAAAGTGCCAATTTTTACTAAGTGCCACTATCTGGAAGTTGACCAAGGGAGTTCACCAAGGAGGACAACAAGGAATGACAGATAAGACCTAGGAGACTCCCTGCAATCAATATTCCACTGACCTGTCTGAACTGTCAAGTGCTGCCTACTGCTTATTGTGTTTGTTCCACCTCCTTTAAATTCCCATCACCTTTTTCTCCACATACCATGTTTACAATCATCTTGTTTCTCCTTTCTCTTTTCTCTATTGTTAGTAAAAAAAATATCTCTCCAGCCACCAGCTACCCCACACTATGTATATATTGCATCATCATTACTTTCTTCTCCCCTTCTCTCATCCCAAGCACTTCCCAACCCCCCCATTTCCCCACCTCCAGCTATCTCTCTGCTCACACAAGTCCTATTCCCACCTCCTCTCACTCTCTCTTCTACTTCTTTTAGCAGCTGGGGATATTTCCCCAAACCATGGGCCTCCTTTGGTGCTCTCTCCCCATCCTCTCATAGTCAACATGCCAGAAACCTCAATAATCTTGTCCAATTTACCTTTGCACTCTGGAATGCACTACAGCCCTACATGACCACTTTATCTCTAGTTCCTTACACCTCTAACTGAAACCTGGCATAGGCTTCCTACTCTCCCCTACTTGTACATTTCAACCTATTCCCTCTGCCCCATCACTCTCTTTCTCTTCATTCGAAGTCCATGCTATCCGACTATTTCATCTCATCTCCATACGCTTTGCTGTTATATACCGCCCCTCTGGCCCGGCTAACATCTTTCTTGACCACTTCTCCTCATGGCGTCCTCTCTTCCTCTCCTCTGATATTCCTTCTGTTATCCTTTGTAATTTCAACATCCCAGTTGACACCCCATTGAGTCCCATGGCTTTAAAATGTCTTTCTATTACGTCGTCTTTTTGATCTCCAACAACACATTAACTCCCCTACTCATGGTGATGGTCACACCCTGGACCTTATTTTTATAGCATGTGCACATTCTTCACCTCCCTCACCTCCTCCTTGTCTCACAACCCTAAACAACTCTTTAATACGTTTAATTCCTGCTTCGACCAATCCCAACTACCCCTTACTCGGGAGATTTGCTGAACACATATTGGGGTGTTGTTTGACAAAGGCTGGTATTAGAATTAGTGGATGAAAAGAGTTAAAAGACTAGCATACCCTAGGGTGGTTTACATGTCCCAAATAGGACATACAAGCAGAATGAAAGGTGAAAACAATTCCATGTTCTGGACAGCGAGCACTAAACCCGATGCAGCCAATCCTCATGTAGAGATCCGTATAATTTATTCATCGTTTAAAATGCAATGACACGGTAGCACATATTTTGTTGCATGGTAAGCCATATCTGAACCTGCAGGTTGAGGTATGCTACTTATTGTACTATAACTTGCAAAAAAAGCAAAACTCAGGACAAACTCAGGACAAATAGTAGAATCTATTTTGCAGTTTTTCATTTCAAATAAATTAGTAATACAATTTTCATATTTTTATAGTAAATTAGCGTATATGAAAGCCCTTCTTATCCTGAAAGAAAAAAATATATAATTTGTGAGGGTTACAGCTAAATAGAAGCACCACAGAAATGTTAAAACAGCCATTGTCACAAAGGGTACAAAAATAAAAAACAGCTATTTTAAGGGGTTAAAATAGTGTAACAGTCATTTATGGCCTCTGAATTTATCTAAAGTCATCTAAAGGTATTTTGTATCTTTACCTTTGTGATAGAAAACTCTAAGAAGCAAAAGTGTTTTTGCTTTTCTCTTCTCGGTATATCTGCTCTTGACAGCAATCGTCCCTTTGTACTTTGTAAATATAAAGCAAAGGTACTGAAACTCAAGCACCACATATAAAAAGGGCTCTGGAAAAGCGAACATAAATGTCCCTTTTTTTGTACACTTTTATTGCTTCTCCATCTGAACTTAGAACAAAGTACCCGTAAATGGAAAAAATAGATTCAGGTACAAATGAGTATTATTCTATCCATCCCAGTACAAATTCCCATAAAACAACACTTGGCTATTTCAGATCAACAGAGGACTAAAATATTTCAGAATCTGCACACAACATATAAAGAATACCATTTATAAAATAATAAAAAAAATATAATATATTATATTATATACACATACACACAATTGAATTTATTTAGATTATGGTTTATCAAATTTGTGACAAACAATTACCATACTTTTTATTTGTACAAACTTTAATTGTATTTAAATGCACCACAAGCAACAGAGTTGAAAAGGCAGAAATTGTATTCTCATTTGTAGAGACCTTTGTAAAGTAGAAAATCTTTCTAATTGTCCGAAATGCTCTGATTCATATTTGATTCATTTGTTTAAGAAACTGAATTACAATTCCTTTCTACAAGGCAGTGAAGCAGCACACACCTGACATCACACAGATTACTTACATTAATCTTCTGGATATATTGCCAGGTTTTAAAAGGTGAATTAAAATTAATAATATGTAAACAAATAAATGCAGGCAGGAAGCTCAGCATCAAACCTTTGCCCCTTGGAAATAATGGTAAGTGAATAATAAAAATGTTCCGCGCTTTATTAACCCATGACATGCATGAAAGGTTAAAATATATTGCTCTAAATTATGACTCTGCATTGGTGTAAGTTTATATTTATAGTCTGTGTCTATGAATAAACTCCCACCTATGGAGCCTATATCATGTAAGTTAGTATAATGATTGTATTTAGCTTTAAGCACAATTAGTTAAACTAATGGCACCTGTATGTAAAAAATAAAGTAATAAGAGTTTGTGTGTATTTTTACTCTTGCATGTCTAATATTTGTCTTATAAATTATGTTTCTAATAGTAAAGTGTGAACCTCCTAATTCACATAATTATAGGGCTAATTGATGTCTTTTTGGATAGGTTACCATTAAAAGAAAGAAGGGTGTCAAACTGTAAAGTTACCCATAGAAGTCCCAGGCTAACGAATCCCTCCTTAAACATGCAGAATTGGAGGAACAAGCTTTTTACTGAGTGGCCTAATGACCATAAATCAGAGGGTCATCACATCGGAGGAGAGCAGAAAAAACAAAAATGTAAGTATTACCAATGAACATGATGTAAGTGTAATTTCTGCTAGCTTTTGCTACTGTGGCTGCTTGTGAATGAGAGGAGTGTCATTGCTATATTAAATATATATGATTACTAACAGCAATCACACTCCTGTCAAGCCCTGGCAGCCAGTACATGCTGGATCCTGGGCATCATAGAAGTGTGATTGCTGTTAGAAATCGTACTCCTATCATGCCAAGTCAGCTTGTATCATGCCTGGGCACGATAGGAGTGTAATTATTGCCAAATTAACCATGTATTAATATACATTATAAAGCTAAAAGGCCATATTTTCTCTCAGTGAAAAATGAGTGCGACCCATGCACACATACATTTCTGATGAAGTGGCCCACTGCAGAAACAACTTGGACAAGGATTAATGGAGAAGGAAGTGTCCATAATGGACAAGGATGGCATGAGCTAAGCACACAGAAATCGGCCTCCCTAAAAATATGCAGCGTTCCCAGGTACAATTAATAGGTGAGCATGTTTTTGGCATATCATCACTAAAGTTCTGTTGAAGCATGGTGTGGACTGAAAAATAGTTAAATTGTAGCCACGTTTAACAAACATAAAAAAACAAATATGAGGTTTTCACATTGTTTTATCATACCCGGGATCAAGAAATAAAGCCTACCCAGATTTCTTATTTATGTTTCTGGAGAGGGATGAAAAAAACAGTTTTACAGGTATATTATAAATCTATAAATTATAGACAGCTCTATGTTACTATATAATTCTCTCATTTTAACCTTCTAATTTCCCACTAACTAGCCCCCACCACACTAGCACAACAGAAACACAACATTTTATTATATATACATTCTTTAGTGTGTGTATAAACCCCTTTGGGTCAGATTACATTTTAGGCCTATAGCATCCATACTGATATCAGTAGAATGATTTTACGCTTGCCCAATAAGACACAAGACACAAATACGTGGGCAAGGGCTTTGCCACAGTGTTACTGAACAAATATTAACTACCAGTCCAACTTAAGGACATTAACCACCTGCCAGCTGAACCAAGAGGTTCAAACCATTTGTATTGGCCACCACTGGCTTGGTCTCTCCTTATATCTACTCCACTAACTATACCTTTTAAAAGGCTCACCCACATTATATTGGCAGTAGCTCATAAAGGCATATTATATATTACATTACTGGATCCGTCCAGAACCACCAAAGCTCATGCTATTTAAAAGCAAATTATATCAGCTATTTAGGATGGATTGGGTGGAATCCATGCTTACCAAAGAAAAATCTACTAGGAATTGTTTTGCCACATGTGTCACCTACATTGCCACACTAGATGCTAATCTGCAGTCATTAGTCAAACCCATGGCATAGACTCCAACAATTGAGAGGGAGACATCAGAATACCACAGACTTTAAGACAGAGGCATAGGACCACAAGGAGTTGAGAGGATGAAGGAGAAGGATAAAACGTTATCTTCACTTAATTTACAATGAGAATAACACAACCTAATGGAGTGGAATACTAATATTCACAAATAAGTGGGAGGGACAAGGCAGACTCTTATAGAATCCAAGACTACTACTGGGAGCAGCTGGTTCGTTTGATTGTTCAGATTTTTCTGTTTAGATTACTATGTTTCCAGGGTTTTGTCTCTTTCTTATTATGGAATACAATTATGGAATACAATTATATATGAGTGAATAATACAACTGAAACAGTAAGATATGCCAACAGAAACAAATACATGTAATGTGATGTATCTGATGACTATGTAATGTAGTATCTTTATCATCAGTATACCTTACTGTAAAAACTATAAGGTCATGTAACTATTAAGTAATACATGCAAATTATCAAATGCCCATTAGATCGGGGTTCAATATAGAAGAAGTAGAAGGTATTCTACTTGGGATACACGACCACCTAAAACACATCCCAATGGGAGAAATGAAACAAGATGATACTACAGAGTAGCCAGTGCCACATGCTTGACAACCACTCCTTTTGCTTTTCTTTTATTGTACATTATGTGATATATTACATTGTTTTCAATACCAAACATGAAATATAACTTATATGCAGATAAGGTCAACAATGATAACACATATATATAATTTATTTTTAACCCTGAGTCTTGGGACCCAGGAGAACACTGTTTCTTACTATTCTCTGTCTATCTCCAGCTCCTCATCACAGTGGCAGTATTAGTATCCAGGATTGGTTAGGATCATTCTAAAATTCTACACTAGGCAAATGGCAGGTGGGCCATTGGTTGATTGGTCCCCATATTTACCCTTACTGAGTTTGGATCCTGCAGCTTACAGCTACTGTCTGGATACATGGGACTGCTTGCTGCGCAAGACCCTAATTGCTGCAAGAGCATGTACATGATTTAGTGGCTTTAAAGTAGCGAGTGCCACTTAGTCATCTCCATTCCTGAACTGTAAAATATATGTCAATTATATTTGTATTATGTATTTCCTTCAAGGTCTGCAATTAAAAAAACGTTTTAGTATTTAATGTTTATATTTTTATACAAATAGCAAAATAACAAAAATAGGAGGAAAATACATCCAAGGTGAGTGTGTTGATTTAACATCTCTTGCTATTATTCTATTCTTGCACTACTAAAGCAAAATAAGGGGTTAAATCAAATAGGTCTGTGCATTTGCTACACTCGCTTGTCTTTGTGAATACATTGAGTCTTCTGGGCTGACTTATCCATACTGGTGGTAATATTATATTGAGTTAGGCTGATTCCAATCTTCACTCATTATGATATCACTACTTGATAAATTGCCTATGGTTGTATGCCATAAACGTGGTGCCAATAGCTCATACAGCTGCAGCACCTGCCACATTGATAAATCATGCCCTGTACTGGCTTCCAAATAAGTGATTTGCATATATTATAAAACAATTTTGAGGGGGAAAATACCTGCTAGTTCGGGAATGAAGTGTCTGTTCATTTCAGTTTAGATGCAAAGATGCTTTTCCTTGAAGATATGTATTCACCTTTAGCAATCAATGCGCTGTGATGGGGCATTTGAGAAAAATACTTATTTGTTAAGTACAAATCCTGTAACGTTAACGGTAAAGCCAAATTCTCAAGTCACAGCTGTTGTACTGAAATAGCCAGAGGGCAAGCTCACACTTTAGAAATGAGAGGCATATGCAGATCCAGGCAAGAACACAAAGGCAATATTTACCAGGGAAAATGTGTTGCAAAACGTCTCAGAGAAAACTGCTTTTAGCAAATCACTTCATAAATTAGAATTTAGATGATTATTAGCATATTTCCTTAGGGTAACTGCAGTAGTCTTTTATATGTTACAGTTTTCTATGTAAATTGTATAGCTACCAAAAACTTCATTTATGGCACAAAAGAAGCCTATTCTGCTGTTTATGTGAGCGTTTATGCACCCGAAAAATACACCCACTGTATTCTTAGAAAAGAAAACTCAAATAAGGCCCTATTATTCATTTAATGTCCTGGTGTCCCTTTAATGTGGATGAAACTGCAGTGCCACTGCAAGTGCGTATTGGTTTTGTGTACCATTTTCATATATCTAACTGTATTATAGATTGTGGAGTAGATCAGTTAAGCAACCAGAAATAAAAGAGGAGTAACGAATAATGTAGTCAAAACACAAGCAGGGATCAGGTTTAAGTTGATCAAAGCCAACATGCAGTACCAAGGGAAAAAAAAGCGCAAAACTTGTAGTCAAGGAATAGCCTTGTCAAAAAAAAAGCTATCAGGAACATACTCAGAATGAGCTCCTTGCATTGGCAAAGAGTAAGTCAAATTAAGAAACTTAAATAGTATACCTAATTCGAGGTCATGTGACAGCTGGGCAAAGAACCAGGAAGTAATTGCATAAATGTTGCATGTGGACAAAGTGCCATTAGGGCACAAAGGACATTAATACTCAGAAAAGGAGGACGACCTAGATCAGGCCAGAGTAGCTGTACCGCAATCCTTAAAGGAGGTTATCATGAAAATACCTTTGGGTGAGGCCTTGGGGGAGATTCTTTGGGCAGTTTCTTCTTTCTGCAGAAAGGTGGACAGTGTTTGGTCATATCCAATCCCAGGCCATTTTGTGTGTGTATAGCTAACAGAAGATCCCATGCTGTTGATCTGCTTTTTTTTACCATTTAAGGTTCCCTCAATTTTATTAGGTCACTGGCATTAGGATTACCAAATTGTAATCATATTTTTTTTTAAGAATTATTGGGGTTTGTTAGACTTGGATTTATATGAATTTTAAATTAAAAAACTTGTGGATTCAAATTGTATTTGTAAATGGACGAGTCAAGAACGAAATTGATACTGGACTATCACTAAAGGGAGAATTGCCTGGGGAAATTACATTTCAACTCGTTGAATTTCTCATACAGTATGTAGGTCCAAGCGTTTATTACCTTTTAGGAACATCCTCTGTTCTTTATTCAACTGTGTATAGATTGAGCATTTTGTTTTTGGCAAGTACAGACGCTTGTTTCTTTGTGGGTCAAAGCCTGCACAACTAATTAGTGCTGTGTCCCAAAAGTACCTTTCTTGTTCCTCCATCAGCAGTTAGAAGAATCAAGTAAGTGGGCAATCTTTTGTTTTTGCTGACATTGGAAGGAAGCACATACAGATACCACCTCCCTGCTTAGTGCCACCTCATTTACCTATATTGTAGGGCTGGCTTTGCAATCAACTTCCATTAAAAGGGAGGAATCACTTTGTATTGTTACTGTGCATAGAATTGTCCATGTTTTATTAAGAATACTAAATTATTCTGGTGGGGTTAGAAAGTCTGTGTTTAGTGATAGGTCTACTATCAAAATAAAGTGTTTAGTGAATGGAACCTATTTATATATTAAGTAAAACTATGAAAATATTGACATTATAAGCATAAAAAAACTGCTTTATACTTTCTTTGTTCA
>VKOC01000005.1:31134608-31148673 GCA_009364415.1 Spea multiplicata
AGGGGAGACTTTATGAACCAGGGCTACAATGCCAGGATTATTGATAACCAGATACAGAAAGCCACCAACATTCCCAGAAAAAGTACAAAGAACATCGTACTGGAACCCATGTGCCGCTGGTGGTCACTTACCACCCCCAGGTAGAAGCTCCACGCAAAATATCTAAAGAACCTCATGCAACACTGCACAGACAGACTCAGGGAAATGTTTCATTAAGTTCTGCTGTCAGCCTTTTCTGTAAACATAAAGATAACCTTTGCCCTGGTCACTGATTGTTATTAACAGTATTTTCTTAAGGCGGTGGTCGCATTTTTATTTCAGAAAACCTGAATCAATATTTTAAGATGATGCAGATGTAAATATTCAAATTATACAGTACATTAAAATCGTATACATTTATTCTTCAATATATACAACTTTAGCCCATCATTTTGTTTCTCTGTATGAGTTAATTCATGTTTGTGTATGTCTTTGACAGTATTTCAAGGGTTCACAGGCAAGCTTTAGCTGTTTTCCAAAATGTTGTTTTTTTCCCCTATTATGAGGAGTTTTTACAGATGCTGTAATTTCAGAGACATGTCAGTGATTTATTAATTTGATTAAAATGTCTCAGAATTCTTTAGAAAAACCCTTGTTTTTATAAAGTGAATATGTCATGAAGCTATCAGATTAATATTCGAGCTCATGTTAACGCATCTTTTATCAAATCACTGAGAAGGATATAGCTAGTTCCCATAACAACAAGATGCATTTCATTAGACATTTACAGAGCTACATTAATTTTAGTAATGTCATTTTGTTCTTTTTCATATTGAAACAAAATATATACCTTGGTTTGTTGAACATATATCTGAAAAATAATAGAACTTCATTACAATTGCAATTTATTCAAGATTTAGATGCCAAACATATCAAATTTGCTATTTTTTTGGTTAGAAACTAAAAGTATGAGTTTGTCCCTAGGAACTGGGTACTTCCGGATGGTTTGGTACATCTGCTAAGTTATTAATTGTATGTTAATAAAACAGGGTTTTGAATCAACGTCAAGCCAATGTACTCATTGCTTCTATGTTTGACAAATTACAAGTAACATCTGGTAGCACAGATGCTGATTTCTATAAATTCCAGATAATGTCGGAAAGCAGACAAGCCATGACAAACTGTGTCCATCTTATAGATAGGCATGGGTTCATTGATGATTACATCACATCTCTCAGATTTCAACAACAAACATTGCAAAAGTGCCTCATTTTGAATGCTATACCTATATACAGTCTTTTTCCACCAACAAAATAAGATGTTAATTTTAATGTTTTGGTGTTTTTTATTATTATTTTATTGATATAGTGCCACCATTTTTTTACAGTGCTTCTTATAGCATGTATGTTCAAAGGATATGACAAAACTAGAATTGACAGACTAAGACAAGCCAATACATTAGGTAAATAGGTCCCTCATTTCATTGTATTGTTATATCATTATTCACAGAGAAGCATCCGCTATGGTGCATTCACAATTGTATACATAGGGTAGATGTTCACATGTGAAAATATTAGTCTTACCATAATTTAAAGATAACGTTTTATAAGGCTAATATTTATTTGCTGGTCAGAATCCTAATCCTCATCATAAAATGGTCTTATGTTGGTAAAAAAAAAGGAAAATCACTCTATACTAATGTGACTAATGAGAATAATGTGTAGACAAAAGACGTTAGACAGATATTCTATTTCGGATTGAGTAGTGACTACGACTATTTTGACTATGCTAGTGTATTGCTAATTCCAAATATTTGGCGTTCCTTCTGTATAGCATTATGTAATTTTCAATACAAGTACCTTTTTTAATAGAAAATGTGATGGAAAATAATCTGTCTCCTAGTTCTTGATTCCTCAAATGTGCACATAGTTTTTATGTGTCATTTAGAGCATTTTAGGAAATCAAATAGTCTTCTTAAACTTTAAGAACAAGTTTTGCACAATTATGTAGCCACAAACATGAAATATAGTATATTGAATATTTTACAGTTGGTAAGTCAAGAGAAGACTAATTCATTGATTTGTGAATCAATCGTATATAATAATGTTTGTCTGACAATTAATAAATGTTAGTCTGTGATTATACATTTACAAAATTATTCATGCAAATAATATGGAGTTGAACATCTATAGGTAATAGAAATTCTAATTAAACATAATTATTTATACAACAATATACACATAATACACAGTTGGAAGACTCTGTGAAAAAATAATTGGCTTTTATGTTTTAATCCCAGGTATAGGAACATTTTTGTTTGAGTTTCAATTTCTTACATATTCAAGTAAGGACCTGATGATCAAATAGTCAAATTAATACTTTAGAAATTCAGTCTAACTGAATTCTGAAAAAAAAATTCAAAATAATAATAGCAGCCTAAATATTTGGGATCCTGAACGGCTGGATAGTCTTATTTTATCTCTCCACGAAAATCAAAGAATCTCTCCTAACAATTGATGTAGTGCACTGGGCATGGTAAAACTGAGAAAAGATAAGGAAAATGCTACATTCTGAAAAAACCATGCACAAAAATAACTATATATTTTTTAATTCTATTAAAATACTGAGGCAATACAATTTAGAAAGAAAAATGCTATACATTGTTGCACCACTAACGTATTTTATTAAAAATTCTGGATTATTATATTATTTATTTATATAAGGTTATAGCGCATTGGTACCTTTCTCCGCTTCGTCTGTCCCGCATTGCTCAATCTCCTGATGGAATGTGCTTTAGGGGCTGTGGAGTGTTGGGTACTTATCTGCATGCATGGTGGTCCTGTGCTCCTATACAGGCGCTGTGGAGGGACTCTTTTCACCAGCTATCCCAGGCCCTGGGGCACACGATTATCGGCACTCCTGAGATCGCTTTGTTAGTAATGGACGCTAAGATACCAGAGTTGTCATCTTATAACCATAGTCTCATACATCGCATATGTGCGACGATTAAACTTACGATTGCGAGGAGATGGAAGGGGCACCCACCCACTGCGTCCGAAATAAGATCCGCGATTTGGGACCTCATTGTTATGGAGCGAATTACGGCTACCTTGAAAGATGAGATGCCTAAATTTACCGCAGTATGGGGTCCCTGGCTTGAGGCGTATTCAGATATAACAGCAAATTCGCGTCTACTTCAACTTTGAATGTTTATATCGACCACCGAGGTTGTCATTTCTACTTCTTTTCTTTCCTTCTTCCTTTTTTTTTAATTTATTTATTTATTTTATTTTTCCTCTTTCTTTTTTCTTTTTTTTTTTATTTTTTTTCTCTGATTACATAACATGAAAATTCCGTGTGGGGCTCTTCACTTCCTTTTATATGTATGGATTGCTTTGTTATATTGACGATTTAGATACGAGGACACCTGCATATTTACGGTGTTTACGGCGTATTGTTACGCGCACTAAAGTGTTTTTTTTTCCTGTGCACCATTATTTTATTGCATTGATGTAATTCTTCCTCGTACTATGTTTTTTAAATCTAGGTATTTTGGTATACTATGATTTGCTCCATGGGGGTTAATAAAAAAAAAAAAATTTTAAAAAAAAAAAAAAAAAAAAAAAAAATTCTGGATTATTAATTTCTTATATCAAAGAAGGTGTAAATCATTTTAAATTTTTGGAGATTAGTAGGTAAATTGATTCAATTCTTAAGATATAATGTTTCATCTAGACCTTCAAACTTTCAGCACTCTCTTGTGTTACAATACAAAGGAAGAGGCCTAGGCTTCCTGCAGAGCATTTCACAAATAAACTCTCTGGAGAGATTAAGGAGGCTAAAGATATATATAAAAAAAAAGATATAAAAACAAGGAAATTGACTCACTTTTCTTTTTCTTTTAATACACTGCCCATTGGCTTTTTAACTATATTGCTATTTATTAAGTAAACGTACAGTTAAAACATATGTGTATAGTATAACTAACAGCTGTATTCTATGGAAATTGTCTGCTAAAGAAACTGCTTCCCATGGTTAATATAAAGAAACAACAATATTAATTTCCTTGCTTGGGTGAAATTAATTTTTCCTGTGCAAAATCTGTGCATCACAAAATGTGATCAGTGATTGATTGCACTTATTATTCCCAACATGACTTTCCGTACTTTGATATTGAACTGGAATATTGCTTTTTCACCATTTTTCAAACCCTATGAAACAGGTTGAAATTATTATGATCATAGAAAAATCTCTCCCCATACAAAATATTTATGCACAGCCTACTGTAATTATAGAATAGGATTTAACTGCTTTCCTATTGCTTAATTTATTTCCTGGATAAGTGTTTCATTGCAATTAATGAGACTCTGATCTAGTAAATACACATTTTCAAATTACAATGGTATTGTTTCAGTTCATCTTGTAGTAAATCATATTTAAATAAGAAACAGTACGTATCTAGCACACATCAATCCCGTTAGAAAATCCACAGCTGTTTTATTCCATTTAAACATAACATAGGGGTATTCAGTACCCCATTGTCGTAACCTAGTGATTAGAACTAGCTACAGTGAGCATGGCAGATCATTCTCCTACCCATATTGCCACCAGAAGGCTCTCTGGTTGCTGCAATTCCTGTCTCACCATATTTGCAGTCATCCTTGCTCATTTTCCTGACACATCTCTGGCAAATCAATGGCCTCTCTGTACCACTGTACCTCCCTGCTTTCCTAGCAGGATCATACATCTGGCCCTGTGTTTTGCTCTGACTGATTTTGGATATTGACACAGCTTGGACCTTGACCCTGACTCTGTTTGTTTAGCTCATCGGTATCCTGTTTTGGTCTACTGATCTCATGATATTCGACCTTAACTTGGACTTCCAACCCCTTGCATTTATCCTTCTGTGTTCTGGTCTCTTTGGTGTATGACCTTGGCTAGCCTGACCTTGCTTATGGATGCCAGTTCTCAGTCTCCTGCTGTCTTACTGTTCCTGTTGCAGTCATGTGCCTGTAAATTGCTCCCATCTACAATAATTTGAATTTACCAACCATGTGCAATGACCAAAACAAGCACCAGTCCCGTCTGACGCAGTACCTGCTGTTGTGACTTTGGTCAGATTGATATCATTGTAAACTGCAAACCGCAGTGAAATATTTTCATAGATGCTCACAGTACAGAATCTTAAAATGTGTACATAACAAAGGTTCAATACTAGTCTAAAAACCAATTTTGATCTAAAACAGCAGACGCATGATATTGCAGAGTACATTACCAACTTTCCATTTCTGTCAATACTTATTTATTTGTGATCATGTTGTAAAGGATAGCATTACAAGTTCATTCTAATATTATAATATTTTTTCTATTTGTAATACTAGTCAGCTTTGCTTTGTTATAGTTTAATCTTCCACATTTGTCCTAGAAAATATACATGCGTTGTATGCTTGCCCAGCAGTTGTCAAGAAGATTAAAGTGTATATTATACAATTCTGCAACACAATGGTCTATTTCTGGCAGAACTGATGTTTCATTCATGTCTGACATATATGTTTGTTTTTTAAAATTAAAATTTGATGTAATGTATGTCATTTTCCAGCCCAAATGTATTCAGTAGTATTTACATTACTTATAGGAATTAATATATTGTATATGTATTTGAGGCTCACATATTTATCATGTATGTATGCAGAATGAGTTTTTTATTTTGTACAATTATGATGAGTTCATGGGGAGAAAGAAAAAATATTGTGTTATATGATCACTACTCCATCTGGTGGCAAAATCTTGACTATTCTACAGGCACATAAAATGTTACAGGCACACCATACAGTGAGCTAACATCTCAGGAAGAAGAAGGGAATAGTTTACTTCACTAACATATTGCATTAAATGAAGCAGGATAAGAATTAAGGTTTAAGTCTTTATAGTTAAAATAGGCATTCCAGGTGGGCTGAATGTTGCCATCAAATTGTTCCATGTTTCAAGCTACTACAAGCTATTACATTGTATCTCAAGTCTTTGTTTACTTCAAATATGTGATTGCGCCTCAAAGTAATACAAAACCAAAATGCAAAGGCATATTTTTACAAAATATATATTTATTTTTTTTTATATTATTGCTTCATTAAAACACTATGCACTGTAATTACAATTGGCTTTGTTTTCAAAGAACATTACACATTTGCTATTAATTAGCAGTTTACTCATGTTTGAGAGAAAAAGCTTTTAAATTGGCTTTTGCAACAAGGAAAAGTTCTTTACAGGTACCAAAAGCGGATAACATATAAATGTGTTTATGCTACAGGATAACGCTCTTATATGTTGATTTCATAACTTTTTTTGACTCATCATTATGTTTTACTACTATAGTTTCATTTTAGTATAACATTGAATGCATAAATTGCTAAGTTTAAAATGAGAAGGTTGAAAATATCAAGTGATTTGTTTCCATAAAATATATTGCTCACCAGCCCATATAAAGTGTTAACTGAGCAGCTCTTAAAGGTACACTGTAGAACAACAGATATCCACATCCAAGCCCTGGGATATCCAAAGAGATGCTAAACTATACCTTAAGGTTGGATTTGAGCCAGGAGAAGATACATTAGTAGTGAGCTAAAATGTTATATTGATGAGAACCCATCACAGCATGTGAATTAGGAAGCGCCACGTAAAAGAAAAGAAAGAAAGTGGGTAAGACATTAAATGTAAGCTACATCATTCTAGTATCTTGGGGGACTAGGAATAAAGGAGATGTGATGGTGGTTAGATAGGAATATAAGATCTAAGGAGGGTTCTTCAAGTTGTTAGAGACAAGGCGATGTTGAAGGGAGGATGGGGACATACCAATAGTAATGGAGAGAATACATATATGATAGCTAAGGCAAGTATAAGGGCAATGCAAAGAGAAAGTAGGAAATACATGGGAAACACCTATTGGTGACACGGGATGAAGTATTTGAGGAGTGACTGCATCAAGGTTAAAGGTTGGGAAGCGTTGAGCAGAAAGAGAGAGAGGTAAAATTGGTAGACACTTCAGAGTAAAATCATGTGCTTCGATATCAACATATGAGTTTCTGGTTTTCAACTGCATTGCATAGAACAATTGTCTACTATGCTTTGAAAAGCAGTGCTTACTACAAGTGATACATCAAAGTTGGAAACATCACAACTTCACAAGCACCAATATGAGCCAGAATGTAAAGACGTAAGTACAATTGTATCTTTGACATATGCTTTATAAATAAAAATAACAACCTTTGAATACTTGTTAAAGGGACTGTGTTTTTCTTTCTTCTTCTCGAGATCTGTGAAGCACAAAGATTGCTCATCTTACAGTCAGCCAAGCCATGTGGATGGCTTCCAATATTTAGGTAGCATTAATGTCATGGCTTGTCATTGAACCCTTTTTGACTTAAGAACTCATCACTAGCTACTCAGACTCCACACAATATACAGTTTATCACAACATAACTAATAAAAAAGGTTCACTTTCAGACATAGCTTGCACTGATCAAGCTATGATGCTATGATGCACTTATATTGTGCATTTTTTCCTGTTACAAAAGTATATGTCCACTGAATGCTTGTGGAAATGTACACCTAAAATTGATTTAAGATTTGCATCCAGATTGCACCCAGAGGACATTCTCAGCACCCAGATTACAAGCATAGGACTTGCCACAGCACCCAAACTGCATCCAGAGTATTTGCTCAGAAAAACGCACACAGTTTATATGGAACATTGTTAATGACACTTGACCACTGCGAAGGCCACCCCTATTATTCATACAGTGACCAAAGCCATCACCTCTCCTATATCACTGCTGCTACTGCAAGGATAGGAACATAGACATTAATGTAATATGTATGGTGCCATACTTTTTCTTTTTTTGCACAAGGACAAAATTACAGCAATTACAACACGCATTACAACATTTGGCCACTACGAACAATGACATGTGAGTGACATGCCTGGGTCTGGTGGGAAACAGTGTAACAGTATTCCAGAATCATCAACCAAGGTACTGGTCAGGTAATTGGTAAACAACCAAGTTATATTTAACAAACTGTGAAACACTTTAGCATCTACTTGCTAAGAAGTTCTGCATAAACCTATTACTTGTATTTCCTAACTATAGCCATTGAAATATGGTCATGGTGTAAGGATTTAAGGATTAATATGTTTTAGGATGTTGGGTGTCAATTGTTTTCTTTTAGTTAAAATGTGTCTTGCAAATATTTCATGTAACATGTTCCAGAATATGAAGCATTGGCATGTGAATTAGTTGGCTGTGTCCAATGCACCGCGGACTAAGAAATAGAATTTACAATAATAGATTGTTTTTCTAGTATTTATCCCTTCCTCTTACCTACTGTCTCTTTTCTTTTTGGTTTAATTGTGATTTATTGATTTAAAAAAATAGTAGTATTATATGACAGCTTTTCCCTGCTTTGGTAAAAGCCTTATTGTGACTCAGTTCCTACATCAACCCCACATTGGGATTACCTCTTTGCGTCTAATGGGCTACCTGTTCAGGTAATGTGCATGTTGTGTGTCGATGAAGGTGTTAAGGTTATTTGGAAGTGTTGCTTATGTTAATGTAGGTATTTATTGCTTGCCTACTTGCTTTTATTCTATTTGTTGCAGTAAGGGGTTAAATGACATTGTGTTCTAGCATTGTATGTTTTCCTGCAGTATATACAGTTTGTATGTTCATGACTGTAGATTTTATTGGTATTGCTGGACTGAAACGTATATGTGATAAGTTATTATTTTAGAGTCGCCAAAATGTATCAGACCTGCTTCAAATGGGCTTGGAATTGCCAGTGCATTTTTATGGGCATGTTTCTCAGTAGCCTCTGTCTGGAAGCATTTTGGATCTTTTTGCAAATTCCATACTATCTTGTTTAAGTGCATTAAATAAGGTCTATTGTCTTAAATGTATTTCTTTCTAAATTATATAAATCTACTAATTTGATTCTAGAAGACAGACAATCATCAAAACAATGCGTTTTTAGGATTTATAAATATGTTTGAATGTCAAAGTATTTTGAAATACTAGCAAGTATTGCGCCATTTGGTTTTGCATTTATTCAATGTAACCGAAAGGTAATTATTCACGTCTTTCATGGCACAAATATTATTAACATGGGGAGCCTCAAGCAATATATATGTGCAAATCTGGAATCATGCTACTAAGCAAACATATACCAGAATAAAAAACAGTCTTTCACAAATATCTCAATGGTCATAATAACTGGAACATGTAAAAATAAGATATTTTGTTTAGACAGCACTTAATCACATATTTACATAATTAAATATGGTATATTAACATCATGGATTTGGCTTACAAAATAAAGACACAATTAAATCAAATTATTATTAATAATATTATTATTATGAATGTTGATTAAGAAACAAAATTTACATTTAAAAGAGTCATTGCCATTTCTCTCTCTCTTTTCCCTTTGTCATATTTGAGTGACATTTAGAGTGGATTGCTTCTTCTCTCAAAGAACAATACTGTAGTGCTTTCTCATAGGATTTATGCTTCATCTAGCAGCAGACAACTTGCACTGTAGCTAGATGTGTCCAAGGTTAGAGAATGTAGGTTGTGTTCCAAACATCTTGTTTGTTTTCTGTCAGCTCCTGCACACTGCTTTCTTAAATAACGCTTCAGTTTTAGGAACGCAAATGCAGAATAGATATGTGCCATCAAGCTATTTTCTTTGTTGTCTTTAAATTGTACGAAAGGATGAAAAATACTTATAATTACATCCAACAAAATCTGATTCAAAGGTGTTCTTTAACAGAATGTTTCTTAAAAATAACAATGTCTACCATTTTGATTTGTAAACATAACATTTTACATTGTATGCAGTCTCAAATCTATCTATATATATATATATGAACTGTATGCCTATTTCCAGGAAAAAAGTACATTACCCAAATATAATTTACCTATTTTTATCATATGGGTTGGATTAATAAACCTTTGGTTTGTATAGGGCAGGGGTGACCGAGTTTTTTCTGCAGTGGGCCACTTCATCAGAATTGTATACGTGCGCGGTGCCCATTCTTGTTTCACATGTTGAGAAAATGATGGCCTTTAATAAATATGCAGATTAAAATAAAGTAAATGACACAAAACGTTTTTTACCTTTTCCCTCAGCGATTTCTGAGGCCGTACAATATCAGGCATTCTGTCTAAAATGAAAATTAAAATAAAATAGGTCTTTTATCCTAGGGATGACACCGAAATTAGAAATTCTGGACCAAACCGAAAATTCAGGGGTAGATTCACTTTAGCTCGCAACCGACACCCCTGCCCACCTTTGAATTAAAAAAAATCCCACACTTTAATAAAAGTAAATTACACACCAAAATTGTACAAAACAGCAATCACACTCCTTTTATACCCAGGCAACCAGTAAATGCTGGAACCTAGGCATGATGGGACCGTGATTGCTGTTAGCCAAGTTTCAGCATGTACTGGCTGACTTGGCATGATAGGAGTGTGGTTCCTAACTGCAATCACAGTCCCATCATGCCTAGGTTGCAGCGCTTACACACCCATGCTATCACACACTCATTCATTCATATACTCATTCAATCATGGATTAATTTCCTCAATCACGCATACTCATTCAAACACCCTCCCCCACCCCCTTACCTGCACTGCAGCTCTCTCGATGCCGCTCACAGACTTCAGCAGGGGGCGCGGCCTCCCTCTGCGTTCTCTTGTGCTGCACAGAGGAAGCAGGACTGGAGCAGAGTCATATGATGTCACATGAACTCTGCTGAGTTCTGCTTCCTCTGTGCAGTACAAAAGAACCTCCTATATTGGACGCCCCTGGTATAGGGCAACCAATGTTTTTTATGAGCAAGTCCTGCAATTAGCGCTATATCTTCGCATGGAAAGAGTTAAAATATTGGCATTATAAATGCCCATAGGCATCCTCCAGGACCAAGCCCCTATAATCCTCCAGGTTATAGGGGCTGGGTCCTGATATGCCCCACTCCCCGCTTCTTTCCCCCTTAAATGGGAGTGTGTCCCCAAACTTCAGCGGGAACACCCCTGACATCAGCAGGACTGCCCACCAATGTCAGCGTGACCACCCACCAAAGACAGTGGGTAGTCGAGTCCTGGTATGGTTCCGAGGTATGGTCATGGGAAGAGTTACAAATACTAAAAATGTGTTTCTTTGTGTTAATTTACCCTGCGCAGCATTAACTTAACTGTTGATTCCTTGAAGAAGCATCTATCAATTTTCATCGTTTATGAGCTATAGCTGCCAAAACCTTGTATACATTTTGTTAATTTAATGCAGGTCATCAAGCCCCCCTCCTCCTCTGATGCTGATAGTAAATAGTTCATGTATATATAGTAACATAGTGATTTAGGTTGAAAAATACAATATAGTATACTGTACATGCTGATTTTAGGGTTTGTATAACCTAACTACCAACATTGAAGATGAAAACCTTTAACATATGCAAATAACTTGCTAGAGAAAATGATTGATGTTTGGAATACTGCTGTGCTGAAAAAAGTTAAATAAGGCCCATTGGGGATAGAGGAAGATATATCCCCGAAATGCATCCCTGGGCTATTTATTTCATCACTTTGTATTACTAATATGATATTGGCTTCCATACAGAAAATCAATATATGTATCCTGATCATGCTTCAACAGAACTGCTTTTTTAAATATTAAAAAATGGACTGAACACCTGAATGTGTTATTCTTGTAGAATAAAACTGACCTTATGATCTGCTAATAACTTCTATTACTGTCATCCAGCTAGTTTACGTCACTCTATACAACAGAAAAACCATATGCCTATGAAATAATTTATAACCTTTAGAATGCAGCATAATATCTTTCTTTTTTTTCTTTTGCCTTCCAGATATCTCACACAGATTTCTGTAAATAAAACAGACACTGACACAGTGAAAGAAATTGCTCTTCTATGGACTTCAATAGGCTTAAAAGAAGTTCAGTTAGTAAATTATTCAGTCTTACTTGACCTACCAGGCTCTTCTCCAAATACAATCACTCTGAACAATGGTCAGTGCTATTATCCAAATGGACAGGAATGTGATGAAGAGTCCAACAGTCATCAGAGTCAGGAGTTTCTGTATTCATATGCCGCCTTCTCTGCCAAAGGAACTCTTGAGGTAACGTAGCTATTTATCTCTGTCATTTTTATTAAAATCCTCCTATAAATTGGTTAATTCTGTCACACTGACAAGATATCTGGTCCAATGCAACACATTCCAATGTGCCACTTAATATAGCAGCGAAGTAAATAAATTACAGTGGTAGATGGCAAAAAGTAGTAGGATGTACTCATGCTGGTCCATTAATGGATCCAAAAGAAGACACAAAGTATATTATAAATACACCTAACAAGGCAATGAATAACCTGTGTGTCTTTTCTGTTAATGAAATTTAGTAAAACAGTTGTAAGTAACTCTACAGTTCTTTGTTGAATATTGTTGTATATTCCTGACTTTTGGAGGGTTCTTATCCATGAATATAAAATAATACATTTTCATTGGACTAACCTTTCAGAGTATCAGCCTCCCTTTATGAAGTCAAAAGCAATACTAACCACAAAACATCTAAAAAAGATACGGGCAGCTGTACAGGGGTTAAGGAAAATGATAAAGAATGATAAGGTATAAGACACAGTTTAAGGTGTTCACAAAGTTTAGCCAGTGTGAAAAACAGTGTGAATACAATCTATTTGATGGTTGAGGGTGGAGTGAGACAGTAAGAGAGGGCTGCTTGGGTGAGAACTTTAGAACTTTGTTGATTTTGCTGGTGGACCTGGCAGATGGCTTATTTAGCATGCTGGTTAAGGGTTTTGGAGGTAAGGTTTTATGCTTCTCAGAATAGGTGCGATAGGTCAGGAGCTTGAATTTTTTTATGGAGGTCATAGGGAGCCAATGGAGTCATTGGCACGGTGGGGCAGCAGATGAATGAAAGGAAAATTAGTCTGTCACCAATGTTCAGGATGGATTGAATCGGTGAAAGTTAGGAAAGGGGGAGATCAGTTAGTTGGGAGTTTCAATGATTTGTAAGACTAAATAGTACTGATTAGCACTTTTGATATTTTTGTTTTAAATTCAGCAAGCTTGTTTTGAGTGAATTAAACAGTGAGCATCCTGTAGAGTTCAAATATATATTATACGTATGAAACATGCAGGGGAATAACTAGAAACCACAGGGCCCTGGTGTGAAAATTGCCCCGGGCCCCTTCCAAGCAACATGTCCCACAGTGCCACCTTTGCCCTAAACAGCTTGTAAGCGCTACCTTTACCCCAAACACCCTGTGAGTGCCTTGGTTCCCAAGCAGCTTACCAGTGCCCTTCTAATTCCACAAAATTGTACTGTTTGTACCATCTTTGCCCCAAACACCTTGTCTGTTCCATCATTGCACCCAAACAACTTGTCTGTGCCTTATTTGCCCCCTCCCCCCCCAACCCATACTCTGGCACACATATGTAAACACACACAAATTACACACACTTACTCATAGCCACTAAGGCCTTTCTAAACTATTTTGAATCAGTAAGAGGATACAGGAATAAGGGGTCACTCCATGCCCTCTAGAGGTACAGTCCCCATTGCAGCTGTGATCACTGCATCCTCTGTAATAACGCCACTGGGAACATGCCTGTTTTGCTGTTTGCTACTGTAAGTGAGTTTGTAATATGCAATTACAAACTCACTTACAGTAAAAACAATTAAGAAAGATACAGAGAGATATGACAAGACAAGTCTAATGCAGAATTTTAATGCAACCAGCTTGTCAGTGTTTTAAGAATACAAAAACAGGAGAAAGAATCATGATACACAAACCACTCATGTTCAATAGCTACCTGGGTAGATGTCTAAACATGTTTGTGTATCCTGCCCTTGCTTTGTTTTTTAATGATCCTATATTTTCCCTTTTGAGGTCTCTTATACACGCCCAATCTCATTGTCTGTTATTTTTCCTGATCTGCCTGATTATCTCTGATCTCTTTTTGTATTTTGAATGAAAATATGTGATATATTTTTTTTC
>VKOC01000005.1:31162621-31177471 GCA_009364415.1 Spea multiplicata
TAATACCCTCAAGGTCCTTGATCTGATGGCGCTGGCCCAGTCACGCCGCACTCCTCTGCTTTTGGTCTCCATGGACGCCGAGAAGGCCTTCGATCGGGTGTCGTGGGCCTTCTTGTTCAAGGTGTTGGAGCGGCTGGCTATGGGTCCTAGATTCTTACAACTCGTACGCGCCCTTTATTCCTCGCCCTCTGCCCATGTCCGTGTCAATGGGATCCTTTCTGATAAAATCGCCCTAGCCAATGGCACCAGGCAGGGATGCCCGCTCTCCCCTATGCTTTTCATCTTGATGCTGGAGCCCCTGGCCAATGCTATCCGGGCGAACCCATCCATCTCTGGCCTCTCGGTCGCGGGTGAGGAGTATAAACTCTCCATCTATGCGGACGACATGCTTTGCCTGGTCACTGATCCTTTGACCTCCCTCTCACATCTCACTGCCGAATTAAGTAGGTTCCAAGACATTTCCCTCTATAAGATAAATTTGCAAAAATCTGAGATCCTGGGCTTGCGTGTCCCTCCCCCTCTGCAGACGCAGATCGGTCGCACATACCCCTTTCGTTGGGCTGCTTCTTCTATAACTTACCTTGGGGTCCGCCTCCCGGCGGATCTGTCCTCCCTGGTGGAGGTTAACTTCGTTCCGCTCCTGTCCTCTGTTACGGCCGACCTTCGGAGGTGGTCATTCGGTCACATCTCCTGGTTTGGCAGGGTAAGCGTGCTAAAGATGAATATCCTCCCCTGTCTTCTCTATCTCTTTCAAACCCTCCCTGTCTTCCTTTCCCGATCCCTTCTTAAGCAGTGGACTAGGCTTTTTACTAGGTATGTCTGGTCCAACCGCTCTCCTAGATTGGCGCACTCTTATCTAATTGGCACTAAGGATCGAGCTGGCCTTGGCCTCCCGGATGTGGAGGGGTATTGGATTTCTTCCCATCTGCGACGGGTCGTGGAGTGGGTTTCATGTCCACACAAACAGTGGATGCGCATCGAGAACTCCCTTTTTCCTACCGACATCGCGGCGATACCCTGGCTCTCGCCGGTGCACCGCAAGCTAACTGAACCTGGGCATCCGACCGTCAGGTCGACGCTCCGTGTCCTCTCTAGGTCCCTGGCCAGGTACCCCCTTATAAGCTGCCCGGGTCCCCTTACCCCGGTCTCTTCCAACCCTGAATTTCCTCCCGGCTTGGCCGGTGCTGATATAGCGCCCCTGCTCCCGGAGGGGGAGAGGGTACTCCGCGTCACTCACCTATACGCAGGAGACTCTGTTCGCTCCATCTCAGATTTTGTTTTCACGACCCCCGTGCCCTTTAGGCTGACTTTTCTCTTTCATCAGATTCGGCACTTTCTCTCCTCCTTGTCCCCCGCTTCTGCCGCCACCAAGCCCCTGACCCCGTTCGAACTTCTGTGTTCGGACTCCGCTGGTCGTTCACATCTCCTCTCTACCATTTATAAACTCCTGCTGGCACACCATACCTCTAAAAAGCCTTACTTCCTTAGTTTATGGGAAAGGGATTTGAACCGTACATTCGAGGCCGACGAGTGGGATCAGATGATCTCTCTCACGCTGCGGGGGGTTACGTCTAGTAGGTTACAAGAATCTGCATACAAGCTCCTCACGAGGTGGTATAGGGTTCCTGCTGATCTCCATCACTTCCTCCCGGACGTACCTCCCCACTGTTGGCGCTGTGGGTCCGATGTCGGTACCTACCTGCATCTTTGGTGGACCTGTCCTCTGATACGTCCTTTGTGGGAGGCTGTAACCGCGGTCATACGGGCCATAGACGATCCCAGTTTTCAGGCCACCCCTGAATTGTTTCTGCTACACCACACGTCCTCCAGCGTGGGCTCCTACAAGAGATCTCTGTCCATCCATTTCGTTACTGCCGCCAAGGCTGTTATCCCTCAGTTTTGGAAGCAACCCAGGACCCCTCCCGTGTCAGTATGGCTCCGGAGGGTCAATTTTATCTGCCAGATGGAGGACCTAGTCATGACCTCTAGGGGCTTTGGTTATAAAAACGGCCTGAAGTGGCTTCCCTGGAGGCAGTTCCTGGCTTCCCCAACTTTCCAGACTGTTCTGGGTCGCTTTCTTGACGAACCCCCTGACTTGGACTTGGACGTGTGACGAATGGGTCTTCTCCCCCGTCCCTGGCACCCTTCCAGTTTCGGGCCCCTGTTTATTTTATTTTGGCCCTTCCCGTTCTCCTCTGGGATACCATCTACCTGGCGAACCTACCTCTCATTTTTTCCGTGCACTGTTTTGTTCGGTTTTGTTTACTTTTGTTTTTCTTATTGCTCTTTTCTCCATTGTGGTGCTCCTCATATCACAGTCATCTGTACTGCCTCCCTGGTGGGGCATTTGTTCCTGGACCTGTATGCATTGTGCCTCTTATTGTTTTGTTTTTTGTAAGCCCTGGAGGTATCTGCTGTGCGATGTGCGTTTTTTCACATGTGAACTGTTTTCTCGCCTGTATACTTTGCCTGATGTATACTGCTCTGTTACGATGCCTTGTGTACCGGTCCTTATGGTTATTGCATCACTTTCTTTTTCTTCAATAAACGGAGATTTGAAAAAAAAAAAAAAGTTGTAGTTAGAGACGGTCTATTATGTCTATACCTATTTGGAAAGTGTATGACTCTAGCATCCATGCTTGTCCCTATATTGCATGATAATCTGTAACATGTTTATCGTGTAAGTAAGAGATAACAGAGTATTCAGACCTGTGGAGTACAATGTGTATAGGTCCACCATGATTCAAGTGTAAGTTATCTTCCAATAAAAAATTGCATGCCCAGATTTAGTATAAGTACATAAGAGACAGACAAACATGAATACAGGACTAGCCTAGGAATATGATAACAATTGGAGATTCTATCATATCATATGGCCATAGTCAAGGAAACTGAGGCAAGGCAAGGGAACCAGAGATGAGCAGCTCCGCAGCTTGAATGAGGCCTGACTTAGAGTCTGACTTAGAGCGGCCCTTACAGTTCCCCACCCTATGTCTATTTTGCCAACTATGTATCCCATATGTGGGTGGCACAAAGGATTAACTTTAAAAAAGCCTAGGGTTGTGAGCTCACCTGCCCCCCACCTTACATATTGCTTATTTGGACAGTGTTACCACTTTTAAATATGTGGTATAGGGTATTACAAATGTGATCTATATAATTACCTTGTATAATTACCCTGCTTTAAGTACACTTTAAAATAGTCTATTAACTTCTTCACAACCATGGACATAGGGGATACTTCGCAAGAAAACAGTCCTTGAGGACCAAGGACGTATTTCCTAACACATGGCCCTTTTGCACAGATAAGGCTTAATCCTGATGAATGAGAGATAAGGGTGTCAAATGACAGCCAGTTCTCCCCTCTAAAAGCTGGGGACAAAAGAAACCAAATATGTACGTTAATCGAGAAAGAGGGAAATTATGGTTGAATAGAGACATAATGAAAGCAATAAAATTGCTTTAATCATGTAGTGTAAAAAAGTGGTGGTCCATAGGGGCTTTAACAGTGTGGCATTGTATAAAAATAATATTTTGTTATCTTACATTAAGTTACAAATTATAAAGAATTATATAGTGGGAAAGAAATGTGGTATTATTTTCAGTAGCTACACCTAAATCTAAATTGCTTGTAAGATATTGGAAGAAAATATACTAATATTTACATTTTTGGAGAATTAGAAATTCAAATTCATCATTTGTTACCATTCTTAAAAAAATAAATAAAACAATTCCCTAAATGTACATATTTATCTTCCTCTGTTGTGTACTATATCACAAAAAACCACAGTGAAATGTGGCAATTTTAATAGAGCACATTTAGCTTAATACAATTGTGTTTTGTATATCCGTTAAAGATAATCATTAACCCATCTTTTATCCCCTGGCATTGATAAAGTGATTACATGGATTGTTTTTCCTCGGTGCTTGTTAATTATACCTGCAGCTTTGATAAAGCTAGGGAAATATTAGAAACTGTAACTAGACAAACTGTGTAAGATTTTAGAAATGCAATTAGACTAATTTGTTTTCCACACATTACTGTCACTAGCAATAAACAGAATATAAAATCACCTGAGCACCAGATCTATACTACTGTTCGCAAAGGAAGATTTATTAGCTCATGAGTGGAAGTTCTCACAATGAGAACCTACTTAGCCATGAGTGTGGAAGATTTTGTTCTTTCTTGTACATCTTTGTACTAATTTTATCTACTACAAAACACTTACAAAACAGCAGCCTCACACTATATTTTTAATTCTTTTTTTTTAGAGTGTTAAATTATAAACCATTCTATTCACTAAAAGGTGAGTATATCAGAGCTGCCAGTATATACAGGTTTGTAGCAGCAAACTCACACGAGTTGTACTAAATGTCTAATGCACATCGACTCAACTACACCATAAAAATAGTAATGCAGGGATTCATTAAACCATGGGTTGCTTGAGAGTCATAAATGAGGAAGAGATCTGTATTTGAGTGCCCAGTGTTGCTCTTAGGAGGGTGCATTGCCCAGTAACAAAATAACTTTACATGACCCTGCAGTAGATCATGCATATATGTAGGTCATTATTATCTTTTATAAATAGAGTTTTAAAAATTGATTTTTCAAGTATATGAAGGATATTCTGCTAGTAATACTGAGAAAACTAACAAAAACATTTTTAACTTGTTGCCTTGACAGCCACCTTCTATTCCTATACTTTTTTTGTATATTTTCATTTTCTAGGTATTCTTTTTAGGTTTTAATTGTTTTAAACCAGTTTCCAAAGCAAATACATGTAAAGGAAAATATATTTACTTAAACCTTCAAAGTGAGCAATTGAAAGTTAATTTATCCACTCACACAAATTGTTTTAAACCCTAACCTTATTTTACCAAATCCCCAATAACTAACCCCCACCACACTAACTACAATAATATATTTATAAAAAAAATTAACAGCTGAGGGCATGGTCACAAAAATGATACTAAAATGTATTTTTTAAGATATTTTGAAACTGTAAATGTTTTGTTCTCTCTCATATATATATATATATATATATACTGTATGGACAAAAGTATTCGGACAACTGACCATTACAACAACAGAGGCATTTATGACATTGCATTCTAAATACATAGACATTAATGTGTAATTGGTCCCCTTTTGTAGCTTTTACAGCTTCCACTCTTCTGGGAAGGATTTCCACAAGAGTTTGGAGTGTTTCTGTGGGAATTGTTCCCATTCATCCAACAGATCAATTGTGAGGTCAGGCATTGATGTTGGACGAGAAGTCCTGGCTCACAATCTCTCCATTCCAGTTCATCCCAAAGGTTTTCGGTGGGGTTGAGGTTAGGCCTCTGTGCAGTCAAGTTCTTCCACACCAAACTCAACCATGTCTTTATGGACCTTGCTTTGTGCACTGGGGCACAGCCATGCTGGAATAGAAAAGGGCCTCCCCCAAAGCATAGTGTCACGGAAGCCTCTGTTCCATGGGCTCCTGGAGGGGACTGAGTGCCAGCCTCCTTCCTACAGACTATGGGCCTTGGTACAGAGTGCCACGTTTCCCAAAGTACAAGAGAATCTAAAGACTGTGGAGCTTGGACAGATTTGGAGTTCCTGTATTTTGGGAGGGGGACAGAGACCTCTATGGCCAGTATGTGTACCTGAATCTGATAACCAGCAGGTTTCAGCCAGAAGTCAGGGAAACGCCCGTGTTTACCATCCTCCCCACAGACTACAATATCGACCCCCTACTGGGCTGAAGTGGACTGAGTGCAAATACTGAACCTGTGCAAAGGAGGACCTGATGAAGAACTTTGTGTGGCTTGCTGTGTCTATTGTATATAAATTACCACCTTGTACGGCTTAAATACCCCTGTGTTTCCAAATAAAGTCCTGTTTTTCACCTCAACATGAGTGTTGTCTGATGCTTGGGGTTGGCTGCTATGATCCTTTATTGTACTTTTCAGGACAATAGCCACACTGTGTAGCTTAGCTTTGGCTAGCCAAAGTGCCAACGCAACTCCAGTGCTGCAACCTCCCCCCCTTCTCTCTACAGAGATGGTTCTGTCTGGTGGTGAAGGGGTTTATTCTTGGTGTTCCCGCAGGAGGAAGCAACGTTTGGCGGGAGTACCCAGTTGGGGTACAGGGCGTCCCATCACACATAGCATTATCCATAATGTTGTGATATGCTGAAGCATCAAGATCTTCCTTTACTGAAAGTACGGAGCCTAGCTCAACCCCTGAAAAACCACTATCCCTCCTCCTCCGCCAAACTTTATAGTTGGAACAATGCAGTCAGGCAGGTAACGTCCTCCTGGCATCCTCCAAACTCAGACTTGCCCTTCAGACTGCCAGAGAAGGGTGATTCGTCACTCCACAGAACATGTTTCCACTGTTCCAGAGTTTAGAGGTGGCGCGCTTTACACCAATCGATCCCACGCTTGGTATTGTACTTGGTGATGTGAGGCTTGGATGCAGCTTTTCAATAATAGTATTTACAGTTGACTGTGGCATATCTAGCAGGGATTAAATTCCACAAACTGACTTATTGTAAAGGTGCCATCCTATCATAGTACTACTCTTGAATTTCCCCATGACCCCTTTTTTCACAAATGTTTATAAATGCAGACTGCATGGCAACTTGCTTAATTTTATACACCTGTGTGTCCCAAAACTTTTTTTATATATATATATAATATATATATATATATATATATATATATATATTATAAATATATTCGACTTGTGCAGCTGGACTTGTACATATTGCAAATTTACAGAATTTTGGTAAAATTGGTGATTCATACGAAGCCACAAAAACAAGGCTAGACCCACCCGTGAATCTGATGAAATCAAAGCAAAAAGCTAAGGATTTTCATCCAAAATACATGGGCCCTCATTCACTCACACTCTTCTCTATGAAAGTGGACACAAAACAATTTAGAGACACTTTTAGAGAGTTTGAGACAGAGAGTGCACAAGAATGAGAGTGTGAGCGAATGTGGACACCAGGCCACAAATTATGTTCCTGAATTAAAAACACCCCTGAATTTTCAGGCAAAGAGAATGGGCAGGGAACATAATTGGTTGCCTGAAGACAAATGGGCAAAAAAATAACCAAAGATTAGTGAAAAATCATTTTTGGCCTATTTGCTAATACATGAAAAACATATATCCTGATAAAAATCCTGGCTACTGCACAATCCTCCACCACCATCACACTCAGGGGGTGTCATGAGGAGGGAGATTGTTCTAGGCCTCATTAAATATAAAGATGACCCTCTTCATTTATATACAGTTATCTTTTAAAAAAAAAAAAACAATCTAGCCGTTTCTAGCCCTATGTGAGAGCCATGTCTTTACTAGTCTCTTTCAAAATTTGTTTTAAAATGCTTACAATTAGCGTTAAAATGCAATATGTTTAGGCAATTTCTAAAATCCTTTTTAAAGGAAAGAATGTTCACATAAAAAGTGTGTACATCAATTATTTCCTAGCAGGAGAAGGTGATAATTAAAGCAAGACATAATTATATTAGGTCTGCGTAAGAGAAGGGTATTGTAATTATTCAAAAGCAGATAATAGGCTAGAAAATAGGGCTGTCAATAAACAAAGACTAGTTATGGTACAGGTTAGTGTTTAAAGTTTAAATTAAACATAAGTTATTACAGCAAAATGCCAAGGAAAGGAAGCTGGAATGCATTGTTTGAAATATTTGTTATCACTATAAACTGCATGTACTTTTCAATATTAAGAATTGGATTCATAAACACGTGTCTACCATTTTGCAAGCACCCAACGCAGCTGACATTTTCGACTGTAAGCTAAGGTGAAATAAATTTGATTATTTTCTTGATTGTATACAGTGCTTAATTAGGTACCGTAGTCTTCTGTTAATTTTAGTAAAGCATTTAATTATATGCTGTGTAATATAAAAAGGGGCTGCACATGCAGACTAATTAAGTTATTTCCAACAAGAGTTACAGCACAGTGTTATAGTAAATAAACTGAATACAGAGCCCTGCTTTCCTAGGTCTCTGGGTCACTTTCCTCTTTCTCCAGGCAAGGGAGCAGCATTTGTCCGTGCCCACTTCCCATCTACTTAAGACTTTCTGGGGCTAGCTCTGCCCCGATGCACAGCTAGCCCCACTCTGTTGAATCCTAGCCACACTCCCCATAAAGCCTCCTGAAATCATTGGAGGCTAGGAAAGCACTGGATAACCTAGCGTGGAACATTTCTAGGTATACTAGGTATATAGCGCCAGTTCAAGGACAATGGGCAGTCCTTAAGCCCATTGAAAACAATGCATTTTGAGCCCGTACATGTACGGGCTTTGTCATTAAGGGGTTAATACGGAAATATACTGTAAGCAATCTATAACAAAATGTACTGTTTAGCAGATGACAATACATTTGCATTTGCAGTGGCAATAAACTAAAGAAGCAATCATTTAAGGCAGATACACAATGTAAAGTGTTACATTTAATGCAAAGAAGGGACAAAAATATACATTTAGAGCACACAATGTAAATGGCAACTACATCCAATAATACTTTACTAAAATCAATAGACATTATATTGCAGGTTACTTGTAAAAACCTTTTAATAAGATATTTGAAGGATATATTAATCCAAAAAATGCTATCAGTTGTTCTTATTTGTGAATTAATAGTAATATAATGTCGTAATATAAAGTAGTATAATGCTGGACAGAAATACTAAAACAAGCATTTAAGCACAGTGTGCTCACTCTCTCTGTGTGTCGGATATCAGAGTAATGTTGCTGAAAAGGGCCCTGCGCACCCACCGGTTGACCCAACAAGCCATCAGGCTTTGATGGTGGGAGCTGGAGGCACTGGCTGCAAGTTGCCCAAGAACTTGGTGCTGACCAGCCTGAACGTGATTAACTTGGAAGCACTATAGACATCAGCAACCTCAACAGGCAGTTCTTGTTTCAAATCCGGAAGGTCAAAGGCTCAGGTCGCCAAGGAGAGCATCCTGCAGTTTTGTCCAAAAGCAAACATCACAGCTTATCACGACCTGTGATTACAATGTGGAATTCTTTAGGCAGTTCACAGTCATGAATGCCTTGCATACCAAAGCTGCGTGAAACAGCGGCGTAGCTGGCTACCTTGGACAGGACACCATTATCAGAGTGCTACAAGTGCCACTCAAACCTTCTCAGAAAGCTTCCCCAGATGTAGTTTGCAACACCCCCAACCACTGCACCTCTAGGACTTGATGTTTCTCATATCTTAAGCAAATTCAGAAAAAGATAATGTTGATCACAAAATGCCACGTCATGAGTCCTTTCATGGTTGCTGGGGCATTATATTATTATAAAACAGTTAATTTCTCTGAAATGTCTCAACTTCTACTGATGGATGTCAATGCTAAGCATTTTTGTGCATTGTTCAAGGTTATATTTGATGTATTGTAAACCTCAAATTCAGCTTCCACGCTATACCTTATGAAGGACCAAATAAATGTTGTCTTGTTAATTTAAAAAAAGTATAGAATGCCATGACAATGTGTGGTCTAAGTGCTGGGACCTAGTCAGCAAGCTGGGAATTGTAATCATTACCCATAATATTTATCCCTCAAATTACTTGTCATATTCATTGATGAAATCATGAAAATGAATTGTGGATGTCATTTGGGAGGAAATGATAAAGGAGAAGAGTCGGTTATGATTTTCAAAGGCAGTTAATTACAGTTTAGTGACTCCTTGTCTTCTCACCCCCTCTCATAACTCACAGATTGTTTTATTACACCGCAACTACAGTTATAATACTGCCTTTCAAAACAGGAGACTTTATGCAGCAAAACTGTAGATCTTGGTTATTCTTGTGAATATACAGTATATATATATATATATATATACTATTTAAAATTATTGTATTTAGTAAATGCAGTTTTATGAAATAAAGTGCTTGTGAACATAGAAAATTTAGCGTTCCTTTAATGCAGAATAAAACAATTCTCCCCGCTTGTGTCCAAATGATTATAAAAGCCATATAAAGAAGGCCTTTTGTGAAAACAAAGTATTTGTCGCAGGTAATGAACAGGTTGGCTTATGGTGCTAACCAACAGAGCCTCAGGGAGCAGGGAATATCACCTGTAATTAAACCGTAAATAATAAAGCTTATTGGACAATTAAGACTAATTACCAATTACTTGGGATTATATAAAAGCCTACTTACCAAGAAACCAGTCCATTTGTGGATGTCTGGCCTTCAATTAATCACAAATGGCCTAAGGCCACAAAATGGTCACACGGATTCATAGTATATTTATCAGATGCAATTGCAGTGAAACAGAAAAGATTTTTCAAGAATGCTGGACAAGTGGAACCATTACTTAGCTATATATATGAAAGATAAGACACTTTAAACCCTGATGTTATGAAAAATAAGTGGTTTATTCAGTTTGTAATTGTAGTTCATCTTCAATTTTCAAATACATAAACATTTCAATTAACGTTTTCACTAAGGATCATATGAAAGAAAAATGCATTGAACTTACCTACCCATGAATAACCCTGCTTAAATCAAATGTGTACTATTTTCCAAAAAGCTGTTACATAAACCATCACGTAGATCAAGTATGATGGGAGTCTTCATGGAACATGGGGAAGCATTATCCTAAATATAAGTGTTAATCCTACGTCTGTCTTACAAAACAGCCAATGAATTATGGTGTGTCAAGAACTAGGGATGAGAATGTCAAGCATATTGTCTTTGCTTATCTCTTATTCATTATTGTTAAGTTACCCACAGTGTGGGGAAAAAACATACTAAAAGTTTTATAAAAGCAAATGGCAAAGATTCCTTGTAAAATACATTATATGCCTGTGACATTCCCAGTTGGATATCTTATCATCAGTGCATGAGAACGTAAGAACAGGGATTGGGGAAGACATAGCCACCATCGTCTTTTATATGAAAACCTAGCTAATGTTCTTCCCTCGGTGGATTGCAGTAGTTAATAATAGATCAAACACAAAAATGTAATAGATAAATGTTAAAATGATTAAAGTGCTCTTTTTAGACAAAAAAAAATAAAATAAGTGACTCGTCTCGGGTCAGCTATCAAATGCATTCATTTTAACATTTTCTCCAAAACTGTGCATAAATCTTTTTCCGTCTGAATTTTCTGCTATCACCCTGTCAAGAGCTTTCTCACATCATTTTGCTTCCTGAAAACTATACACATTAAAATTTCATCACAGGGTTTTCAGAGGTTTCATAAAGGGTTATGTCATGAAGCACACAAAGTAAAAAGTTTCCATTAAAAAAGACTGCCTGGGAAGCAATAAAAATAGCAAAGTAGCTGTCTGAATGATCTGAACACATATTTAAGATTCTGTATCTGTAGCAGGTTCCTATCGAAATAATTTCTGCTGCAAAGTTTGATGGGAATGTTGCCTCATTAAACTTAATGTGACGCAGTTGTGGGCAGTGTATGAAATCAAATAATATACAGCATGCTATTCCACCTCAGCTTTGTTCCTTAATTCCATTTTAACAAACACTTTTATAGTGATGTGCACATTTAAGCACTTGCAAAAAAGATAAACACGGTTCTGTTTTTCTTGATTTTTTGGAACCTTGGTCCGTATAATTACATAATTACAGATAATATGAGTGTCACTAGGGGTCCTCAGTGGTATGTATGTGCAAATATAACCCCAACCTTCCGGAAATTCATTCATTTTTCTTGCATGAGCCACAGCCAGTCCTATATATCTAATTTATTTATTTATTATGACTTCACTGATTCCTATAGTACTTCTGCATATTTCTCTTACATTTATCAGTGGCGATTGCCATTGTTATGGTTACTTCATGTTATTTAATCACTCATTCAGTCACAATTACAATCCTGACATACATGTCAATAATGTATCAAATTCAACAGCTAGATGAGACTGTGGTTGGAGCTCAGACACCTCTGTACCTATTTGTGGGGTCGCCTGATGTGCCGATTAACAATTAACAGCAGCATTTCCTGGGGCCCCTGTGGCAAGATGCTCCCAGTTGCTGCTTACTTGTGCTGGGTGATGTGGGAGCTCAGATGGGGGTCACTTGTTGCATGGGCCCCCTCTCCTTCAGAAGGGTATTTGTGTGTCTATGTATAATCAATGTAGCTACACAAAGACAGGAACAGTTTCCATGACATATGTAGAGTCTTATACTGCCTTATCTGATGGGTACTTGGTTATGTGTGGACAGTACTGTATGTTTGCTGCTATAACTTTCATCCAGTGTTGTGTGACCACAAAATGGGTTTGCATGATGACCCTAAGCTTTGTCTATGGCTCATTTCATGTCCCCTTAAATATTATTCCTGGGCATGATACTACGTGGAACTTTCCAATCAGAGGCTAGTGTTTGCTGTTTGGGTGAATAAAAAAGTACCAGAATTAGACAAAAGATATGTAGTAATACTATTGAACAGCCAATGCCTTGTTAATGCCAATCACTTTTGTTCAGTAGGAAAATGTTCCATTAGCAACTAGTCTCTTGTGCATTTGGATTCCTATAAACTTGTCTTTTACAGAATATTGCATGTTTTGTGTGTTTGTACAAATTTCTGATAAAGAGGAGGGACCCAACAGAACAAACGAAAACAAATGTCAAACCATCCAAAATGTAGTTGTGTTTTGTTCATTCGTTTTCCTGCTATGGATAAGCTAGAGATGATCTCTTCCATTTTCTGGCATGATTGACAGTAATTACAATGTGTTACTTTTTCTGGGGTCAGGCGGGCTTAAACAAGCTATGATTAGCACTTTTGGCAGCATTCTCAGAAAATATGGTCAAGGTTCAAAGTGGTAACAAGGTACACGTGGTAAGCATTCAGATGCCAGGAAATCTAACAGGTGTTGCTTCTTAAGTACCAGCAAATGCAAAACGACCATTGCAATGCCAGACATATCTATATTGGAAAAATCCTATCTCAGATTATTCTGAAACTCAGATTATTAATAGTATATTTTTAAAACCTCCAGAGGATTGAGAGGACATCACTGCATCACTGCCAATTTGGCAGAAGTTGCCAGGTTATGTCAGCGGAGATGCGGACGAAGAAAGAGGATACCAGATTAAAGAAATAAGGAAATTAAGGAAATAAGCCACATATAATGAAAGATCCTAGCCCATATTTTTGTTTACCTTTTCATAAAATCCAATAAAGTTAGTCTGACATGATCTGTAGTTACCTTGCTAAAAGTTTGATCCCTGATCCAATTGTCCTTTTGCAATTTTTGTTTGCATCTTTTTATTTTATAAATGGTGCTGATCCCTTTGATTTATATGCTTTAAATGCCATTCTTTTTTTCTTATGTTCTGACTGTTCTATTGAGCCACATTGGTTTTTATGTCTATATGATATATCATTAATATGTATTACAATATCTATATAATATACATAAAAAGAAACCCACATTATAAGCATAGAATTAGCAACAAAATTATAACTTATCGGTGTTTTATTGATCACCCTTCTCTATTTTTTAAAATTATTTTAGTATGCTAAATTAAACCATTCATCTCTATTACACTGACTACAAACATTTTGAAAATGACGTTAAATGTGTGTGTGCATTACGTTTACATTAATGATAGTAATGAGTTTGCTTCTTAAGAAAATGCATTGTCAATGGACTTCTTTTATGTTAACCTTTAGCAATTGGCACTTAGACCATTTCTAGTACTTCTTCTTCTCACCAGACTGTAGTGCCAGTTTTATAAGAAACCTCCAGCAAGATTGGGCATCCTAGTGGGTTTATTGGAATTAACCAGTAAGTATGATTTAAATATGTAAAAAAATCAACACAGGTAGAATGTAATAGAATCAAAGAAATACAATTTGTATATGTGCCAATTCAAATGCAGTACCTGCATGATTTGCAACAGCTCACCAGAATATGAAGACAGAAGCTATCAAAAGTGTGGCTTTATGCTTTTACAACTAGGAAGTTACAGGATGAAACAAATCTAATTCTTCTCCCACGCAGTTAAGCACATATATCTATTAAAATAAATAAACAATAACTTACTTAGAGATACAAACAGAACCAAATGCAAAATATATAGAGAAATAATACTCCTCTAATTATATCTCTATAAGGATTCCTCAGATACCAAATCACACTATAGTATGGACATGGAAGAAAAGCAGAAAAGATTCCGTGGCACAGCATACTGTATCAAAGTTTAACCCCTTAATGACCTTTGCCGGTTCTGGACCGTCAAAAAGTTAAATAAGCTTGGAAAGTGATCAAAGATCACTTTCTTTGCTTAAACGGCCTTGCTGCAATGCCTCGATGTCGAGGCATACAGCAAGGCCGAGATCGGCATCGGGGGCCATGCCTGGCCCCTCCCCGGGGCGTCCACATCCGCCATACATTGTATGGCCGCGGACGCCCGTTTTAAAAGTGTTTAGGAGGCGATCAACGATCACCTCCTAAACTTAAATGGTGTCGCTGGAATGCCTCGATCAGGAGGCATCCAGCGACACCAAACACTTACCTCGGGATGGACTGTGACCGCTCCAGAGAGCGGTCACAGCCGGAGATGCCGGTGTTCTTCGCCATCAGCAAGATGGTGGCGGCCCGGGAAAATAAACAATAAAGATGAAAGAGTTCGCTAGACCCTCTAGAGAACTCTGGCTCCACTTGCTGGTTGAATACAGGTATGGAATTCAACCATGCAAGTCAATGGAGCCCAGCTTTCTAATCACAATGTGATTAGTAAAATATTCAAAAAATAATAAAAAAAATGGAAAAAAATTTAAAAAAAAATGTGCTCACATTTAAAAATAATTATGCAGTGATGTCACTAGATGAACTATCCAGTA
>VKOC01000005.1:31177571-31193795 GCA_009364415.1 Spea multiplicata
CAAAGAAAAAAAAAAAAAAAAAAAAAAAAAAAAAAAAAAAAAAAAAAAAAAAAAAAAAAAAAAAAAAAACCCAGCAGGGAATAAACATGTGTGTGTGTATGTGTGATGCATATGCGCCGCTAAGACAAATAACGTGCGGCATAACCCAGAAAGCCCGTTCAAGGCATGTAAAACAGTAAACATGGATACGATGGTAGCCTAAGACGAAATGAGCGCCACAAAGAAAAAAAAAAAAAAAAAAAAAAAAAAAAAAAAAAAAAAAAAAAAACCCAGCAGGGAATAAACATGTGTGTGTGTATGTGATGCATATGCGCCGCTAAGATAAATCCCGTGCGGCATAACTCTGAGCGCTCGAGACATGTAGAACAGTAGATATGGTAGCCGAAAACGATACTTAAAATGAATCACATGCGACATGAAAATGGAAACACGCATGAATGTAGTGTACATATGTACAAGGCGCATAACAATGCGTGCGTGAGGAGTAAGGAAATGTAGTGTAGCAACATCCTAGGGTCCCCTAGAGAGTATCGCAGACATATATATATAAAAAAAATAAAAAAAAAAAAAAAAAAAAAAAAAAAAAAAAAACCCAGCAGGGATTAAACATTTGTGTGTGTGTGTGATGCATATGCGCCTCTGAGATAAATCCTTTGCGGCCTAACTCAGAAAGCCCGAGACACATATAACAGTAAATATGGATACAATGGGAACCAATAAACAGGTGTGTGTGTGTATGTAATGGATATGTGCCGCTAAAATAATTCACATGCGGCATGGAAATGGAAACACGTGTGAATGTATTGTACAAATGTACCAGGCGCTTAACAATGTATGCGTGAGGAATAAGAAAATGTAGTGTAGCAACATCCTAGGGTCCCCTAGAGAGTATCGCAGACATAGATATATACATAAAAAAAATAAAAATAAATATATATATATATATATATAAAAAAAAAAAAAAAAAAAGTGTATGTGGTGCACCAATGCCGCAGAAATCTGATTATCACGGGAAAATTAAGGTGTAGGACCACGTGGCACATAGGTAGACAAATGTCTATAGGGTACAGGTACGGCGTATGTATAGGTATGTAAAAACAAAACAAAAGAGCCGAGCATCAAAAAGAAACAACAGGAATGTGTGAAGCATAGGTAGGAGCTACAACCATCTTTAGGATAGTGAGTCCAAAATTTCAACAAAAAATATAAGGCTTATCTGAAAGTCACGTAGACGCAGGTGAGAGCCTTGACGGTGAAACAGATGGCACCAGAGCAGCCTTCGCATGAGAGCGGGAATGATGTTGCTTCGTTGTCCGCTTTCTGCTGGGCCTCGCCACGTCTTCGTCAGTAGGTGAACGTCGAGGAGTAGGTGTAGAATCAATTTGGTCTATCGCCATGACGTCTTCGTGGACTAAGTGCCACTGTTGCAGCAGATAAAGCCCCTCCATAGGTGTGCAGGCAATATGAAGAGATCCATTCTTAGTAATGAGGAGCTTTGTAGGAAAGCCCCATCTATAAGAGATGTGGTTTTTGCGCAAGGCCAAGGTAATTGGAATGAAGGTACGGCGTTTAGCGAGAGTGGCAGCAGAAAGGTCCGCAAAAATGTGTAGGTGCGCGTACGGTGCTGGAAAAGAGGAACGCTGACGGGCCTGTTGCATAACAGCCTCTTTAGTTGAAAAATAATGGAGACGTAAAACCACATCCCTGGGAACCGTGGACGGCAGGTTCTTCGGTTTCGGCACCCGATGAGCCCTATCGAGCCGTAGGTCCGAGTCCGAGGTGTCAGGTAAGAGCGTTACAAAAAAAGAGTGTAGGTATGTATGCAGGGATTCGGCTGTTACCTCTTCAGAGATGCCTCTGATCCTTAAATTGTTGCGCCGAGAGCGGTCCTCAATATCAGCCATCTTGGCAAGCAGCGCAGCATAGTTATCTTCCAACGCATTGTGCCTGTCGACCAATTCGTTAAAGGTGGAGGAAAAGTCCGAAAATTTCTGCTCCATGTGGTCAGTACGCGCTCCCAAATGTGCCAAATCTTGCTTCAAATCTGAAAGCATATCTTTAATGGCTCCCGTCATAGAGGATTGCATAGAATCCAACATGTGTCTCAGGATCCCTGGGGTCACGGGAGCATCAGGATCGAGATCAGTATCCACATCAGCGTGGTCAGGCTGTGACGGCGGGAAGGAAGATTCGTCGCCATCTTGGACTTCAACTCCCGGCCTGGTGCGCTTGGGAAAATAGTGTTGCAGCTTGCTCGGGGTCTTCTTCACATGTTTGTGAGACATCTTTTCCGCTTCAGGAATCCAGAAGCTACTTGGAGAAGACTTCGTCCGGTAAAAATACTGTGTTTAGCCGCGGTATCGCTCGTGTGCTGGCGGAGCTCGTCTCTCACACGTCCATGCAGCTCCGTTGCCAGGCCACGCCCCCCCAAGTTGCAATTTTAACAGTTGTAATTTGCTTTCCCTTGTTTATTAAATATGGCAAAATATTATGTAATTGCTGTCTTGTAAACCGTGATTGAGCACATATATAATACGTTCCTGCTTTTTTTGTTTCCTTATTTAAAAGAATTCAGATATAAAATTCAGAAATGTTTGTATCTGATACGTAAAAAGGTGCTATGAGTGCTTTCCTGACTTTTTTGTAATTGTTTCTTGTGATTGAAGTATACATCAGCGTGCCTCTAAATTTATGCAATCGTGACGCTCTATGAACCAGTAATTTCATAATGCTAATGAATGTTTTATATCTAGAAGCTTCCTCAGTTTTTCCTTTTGCGTTTACTGAGTGTGGGAGTACCTTGAATTAAATATTTCCACTCCTCATTTATATTGCTTAGCTGTTATTTGAAATACTTCAACGCAAGTTTATCTATTGTAATCATGAAATCTCTGGTTATATTATTTCTTATGCTTATTATACCGAATAAACAAACACAAATTGTGTAAGTTATTCAAAATTAAAATGATAATTTAAATAACATGAATAATAAAACAATAATAATAACAATAATAATATTCAGGCAGAAAATAAAAACATGGCTCTCAGAGAAAAAGAATTCTCAACTGTCAACTCCCAATCTCTTTTATCTTTCCCCTGTGTTTTTTGTGCGCTATATAAGCTCATAGTTGATAGCATTAGTTTTTCTCTAGGAGTGATCATAAAGTTGCCAATGCCTGGGTCTGATATTTGGAATACATTGAATATTAATTAACCTACACCATAGGTTGAAATAAGTGCACACAGACTTTTTTGGTGTAAACATGCTTGAGTACTCCAAGTTATATATATTGACATAAAAGTCCTGACTTTCTATGCCTTTTGTTCAAAGTAATCATTTTAGACACTGTATTTTAAGATGTTTTTCACTCTCTCTCTCCTTCTCTCTCTCTCAAGCTCTCTGAATGTTTCCCTACCTTCTTGATGACCACTTCCATTTCTGCAGATCACTTCTGCATCTTCTTCATCTTCTATCTTTTATCTTCTCCCTTCTCTTTTCTCTTATAGCTTTAATCTGCTATCATTAATCTTTTATTTTCATCTGCATCTCCTTCGACATAACCCGGGGGAACTTCTGACAAAAAAGTGGTGCTTCCGGTGACATCCTCTCCCCAATACATCACCGAAAGTGCCTTGATTTTGCCCTAACTTGAACAAAGGGCAATATGACGGCGCTTCCTGTGATGTCATCTATCAGATCTTCTAATCTCTGATCCTCCAATCTGGGGAGAGATCATCACTGAAAGAGCTGCCATATTGCTGACATAAGCCAGTGGGAACTTCCGACAAGAATGTGGGCACAGGGCAACAAATAAAAATGACCCAGAATTTTTGACCAAACTGAATAAATAAAAATGACCCAGAATTTTTGACCAAACTGAATAAGCAGGGAATGGACTGTAATTTGTCACCCGAGAATGAATGAGCCAAAAATGAACTGAAACATTTAGCTGAATATTTTTTTTCCATTTGTACATGTCTAGTAAACAAGACAAAACAATAAGTGCGTAATATAACAAATTGGGCTGACAGAAACACAAGGTAAGGAGGGCTCTGTTCAAATGATCTTTCATATTTCAATGTGGTACCACCAGTATATGTTACACTTTATGTTAAATTATTTCTGGTTTAGAATGTGTCTTTTTTCATTTTCTGGTTTAAAATTGTAACATCTGAATTGGGATGCCAATGTCTATAATAGCCATGTTAAAATGCCCTGATGGCATTCATTTTTGAGAATGCTGTAAAAATCTTCCCTGACAGTTTACCAGCTCTTAGATCTGGACAGAGGATAAAGCCAACTCAAGAAGAAATGCTTCAGGGACCTAGTACGATACATCCACAAAGATAATCTCTGCATCCTTTTTTAAAACGTAATGCAGCAGATAATCTGTTTTGACGTACAAATGCTGTGTAAGGAAAGAGCCTCTATAAATCTACCTTTCAGCTATTATGAATCTTCTATCTATTCCACTCAACACGAAAAGATATATGATTTCCTAATGCTATCTATCAGGGGATATTCAAGACTAGAGACATTTGTATGAAGCCTGAGACACTTTGGGTTCTAAAGAGAATGACACTGTTGTATTGGAACATTTACCATTGCTACTGGGTGTTTCACCTTGTCATCCTCGATATGCATTCACATATTCATTTTAAACTATCTTAGCATATTTGATGCTGCAGGGCAAGGTTCTACCTTGTAGAGCAGTCGTGCTTCCAAAATTGTTCATGTATTATATAAACTAGAAAAAAAAAAGTTTTGAAACTACGTATCCTATATTAACAACGGTTTCATACATTATTTATTCCTTGTTGCATATTTACAAAACCTGACAGGTTAGTAAAACTATAAGAGAAAGTATTCATATGATACATTAAATTCTAGTTACCAGGCCATCTGGCAAACTGGGCAAATGCCCAGTAGATTTGGGGGAGTGTTTGGGATGATGATGCTGCACAGTTACATTTGGGCTGCTCATGAGTTTACTGTGCGGCAGTAAGCTGAATACTAAAATCATTTGTCAACCACTGTCCTAACTGATTTTCACCTTTAGTATGGCCCTGCTTGTTATATACTATCGGGGTTTAATGTGGACCCTGATATGCAACAGACCTTTTTCTTCTGTGGTGTGTTATAGCTGATCACTTTTTTTTTTTTACCTTATGTATAACGAAACCACTTAACATTCAATACTTTGCAATCAACTAATTCAAAAGAAGATTTATCTCCTGGAACTAAAGGAATAGGGTAGTTCTTGAGACAAGTACGTCTAGTACATTAAGTCAAGCGACTGCTATATAAAATACATTCAATACAAGTTCTGTAACTTGCATGCAGTCAAAAGTGCTGCAAAGTTCAGCACTTTCATATTAATATTGTCAAAGACAATGTGCCACTTACAGAACAGACTTTCACTTAAATCATTATCCTTGATTTACTACAGGCATGGAAATCTTTTAGCAGGATCTGTAGTGTCCTCACATTTTCATCTAATAGCAAGTGTTTGTAATGCAGTATTTCACGTTAATAGACAAATTGCAGCAAAAAAGTAGTAAGTGCACGTGGAAAATGTATTAAAAGGGATGATCCATGCCAACTCAATTAAAAGTATATGTGTTGTCTATAATGCCAGACCGTTTTGCTAAGTAACTAATAAAGTTGGCGCACAAATACAAATTGCTATTTTTTATTGTTACTTTAATCCAGGACATTAAAAAAAACACATCACATAACTCAATAGGTAAATCACAATAAATGCATCAAAAAGTGAAAAAGCTGTAAATTGTTCAAGGAAAAGGGAGCAGAACATGTAAAACTAAATGAGGCTTTGCTATAAACAATGATAGTAGAAAAAAGTCATTACGAGATAAATTCTCAATAATTTGTGTGGTTATAGAGATTTATTAATGTTTTGTGGGCATTATTTATATGGTATTCCTATATCAAGAACAAAAACTGCCACATTCTATCACATTCCCCTCAACTTCCTAATAAGCAAGAGAAGAGTCCTCTTTTCATTCTGTACCACTGGGTTTTTTTACTGTTATTTTTTATACTTTCAAATGTAATATTTTTATCATTTGTAACAGCCCCATGGAAAATGTTGTAATTTGTGTACTACTCAACAAATTAAGTAATTGTGAGTTATTGCAAAATAATCAACAAAAACTAAATTTATTTTTTTTGTATCTGTAAACCTCCGAGGTTTCTCAAAGTTTTTACTAAGACTGAAATTATCTGCTACACTCCCATTCAAAAGTTTGGGTAACTGGCCTAATTTATTGTTGCATGCAACATTTTTGTGTAAGGTCACATACAGTGTACAGTGTGCACCTTACAGATTTCTTCTATTTTTGCACATTTGTCACACTTAAATGTTTCAGATCATTTAACTAATTTGAATATTAAAAACCTAAGTAAACACAAAATGCAGTTTTTGAAATTATGAGTTAGTATAAAGAAGGAAAAAAGCTATCCAAGCCTACCTGAAGCTATGTGAAAAGGTAATTGTAACTAAATTAACCAAGTGTAATTGATAATTAGGTTCAATTTCATTAGATACACCCAGGCATGATTACTGGCAGCACTGTTGATACATCAATTAAGTAGAACCTGTCTTGCAAAGTGAAGTAGGCTTAAAGGTCTCAAAAAGGAATACATAATGCAGCAATCTTCAAGAACAGATGAAGAACACCGTTATTGACGTCCATTAGTCTGGAAAGGGTTCCAAAGTCCTAAGGCTCTGGGATACCAGTGAACCACAGCGAGAGCCATTAGCTACAAATGCAGAACATATCGAACGGTGGTGAACCTTTCCAGAAGTGGCCAGCCAATCAAAATTCCTCCAAAAATTCAAAAAGAGCCTAGAATAACATATAAAGAACTGCACTTAAGGTCACTCTTCACGATTCCACAATAAGAAAAGAGACTGTGCAAAAATGGCATCCATGGGAGAGTTTCAAGGCAAAAAAAGCCCCCACTGCTGACCAAAAAGAACACAAAGACTCATCTCACATATGTCAGAAAATATCTTGATGACCCCCATGACTTTTGGGATAATATTCTGTGACTGATGTTTACTGTGACATCTGGCGTAAAGCTAACACAGCATTACACAATAAGAACATCATGCCAACATTAAAAAACAGTGGGAGTAGTGTGCTTGATTGTTCTGAAACAAACAAGCAAGTCCACCTTTGAATGGCTCAAAAGAAACAAACTAAAGGTTTGCCGTGGCCTAGTTCTGACAAATTCGATTGAGGTGCTGTGGCATGACCTTAAAAGGCAGGTAATGCTCGAAAACCCTCCAATGTGGGATTAAAACAATTTTGCCATGAAGAATAGGCCAAAATTCCTCCACAGGACTGGAAAATACTGATTGCCAGTTATCACAAAAATTTGATTGCAGTTGTTGCCGCCAAGAGTGGCGTAACCAGTTATTAGGTTTAGGGAGGCAATTACTTTTTCACATGGGTGATAGTGATATAGGTTACCTTCAATAAATTGTGCTTACTCACATTGTCTTTTTCTTGTATTTAAATTAGTTGGATGATGTGAAACATTAACATGTGACAAATAAGTAAAAATAGACGAAATCAGGAAGGGGCAAATACTTTTTTCACAGTATTGTACTTTGTGCGCGCATAAGAAATAAAATACTTCAGATATACCTTTGTCCTAGTACCATACCTCTCAATAGTCCCAGTTTTTGCACAGCAGTGCAGATTTTTTTGTCACACTGTCCTGGGTAGCTGCTATTGAAAAATATTCTGATCCTCATGATGGGCCCAGGTAGTTGTAAAATCAATGGGGAACTTCACTGAATATCCCACTTGGCCTTCTTTTAATGAACCTCATGAGGTAGTTATTCAGGTAAATGGGGTGGCCCACTTTCAAACCTCTAACACATATGTGTCCCGATTTGGATGCTTTTGAGATGTTGGGAGCATGGGAGCAACAGGCATATCCATTACATAGTACATATATATATATATAATCGGGTCTACATATGTATAGTTTGTCATGAGACATAAAGCATAAGTACGACAATTATTTTGTTTGAGGGATCCTTTGTATTGAAAACATTCAGCACTGTTCATCTAAAAAAAAATGACTTCTAGACTACTGCTTTAATGTTGGTCTTGCACCATTGAAGCCATGATCTAAATGTGCCCTGGTGTGTCACCAGCTGATTTCTCAACATCCCCTCAGGGAATGCATCATGTACTCAAATTTCAATTATAATTTAAGTGCTCATCTTTTTCTGCAGTAATTGGTACAGTTGCTTTATCTAATAAATGATTTTGAATCTAATTGACTCTAGATTTATCACACAAATGTCAAAGCCAAACTTTACTGTAATAACCTATTATCTCCATTGTTCTAGTTCAGTGCACCTACAGGAACACACTGATAATAATCTTTGCAATAATGCACATAATGTTAATGAAAGCTGCCAAACAGAGATTTCTATACAAATCTTGGCATTTTAATAAAAATATTTAATTTCTATAATATATTTTATGACTGTCTATATATATGTATATAGATTGAGCAACTTGACCTGGGAGGAACAGGGATTTCATTGGTTGATGACTAATAAAGTTACTCTTACAGACCTTTAACTCCTGGCACGATCCTACATTCCTGTTAACCTCTGCTATGCTACGAAGACTTAAGGTAGACAAGAGGCAGTGACCCTACTTCTCATTATCTTCACTTACCTTGTTGCCGGAGTCCTGCGGTGGGAGCGGGGGCGTCTGTCTTCCCGGTCTGCTTCAGTGCGCGCTTCACAGCTGAGTGCCGGGATATTATATCATATTCCGGCACTCTGCATGAAACGCCGGCACAGCGACGGAGTCCCGGAGAGTGAGGGATGCCGAGCGGTTGCCGAAAACTTCACGAGTGACCACTTGGCGCCCCTGTCCGGAACTTAAATTAAAACATCAGGGTTTTTTTTTTTACTTTATTTAATATGGAAGATGTTAAATAAAGTTAAAAAACCCCCCAGATGTTTAATTTAAGTCCTGGGCTGCCACGGTGCCCTGTGCGGCCGCACACCCCTAAGGCCGGCCCTGGTGGGGGCTGCCCGGGCCCCCTAAAGTAGCGGGCCTGGTCGCAGTTGCTGCGGGCTTAAGGGGCAGGTGCCCATTTTGCCTGGGTTAGGGACGGTCCTGACTGGGCCTTTTTAAGGTAGGGGCCTGGAGCTGCAGCTCCATCAACCCCTACGTTAATCCGGCCCACCAGGCAAATGCCTGGTGTGCCCGATGGCCAGTCCGGGCCTGTCAGAGATCTCCCTTGCAATGGGCCTAATTACTTTGGGAGAGTATGTGTAGCTAGTGCAGTCTCTACAGTAACTTTATCTGGTGCTGCACATTCACCTGGGGTGCTTAACAGAGCAAATGCTGGCCATGAAGTCAAGCCTAAGGCAGCAACAGCCAAAACACACCTCTGAATGTATTGTTAGTGACAATCCATGTGTTGGTGAATCTATTAACGTTTCCCCTTTATCCACTAAACATACCCTTAAAAACATAGTACTCTAGGTGATTGCTTTACAAGAAATCATCCCAGAGGGCACCAAGAACCATGTAAGCAGACATCACTGTTTAAAAAGGCTGAAATATTGTATCTCCTGTATAGTTTTACAAATGTACATTATATAAATGTTTGTGTATATTTCTGCATGTAGTGACAAGCAGTTTTATTTCTCAGAGAGCTTAATGGCTATTGATGATCACTGCAACATATGTCTGTCCATCTATCAAAAATATTGTAAAACTTCTCATTTAATATTATATATAATATACTATGTATAATAAGTCAATTAGTAATATACTTTGTATAACATTCTAAAGGAGCTATAGCAGCACATGTACCAAAAATGGTTAAATAACATTTTGGACTATAGAGATCTTGTAATTGTGCCATGTACAGTTATTATAAAGTAAGCTGTCATTACACATGCTCTAAATATATGCAAAAAACTCACTTTTACATTATGCAATACAAAACCCCTTCATCTTCCGAGTAGGTGTTTAATTTCACTAAAAGTACTTTCCAGAGAAAAGGCAAAATGATAAACAAAGCACATTATTATGGAAAGATGAAATGTATTTTTATTACTAAGGTAAAAACTTTGCTATTTCAAAAGTTGTAATCAGAACTTTAAATACTAGAAACTTGTCACAGTAAGGAAGATTAGCTCCACAGATTACAGGCATTTAGTAGATTTGCAGGGCCAGTCTTTAAGCCTACTAGTCTTCAAAATGACCTTGATAACAATTGTGGAAAAACTATAAATGGTCTTATATTTGTACATGTTTAATAACACTTCAAGTGGTGCTACCTTTGCAAATGATGTATGTAATTTCTCCCTGTAGGAATTATGTGTATCCATGTTTACCTTGTTACATCCTTGTTGTGTTTGGTACCAAACTTCTGTCCATGACCAAGCCACAGCATTTATTGACAAACAGAGGAAAATGAATATTATTGTCTTGCTTACTGCAAACACACAAACACATTTTTAAAGTGCCAACATTATCCCCTACCGCTACTCAGCAGTAGTTGGCCTACAACATCACTCACCTAGCTTTGAGCAATTGCCTACTTCCCCTAACCACCCAGTTGCAACCGACTCCAGCTAGATAGCACCATAGTAGAATAAGTCACAAACATAACCGCCCTAATACAAGCACTACTCTAGAACCTTGCATCATGGTATGAAAAACTGTGTCTATCATTTGTACCTAGTGGGCAGACGAGAAGTTCTCACGGTTGTGGAAAAGTTTAAAAAGGACCATCCTGTCTCCCCTTTTACCCATAAGCTCCCCTAGAATATCCCTATTCCATCCCATTGACCTCTGAAGCCCCTTCCTCTTAACCCAAATCACTTTGGTTCTTCCTTGCTGCATCAAGAAACCCCAAACCTCCCCTGTGTTTCAGCACGAGGAATTACTTTTCCATAGTAACCTTGTGTGTTAGCATTTGGACAGGCTGCTTATTTTGGACTGTGCTACCAAGAAAAAGTACATGAACCCTTTGGAATTACCTTGTTTTCTGCATTAATTGTTTATAAAGTTTGATCTACTCTACATCTAAATCACAAATATATGTGCTTAAGCTAATAACACACAAACGATGATAATCTTTCATGTATTTATTGGTAGCCAGAAGCATACCTAGCCGGGGGCGAACCGGTTGCCACTCATCAGGGGGTGCCATTCATCACCACGCCCGCACCCCCCCAGAGACGGACAGTATTGTATGCCGCTGGAGGAGCAGGCTCGGTTGGGGAGATCAAGGATCTCCCTCTAACCGGCTTAAAATCAATCAGGGGAACGTCAGGTTGGTATTTTTTTATGAAAGCATATTTTTTTGCATAGTACTGTATATATTATACATAAAATTAACCTTTTTATAAGTAACATATTGTTTGATGGATAAATAAAATGCTGCAGGTATAAAGTGCACTCACCATAATATGCATCTAACCAGTGTTATAACGCATCAAAAGAATCAGCTACTCTGTAGTAGACTCAATGTGTGATCTGGTTGATTGTCATGTTTGCTGAGTAATTGGACAATCTGTTAGAAAAGAAATGTCCTGAATAATTGGATTATCTGTTCAGAACAGTAAGGACCTGAGTAATTGGACAATCTGTTAGAAAAAAAGAAGGTTCAGAATAATTGGACAATCTGTTAGAAAAAGAATTGTAATGTAATAGGTGACCCATTCAATGCCAGACCATTAAAAGACATTTGATGCAACAATGTGTCCAGCAGGCAGGTATATCATTGTACATGTGAAAACATCACCTAGTGTCCTTTAAACACCTATATATTGGTATAACAACTGCCCTGAATGGAAATTGTATTTACACAGAAGGGGTCTAGAGAGATTTATTTTGTGTCAATTTTTTCCCATGACAAAAAGACTCATCTCCGATTAGCATGTGATTTTCCAATATTTTCTACTTTTAAACTTAAATGCTATTTTGTCAACTTTTAATTTTCTTGAGGCGTGTGGGAAATAAAAAAAAATTGAAATTTTAGAAAAGAAAAACAATAGTATGCATCCAGAATATGATTTGTACATCATACTTGGCCCATGTTTATTAACAGAGATTCATGATTTCAGTCTATAGTATGATTGATAAGTTTATCTCCAACATTTAATCTATCCCCTTGGGTCTATTTACTTAACTCAGAGTCCATGAGTGTTGGCTTAAACTGGGCAAAAGTCCAACTTACAAATTTACCAACCAACTCATGTTTGCAAAGAAATCACACAGAATATGTGCATACATTTGACTGTAGGAGAGATAAGTTGAGGCAAAGATGAATAAACCTTTTTAGGGCCCATCCAGTGTTCACAGTGATGCCCTTGTAGGGGCGATAGAGTGGGAGGTGTATAGTTGGAGTCTATACCACCATGTTGTATTTTACTACCCCTGCCCCACTCTTTGCACAGGTCTCTAGAAGTTTGTCACTCAGGGTAATATTATAAACTATTATTATATATATATATATATATATATATATATATACAGTATACAGTGTATATGTAGAGGTGGTAGTTTGAAAAGGCATTAGGGGCTGCCTAGGCTTCAAGCCGCCTTGATATCTTAATTCCACAATTTGTCTTTGATGCCATTGTACTTGCAAGTACTTTCCCACAGTCTCTGCTTGCTCGTGTTCTCTTGGAGATGAAGTGAGCTAGTCATGACAACTTGGGACTTTGAATCAAACGTAATGGTTGTGAATTATTCATGTGAATTGGGCATCAACTTGAGAGTCACAAGTTGTAATTTCAGTGCTTTTTTCGTTTTCAACATGATAGGCAGAAATTGATCCTTTCCTCTGAAGTAGTTCTTGACAATCCGATGGTTGGACCTTGTGAATTCAGTGAGCTTTTAATAGCTTCTGCCTTCATATTCAAATAAGCATTTTCCTTCAATTTGGACTTGACAGACATGTATATTGTTATTTTTTCTTTACATTAAATGCTACCTGTGTTGGGTTTTGCTTTTAAATACTTAAACCAAACCTCCATTTTTTTACTGGATGATTCTATTAGTCCCATTAGGATGCCCAGCCTCTTTCTTAAAAGCATTACTTACTTACATTCTCCATTTGGTAAATCAGACATACTGTGAGAACATACTGTATAAACTGCAATATTTTTTAGAGAATGAGGAGAACTGAACTTGTTTACACTTAAAAAGAGATATCTATGAGGGGATCTGATAAATTTGTACAAATACTTACAAGGTCAGGTACAAGAAACAGCTCTCTAGTGATTTATTCGCCAAGAGGTCTCTACAAAAAATTGACTCAAGTAGGTTTTTTTTTTCCTTCTTTTGGATCAACTTTAGAATTTTGTGTGTTTTTGAAAGGTTGGAGTTCATGGATTGAATTTTTTAACCTATTATACTATACTATATTAATCACTGGAAAAATTAATGGCGCCTTGCAAGGTGAGTGTGAAGACTGCAGTGTATAGCAGGGTAGTGCACTGACATAGAGGTAGGTAATCCATAACATAAAAATCAGGAGGTCAATCAAGGTCACTCAGCTATAGCAAATAAGGGGGAGATGGTGACTGTGTTAAGATCACAGCTTGGCAACACACAAGCACAGAGTGAAGTGAGTGCAGGGGTTATAAAGGGCTGCAGGCTATAAAGGGCTGCCATGAAGAGAAGCAAGCCTGAATGCCCCACTGAACGTGGCCGCAAGGTACTTTGACACTGAGTGACAGTATACCTTTGTGAATCTAAAAACACACTATAGCTAATGTTTTTAAATAGTACCAAGTTTTGGTTTTCCCCAAAAGAGGCTTGGTATTGCTTGACTTCTTCACGTGAAGGATATTAATTATATAAGCTTTTTTTTCATAACAACGCAAATTTATTGCACACAATTAAGGAACTTAAAGTCAAAGACCATAAAATAACATTAGCAGGAGCCAGATAAATATAATTAACACATGCTGATTATACGATGTTGTTATAATGTTACATTAATATGATAATAATCAAAAGTTATTCTGTTTTATATGTATGTTAATATGGCATTATGCTCACAAAAAAGAATGAGTCAAAATCCTTTGAGCAGGTAACAAAAATAAAATCTTTACATACAGCTAACCCTTTAACGTATTAGAAGACAGATCACTCCAATAAGATAACTCATATTGAACTATCAATTTAAATAAAAACATAAGGCACTGGAAATTATCTAATTGCATTGGTGGCGTGAAAGACAAATTTGATTAGTTTCAAAAAACACATTTTAATAATTGTACAATCCATTGCAATATAAAATATTTTATCATTTACTTATATTGCAGTCTGCAGTAAATACTGTCATGTTGCTACGGATGAATATAATTTAACAGTTTTATTTAACTTGCTCAAGTAAAGCAAAACAGAATTTCCAAAATAAAATTTCCATGTTGATTATTTCTGCTATTTATTTGCGTAGAATACAAATGATGCAAACTGTAATTCCGTTATGTTTGCATATTCCTTTATGTAATTAACCCAGGTTCTTTAACCCTTTAAAATTCAGTGAGTGAGCCAAGAACCAAATTTATGTAGATTTTTGGAGTCTTTCAAATTTTTGCTTAACAGAAAATGGTTATTTCTACTTAAAAAAAATATGATATTTAGAAGAAAATGAAAGAGAGACTAAAATAAATGCCCTTGAAAAAAAGCTAATACATCACATTTGTAAGTTATGTACTAGAAATGTAAGTTATGATAGTATTAAATCCTAGCAAGATGAGAGGATGGAATGCGAAAGCTTCCTTTTAGGTAACTTGCCATTTCATTCCACCGTGCCTTTAGCGACCTATCATTGCTTAAACAAGACATTTTTTCAGTGATGTATTTAGGTCAGTAGGGGCTCACAACCACCTCTGCAGCCATTATCCTCTCCGCTCACTACCTGTGCCCCATCTCAGGATTATTGTGAAAAGGTACTATGGCATCTATGCTGGCTAGGCACAGACCTCAGACCATAGCGTAATTAGACCTCATTAAGCACTAACATGGCAGAACCTGCTGCCTTAGGCAGTATGCCTCTGGGTCTGTGAGAATCATACTAGATTTTAAGTATTAAGTCGGAATACAATTTATTATTAGCAACTAACAAGAAAATTGGCAGAGGTTCTTGATTGACAATAATACTGATTTTAACCCCTTAAGGACCGGGCTCATTTTTCGTTTTCTACCCTGTGGGACCGAGGCTGTTTTGACACTTTTGTGGTGCTTGTGTTCAGGTGTAATTTTCTCCTCACCCATTTAGTGTACCCACATAAGTTATATATTGTTTTTTTCAGGACAAGATGGGCTTTCTTCAGATACCATTATTTTGATCGTATCATCTTATTTACTATAAAAAAAATAAAAAAACATGGTGAAAAATTGAAAAAAAACACATTTTATGACTTTTATTTGAAAAATCTTTTACTCACCTAAAAAAGCAAGTAAAAAAACTAGCTAAATAGATTCTACTACTTGTCCTGAGTTTAGAGATACCCAATGTTTTTATGTTTTTTTGCTGTTTTTTGTACGTTATAGGGCAATAAGTACAAGCAGCGTTTTATGATTTCCAAATCTTTTTTAACAAATCTGGTCAGTCTGCCTCCATCTCCTCTTTGGAACATCTTTGAAGCCGGTTAACTCAATTTAACCCATTCAAACCATATATTTTTGAAAACTAGACACCCCAGGGTATTCCAAATGCTGTTATTTTAACCCTTTCCATGCACCAATTATACAACTACACTTTGTCAAACTTTGTAATAGTAATTTTTTTCACACAAATTGTACTTTAGTTATAGATATACAGGTTCTGGTATATGCCACTGTCAAACAACACCCCAATGTGTGTTCAGGAACATCTCCTGAGTGCAGTGATACCCCACATGCATGGGTTTGTCGGGTTGTTTGAGATTTAAAATGCCACATTTGGGAAGTGTGCTTTTTTTCTCCATTTTGGTCAGTCTGTACCTATGCCCTATCTTTGAGCTAGGCCACTCCAATTTACCCCATCAGCCATTTTTTTTATATTAGACACCCCTTGGGTATTTGAAGTGCTTTTATTTTAACTCTTTGTTGAGATTTTTGAGAAATTTTAGCACTTGCTCAAAATAATAAACTTTATTTTTTTATTTTATTTTTTTAATACTTTTTTTATATTTTTTTTAC
>VKOC01000005.1:31200082-31217938 GCA_009364415.1 Spea multiplicata
CGGTACCTTTAGTAAAATATGACCGCTGTACAACTTGAGAGTTATACATCTGGATCTGTTGACAACGCTTTTGCTGCCAGACACTGGAGATCCATGTAAACTTATGTCTTTGTGCAAATTTGTTATGTGATGTTACATACCCATTAAAATATAGATGTTAAATCAGCTCTTTCAATAATATATAGTATTGAGAATATGGGTAAAGTACCGGTAACTCCGCACTATACAGAATCTATGGTGTTGCTCATTTACATGTTAGTAATTATAGTTGATATTGATGATTTCTCTGGGCCACACTCCTTGGGAACTTGGAAGAGTTTTGCAGGTAGCCCACTCTCTGAAGTTCCCAGATGTTATAATGAGCACATTAAAGAATACACTGATGTTGCAAGAACCAAGTGGCAAAAGGATCATGAGACACATAATAAGACTGCTATAACGCCCCATTACAGTGAGAAATGTATTCCTCAGTTAGTTAACTCTACACTCTGCTGCATCAAACTTTTTTTTTTGCATGTGGCTGTGTTATTGTTATTATTATTACGTTAATGTCTACACTGGGATTCCTACAAATATTTGTATAGCTTCAAATAAATATATATGTATTACATATCACACAGCAATATTGGTCTTGTATTTTTACCAACATAACCTTAAATTATTGGACTTCCCGTTAGTGTAGTTACTGAAAATCATAATGGTCATATGGTCTAATTTATTTAGATGATATATTCAGTAAGGTAGCCCTCCGTCCTCACCAATTACCAAAATTGCAGGCTTATGCCATCTCCCCTAAGGAGCGGTGGTGGATGAACCAGTATTTCAATCATCTTGACAGATCCACCTGTACTAATCAATGAGCCACCTGTTCTTCTGGGCTAGATTTTACATTGGGCAACAAGGCCTGCATGCCCTGGTACTGTTAAATCTACCAGTTAAAAGATTTGTTTAAACAATAAACAGTAATACACTTTAGGTAATAGAGTGTGGAGTGAAACGGTATGAATGCATAAGTAGCTGTCCCAGAAAAACAGCAAATGGGGATAGTAGCCTGGGGGTACTAACGGGAAGTTGTTGGGTATTGTAAATCAGTAATATATTTAAGAAGAATAGACGCAATGCTTATTTTATCCAACACGCTTCTTGCCAATTTCTTGCTAGTTGATGCTAGCTTTAATGTATGAATTGGTGTGATTGTTTTAAGCCACTCTGTTGGCCAAGGCCTCTGTTGCGGCACTCGACAAGGTTGTCGACTGCCTTCTCTTTTCAGAAGTGGACTGGACTGCCCACTGCTAGAGAAGCGAGGCCAGTTTGAGAGACCATGGATCTTCCTCAAACCGGCAGGTTGTAATCAATGATGTATTTACCTTAGGGGCTGCCCTAGGTGGAAACAAACCGTATGTCTGTTTACCAATGTGTTCACCAAAACGTCAAAGTATATTTTCTTCTTGTGCTCGAATAAACTATTTCTCATAATGTGTTTTTTTTAATTCTGTTAATTTATGCTTATGTGAATAATAAAGAAATACAGCTTAACGTAATTAAAATGTTAACCTCTAAAATTCTGTCTTTGCTTTTTTTAAACTAAAAATATGTTTACAATTTACAAACATTCTCCAAACTGTCAAGTTTATGTGGGAGATATAATCATTTTAATATAGAATTTTTGTAGAAACAATGATGAAATTAGCAACTTTCCAATTCTAAATTATTACAAGCCACCTCTAAGTTGAAATCAGTCACACTTCATGTTTTACTCCACTGGAATCCATGAATAACTCATGCGTGGAATAGACACTGTGTACATATGGTGCATACTGATAACAAAATGCTAATATCAATGCATTTCCCAAGAGTTCTTATGCTGCTTTGACTGTGTTATTTGTTAACTCTTAAGATGGTAAAAATATACTTTCTCATATTTTTTATCTCTGTTCTTCATTTAAAGCATCATGTATAGGCAAATTATTGGGTATGGCTAAAATTTGATAGGATATTGGAGACATCTATAAACACACTCCTTGTATTATCTACAGTAGAGAGGCTATTTTGAAATTCATTCCCTAATACCTGTACCTACGACTCCTAGTGAAGGACATGAACCCAGTAAAAGGATTGCATAATTTTTCAGCATTATCCATCACCAGTATTATAGATTTGAAAATAAAATATATATTCAGCCTAATCCTGGACTCTATCAATTCAGTGTGGTCGTCTTTAACTGAGTTCCTTCCTTGTGTTTATGTCATGCAAAGCTATGGCAGTCATATATATGCCTTTGGCGATGTTCTAATCCAGTTATCTCTGACAAACATTACCTTGAATTGTATTTTGTTTACTGCAATCATCACTAAGCATTCAGGCTACATATTGACTATGCTCACTTCATTATATCTGTTATAATATGCCATGACTGTCAAATTTAGAAATGGTAGTTTTTGAATTGATTTCCTAGCAACAATGCTTATTTAATGGCAGTACTGCAATGAGCAATTTCACATTGTTTTTTCACTTTTATTATTCTGATAGAAAAATGTTTAAATGTATTGTATTTACAGGTAACTGACAGAATATCAATATATGGCCTTCAAAATGTTTGGATCTGTCCAATAAAAAAGAGAGTTGACAGGGGAATTTGTAGAAGAGCTGTGGTTTCTGCCTTTAATTCATTATTCATTAAGAAGAGCCAACATTGCTAGGTTCCTCCAGCTAGAAGGGCTGGCCCTGTATAATGCACAATTCAATATGTGAGGTGGCTTTGGAAAAATCTCACTGATTTAGCTATACATTATTTAGGGTCAGTCAAGCTCTTCCTGCAGCAGATGCTTATTGGGAGTTAAAACTACAACTCCTCTGACAATTCTAGTTTAGTGAATAAACCCCTTTAGTTACATCGCCTTGTATCCTATTTCACGGGACACTGTCATTTCTCTTCATACTCTAATGTCTGGGGACATTGACAAATTTGGTCAGTGATTTATCCTAACTCAACACATACCAATTATTTATTAATATGGCATTGCACTAAATGCAGTGTTCATATTTTGTAATTTAAGATATTAGCACAGCTAAAGAGCAGTTCCAGAGTGAGACTATCATAATAAAAATATTTAGCATTTCTTGGAGTGGCTTTCCATATTTTCAAAAACGTGTCAACTTCAAATATTACATTATCTCTTCATATTTCTAATGTATCAACTGTCTAACACAACTAATACTTTACTTTTCAAATGTTTGTGACTCTCCTGAACTGACCCTTGATGAGATTTTCAACCCAATATTGATACAAAAAAGACAAAAAGTAGCCATTATAGCATCATAGGCTCAGCAACATCTACAAGTCAAAGTACATTCACTAATTGTACGTACACATATGTACACATATATATTCACAATGCTTGGACATATATTTTATTATACTCCAGTATAAGTGGCCATAACCGCATGTTAGCACGTTAACTGACTGTTTTTGTGTGATGTGCCTGGTACCTCATTGGCCGTTAAGTGGATTAAGTAACAAAAGCATTACGTATTTACTGAATCTAAGGGGAGGAAACAGTGATGGTACAGGGAGAGTTGGTGTTGGATGGTAGCTCCTGGCTTTTGCCCAGGGGCGTACCTAGCGTTTTTGGCAGCTGAGGTGGATCCTGTATGTGGCATGTTTGTTGAAATTGTATGGCGGTGTAGAACTACACTCTCTGCCTAGTGTACCTTACCTGGCATTGGCTGATTAACTGTCCTGCGTACCTGACCTGGCATACTGGGGCTACCTGTTCTATACATTACTTGTGGCATCTCCTATGTACAGTTATCTGGTCACATGACACTAATTTTGATGTTAGCTTCTCCACACTATTGGAATCATCTAAGTCCTTGGTCTCCTACCCTTAGATAGGTTATCAGGGCGAATAACTCCTGTGGTGCGTGTGTGATCCTGGGTTTAGGCATTCCTGATGTAAATGGCAAAATGGTGTTGTTTGATAAATCCAACCATTTTCTTTATATTGTTACTTATTTTCTGTGATGTCAAGAGAAAATAAATGTATCATGCTGAGGCATGTGAGACAGGAGAACCATACCTCAGTACAATGAAGCAGAATATTCTGCTAAACATGCTGGAAAAAAACTGAATTTAAATCATTTTGCTACATGAGCAGCTGAAATAATTGTTTTGACAAGCATTGGGTTTTGGTTTATTTTTGTTATTGAAACCATATAACATATTTAGACCATTGAATATTAACCTCAAAAGGAACATACACACCCCTTACCCATCTAAAAAAAACTGCTGCAGCCATGTGGTCTGCAGCATAAACTGGTTGATGTATTTTTGCTTTATAAAGTCTTAATGTGTTATCCCACTTTTTCCTCAATACACAGACGAAAAAACAGATGTACAGAGAGACAGATGAGAAATGTACTATATATACGGTATATAATCTCTACACCAACAGAGGCATTTATGACGTCGTATTTTAAATATGTAGATATTAATATGCCGTTGGTCCCCTCAACTATAATATAAAAGTTTCCACCATTCTGGAAAGTCTTTCCACAAGATTGTGGAGTGTTTCTGTGGGAACTTTTGCGATCTCAGTTCATCCCAAAGGTGTTTGATGGGTTGAGGTCAGGGCTCTGTGCAGGCCAGTCAAGTTCTTCTGCACCAAACTCATCCAAAATATGGACCTTGCTTTGTGCACTGGGGCACAATAATGCTGGAATAGATAAGGGCCTTCTCCAAACGGTTCCAAAAAAGTTGTAAGCATGGCATTGTCCAAAATGTCTTGGTATGCTGAAGCATTAAGTTTTCTCTTCACTAGAAGGGGCCAAGCCCAACCCCTGAAAAACAGCTCCATGCCATTTTTCCTGCACCACCAAATTTAACAGTTGGCAAAATGCAGTCAGACAGGTAACATTCTCCAGGCATCCACCAAACCCAGACTCGCTTATCAGACCTCCTAACAGAGAAGCGTGATTCATCATAAAAGTCCAATGGCGGCGTGCTTTACACCACTCTATCCGCTTGGCATTGTACATGGTGAAATGAGGATTACATGCAGCTACTCTGCTAAGGAAACACATGCCATGAAGCTCCCGCCGCACAGTTTTTGTGCTGATATTAATGCCAGTTGAAGTTTGGAACTCTTTAGCTATGGAATCAGCAGAGCTTTGGTGACTTTTATGCACCATGTGCCTCAGCACTCTGTCACCCCGCTCTGTGACTTTACATGGTCTTTTGCTTCATGGTTGAGTTGCTGCTGTTTCTAAATGCTTTCACTTTCCAATACTGCCACTTATAGTTAGCCATGGAGTATCTAGCAAGGATGAAATTTGACAAACTGACTTAATGCAAAAGTTCACCCTATGACAGTACCACACTCGAATTCACGGTGCTCTTCAGAACGACCCATTTTTTTCACAAATGTTTGTAATTGCATACATCTGTCGCAATAGGTCTAATTGAAACACCTCAATACTATTGTCTATTTAGTGTATATACATACACACACCACATAACCATGCATTATCCTACCCTGCACAGAATTTATGTACTATAAAATTTGCTTAGGACTACTCCTAAGACAGCACTGTTTGACCAAATTTTTATTTATTGTTTTATAGAGAGCCACCATATTCTACAATGCTGATTTTAGTGGATTTAAAAAATACACTTCATAGAAACAGTTTTCATTTTGAGTACCTAGAAGATTAAAAATGGAATAATTAGAAAAAAATATATTGAATATAGTTAAATTAGTTCTGAAAGAAAAGAATTATATGGTTTAGGCTGGTATGGTAATAGCTAGAATAGAAAGGTAATTTTTCCTCTATGTTACTAAAACAAAAGAGGTGGGAGAGGCAGCAGATACATGGTAAGTCCCTACTCGACCATGGCTCAGCTCATGGACCAGGAACATTAGTTTAGTCCTGTCATCAGGATTCCCTTCTTTTGATAGCGGAAGGACATCTCCAGAATAGAGGTAGCCACAGCTAATTTTCCAGCTCTGAATAAAATATATGACTATTGAAATCCATAACCACTTGGAAACCAAATGTGGATTATAATGGCCACAGCATTTATTTATAAACATAAAATAAAAGTACCTTTCCAGCACATTACATATATCAAATTTAATTCTATGACAGAAACACTACCACGCATTGACATTCTCCAATTAATGTCTTCGCTGCACGTACAAACATGTGAGGGCAGCACCATGCCCTCACATCCATCATTGAGTATTAGGACTGTGACTACCCATGACTACCCATGAGAGAACACGGCCCCAAGCATATTCCTTTTGGCCTGGCAACTGGTTGTTCAGATCCCTGGCTATGCTGCCCTTGCACTTATAACTCTTTGTTTAAAGATTCACACACAACACTAATATTATGAATATATTTCAAATACAATAGGTCTTCTTAGACAGACTTATATGGAATCAGTTAAATTCATTACCATCTGTTACTTCTATAACATCTAAAAAATAGATCACAAAATTTATGACGGATAGTGCTCACATTATACCTGAACAATTTATCTAAAAATTGAGTCGGGTTTAATGTAATAGAAGTATATTTTATACCATGTAGTGTCTTAATACTTATACTTTATTGCTTTATTTTACCAATTCAGTCTAATCACCCTTATCAGTATTTTCTGTATCAGCTTCTCTTAGTATTATAAAGATGTATTTGAGCAGTTTGTACACATTAAAATGTATGTGATGCGATTGAACAATTAACAGCTAATAGGTAAAATGTGCATTTATGTAACAACAAATACAGACTATGCAATTGAACCTGTGAGTAAGCGCTTACCTTTAATGCAATAAGACTGCATCTTAGGATATTTAAGTGTTAATAGGAATTTTATTATCATATGTTTCAATTGAATATTCACATTCAGCATTTGATAAACGTTTACTGCCAGTAAAGTTGACTGGCCTGAGGTCTACTAGCTACAAGCTTCAAACATGTTCTCTTATAAGATTAATGAGTTTTGGCTCCTCAATCTATCTTTGCAAGAGGTATGTAGAACTATTTTCGGATACACGATACGGCCAAAACTATGTGGACACCTGGCCATTACACCTATGCAAGCTTTTTGGCCATCCCATTCCAAAATCATGGGTGTTAATATGGAGCTGCCCCAACTGCTTTACGGCTATAACAGGCTCCACTGTTCTAGGACTGATTATGGTTGATACAGCAAGAAAAACTGGCAGAGTAGAGGGATCGAATGGTTCTTATTTGTCGTCAAATTATGTGTTTTTATGTTACAATAAGAGGGTGAAGACATAGTTAAAATGTTTCAATGAATTAAGTGTTCTTACTAGTGTTAACACAAAGCAGTTTTTGTTTCCGAGACTTCTTTAAATCAAATGTTCCCCAAGCACAGTGATAATCTATCTAATTATCTTTTGAAGTCACGCTTTCCAGCAATATCTTAAAAACAAAGTGAGATTATGTACCCTGTTGTACATGGTATGATACATTTCATTTTAGACAAAAGGTAGATCATTATAATAGGAAGAACAGATCTAGTTACACCTGTGTATCTCAATATCTCCATTGTATTCTGGATGAGAAAAGACAAAAATAAACAACAGAAACGCGATTGTTCCGATTCCTATGGCATGCTTATTTATTTCCTGTATTTGCAATACATAGCCTGCGAACACCAATATCAAATAGTCATAAATCATGCCTTTCAGGGATTTAATTTAAAGGGTAATGGTGATACTAAAAAGCAGCATAGCTGACATGTATATCAAGCTGTATAATGGGATAAAATAGATAATTTCTATTTTGATCACTTCAAGTACATGAACTCAAGCTCCTAAAACATGAGTGTGTATGTGTTATCGTGTGTGTTTAAATGTGTGTGTTTGCACAAGTGTGTGAGTGTGTGCAGCTTGAGTGTATGTAAGTATGTGTCAGAGTGCGTGTAAATATGTGTGCTTATGTGTATGTTAGGTACGGGAGGCAAGTGGCCAAAAGGGTTGCATGGAAGGGGTTGCATCTCTATGTGCAGCTATAGTAATTTATGCAATAAAAAATATATATTTTTTAAATTTACATAAATTACTTTAAATTAGATGGATCTCTTGGGAGTGAGTGTGACCCCTGAGGCAAACTTAAATCTTATTAACCCCCAGGTCTAATTTAAAAACCTGGTAAATCATGGATGTAGCTATAGGTATCTAGCTGTACATAACTCTTAATTTTTTCACTAATCACTGATAACGTTCTTATTTCAACTTTACCCTGCTAAGGTTAAATCAAAAGACATCTGCAGTGTGGCGCAAAATCAAAGGTGGGTAACCAGTGATTAGGTTACTTAGAAACTTTAGAAAGTCACTTTCAAAGAGGACAGATCTTTATTATTCTTATCGCACATGCACACAAAAAATCAGCTGTGTAACTCCATTGAAATTCTGCAGGTTATGTTGGATTTTAGGTGATAGAGATGTGGAAGCAATAATTCATTCACATGTCTGCATGGTGGTTCCAGATTATTAAAGGCGCTAAATTAAAAAGATTTATTGAATCCAACAATTGCACAAACTATGGATTTTAGGTTGTGCAAACTAAGGAACTCAACGCTAATATTAAATTGTTAAAAACTAAATTATATTATTGTGATACTGCATGAGCTATTTGCCACACTTGTAAATATCACCCTTGGGCAGGGACCCAATAACTCATCTCTGGCCACATCCACCACAACTAATGGTCCCAACAACATGCCTATAGTGTCCTCTTTTCGATGCTCCCATGTAGAAGAATTTCTGATTTACAAAGGCTCTAAAAGTTTAAAATCAAAATGTTCAGCCTTTGTGAAGTATTGACAAAAGTGTAATTACAAAAATTAAAACACTGACAATATTCTTGACAGTGGAAAGTCCTGTCAAATGTCCAGTAATATGCTCAATAGCCACAATCAAATTCTTCTCAAAACGATTATATACAAAGAGAATGCATATAAAGCCTAAGAAAGAAACTCAACATGGATTCTGGCAAACTCATTGTTGTACAACACTGTGGAATATTATGGAGCCTTTATAAAATAATAAATAATAATAGTAATATTTGGCTTAGATACTCCAATGGCTATATGTGCATATACATTTTAAATAAAACACACACACAAAAGCTTTAGGTTGTGCTCCTAGATCTTTATATCTAAGCCGATGGCTCTTCCCATTGGCAGCCGTCTCATGCTAGAAACTGTTGCCAAAAATCACAGAAACTGCTTCTAGTAACGTCATTGAGATATTTGTTCATGTAAAAGTTCAGATAAAGTTCAAGGGAAAGGTAGCATGGTCTTCCTAATAAATCTTTTCCTTAAAGAAATTGACAGCTTAAACAGCCCTTGATCTAATAATAGTATTTTATAGCAAATCAATTTAATTTGTGTCTATGCTGGTTCGAGATTTATTGCCAAATTAATCTGATGTTTGTTGCATAGAAACATAGAATTTGACGGCAGATAAGAACCATTCAGCCCATCTTGTCTGCTGATTTTCTAGATGTAGAGACTCAGACTTTACTCAGTCCTTGGTCTTGTTTTGGATTCACAATAGGTATACGCCTATCCAATGAATGTTTACATTTTCTCACTGTATTAGCCTCTACTACTTATGACGGGAGGCTGTTCCTTTCGTCTACTACCCTCTCAGTAAAATAAAAACTGCTAATATCTAAGCCTCCTACCCTCCAGTTCTGGACTATGGCTTCTTGTCCTAACATTTCTCCTTTTAAAGATTTTGTTAGTATTTTTTAATTAATGATTCAGGTTATGGCCCAAAATGTTTAAATCAGAGCAGCCCAGGGGGCGACTGCCCTCCTGAAAGCCCTGTCAACAACTCACACTCACTGTGGGGTTTTTTCAAAATGGAAGTGAATGGTCCAATAAGGTTATCACATTTTATTTATAAAACACCAGCATATTACTAGGGGCAGGCTTAAACGAAGGCCAGCCCATTCGCGGAAGCAGGAAAGCACCAGGGTGACGTAAAGCAATGCTACATGACTCTGTAGTGAAAGCGAAGCTGCTCATATACAGTGTGCAAGCATCTAAGAAGACACCTCCAGGAAGGTAAAGGAGTGAGGGGAGAGAGTAAGTGAATGAGTATATACACGCTTACACACAAACACCCATACACTCTCACACTAACGTACCTATAATCATACAGGCCCATTCCATCTCTTACCCTCTCCCTCCTTTCCTCACTCAGCCCTTACCCCTTGAACTCTTAAGTCATGTTTGCAATCAATGCTGATTAAACTTTTTACAACCTGCAAAATTGTGGAGGTGCTTGGTGAATACTGAATTTGCTGTGCAATCGTGTTTGGGTTTCCAACCCGGATTCCCTCTGAGCTTTAGTTGTGATAAACTTGGGCGTAAGTGAATAGCAATTAACTTGGGCTTTGAATCGATGAACTATTAGTATCAGTTATAAGTCCTTTAGTATTATTCTATTCTTCGTAATTTCTTTTCTTCTACGTTGTTGAACTTATCACGGCTAAATAGACTTCCTTTGTATACAGCTGTGTTTTAGAATACCTTTGCTATATGTATTGTATTTATTGAACTGAACTACTCATGTGATTATTCCACAGAGTAAGTGACCCCTAAATATAGGTCAGTGGTACAAAATTGTCCATTTCATAACATTTGAACTCCAATGTTATCCTAACATTGATTTATTGATTTTCTCAGTAAAATTATGGATCATATCATGCTACTTTCTACTTAAGAAACAACTAACCTTGAACTGTACCTTCAAGCTAGAATGGCTATTGCATTATGTAGCGTTTTCTTCCAGCTAGTCAATTGTCCTTTTAATCGTTATTTCCAGAAAAAGCCATTAGTGAGTTTATTGTATTATGTATTTGAACTGAATTACACATACAAGTGAATGAGCGTGGTCATGTGTCAAAGTCCTTTTACTTTTAAGGAATATTTACCAATTACCAGTTTAGTGAAAGCAACACATAATGTAGTCCCATACCTTGTATCATTTAATGACTTTGTTAATGAGCATTGGTTGATGTATTTATAGTCAGCAAGAGGGTCCAACAATGGGCCACTTAATGCATTACCTGGCACTATGATGAGTGTCCACTTTTGAACATCTCAGTATCAATTTCTATCTCATTTTGTTATCATCACGTAATCCCACTCATGCCTTGCTCCATAATGCACCAGTCCCACACTACAATCAGATATTGAGTATAAAACTATATTCTAAAACTGTTTAGAGAGCCATAATTAGGATGTTTACTTGACTCAGAAATAGACTTATCTTGAAAATGGTTTATAGTGTTTATACATCTTAGAATTTTTTTAATATTATCTTTATTGGTTCACAAATAAAACAAAATGGGAGAGACAACATATCAGTAATCGACAGTCAAAGCAATTCCAATACATATCAACACTATGTTGTAACAGAAAAGTTATAACTAAAAGATCTTACATCTGTAGTGGGGAAATTAATGGAAACAATGTTAAAGGAAAGGATTGTTGAACATCTGAAGTCACATGGGTTTCAAGATCAAAAACAACATGGGTTTTCCTCAGGAAGATCTTGCCAAACGAACCTTATTGATTTTTTTGATTGGGTGACTAAAGTAATTGATCAAGGTGGTGCAGTAGACATTGCGTATCTGGATTTCAGTAAGGCCTTTGACACTGTCCCACATAGAAGACTTTTAAATAAACTGCAATCTCTGGGTTTAGATCCCAATGTTGTTGAATGGATTAAGGAGTGGCTGAGTGACAGACAATAGAGGGTTGTAGTCAGTGGCATATATTCAGAAGAAGGTCTTGTAACCTGTGGGATACCTCAGGGATCTGTACTTGGACTCATTATCTTTAATATTTTTATTAGTGATATTGCAGATGGTGTTGATGGAAAGGTATGTTTATTTGCTGACGACGCAAAAATTTGCAACAGGGTTGATGTTCCTGGAGGAAGAAGCCAAATGGCAAACGATCTAGGTAAACTGGAAAAATGGTGGGCAATTGGCCCACCACAGAGCTGTGGCAATTGGCATTTAATGTAGATAAATGCAAAGTAATGCACCTGGGGCATAAAAACCGTGTGAGGAAAGGGATTAAGGGTAATTATTTCTGAGGCTTTAAAGGTAGGCAGACAATGCAGTAGAGCAGCAGGTAATACTAGCAGAATGCTTGGTTGTATAGGGAGAGGTATTAGCAGTAGGAAGAGGGAAGTGCTCATGCCACTGTACAGATCACTGGTGAGACCTCACTTGGAGTATTGTGTACAGTACTGGAGACCGTATCTCCAGAAGGATATAGATATGTTGGAGAAAGTGCAGAGAAGGGCTACTAAAATGGTTTATGGATTACAAGATAAACCTTACCAGGACAGGTTAAAGGATCTTAACCTATATAGCCTGGAAAAAAGACGGGACAGGGGGGATATGATAGAAACATTTAAATACTTAAAGGGAATCAACAAGGTAAAGGAAGAGAGTTTATTTAAAAGGAGAAATACTACCACAACAAGAGGACACAAGCATAAACTAGCGGGGCAAAGGTTTAATGGTAACATCAGAAAATATTACTTTACGGAAAGGGTAGTGGATGCATGGAATAGCCTTCCAGCAGAAGTGGTAGATGTTAATACAGTAAAGTCATTTAAGCAAAGATAGGCATTAGGCCAAGCTAGATATAGGATAAGGGCACGTACTAAAGGAAAGTACTCAGAGGTTGGGCAGACTGGATGGGCCTACTGGTTCTTATCTGCCGTCACTTTCTATTTTTCTATGTAAAATGATAGACTTTGTGAACCTCAACTACCGCTTTCTATATTTTCCTTCAAACAGTCTGAACAAAAAGACAGAACATAATAAACAAGATGAACGCAATCATGTTATCATATAAGGTATGTGGTAAACTATTGACTTATTGAAGTGCTTATTGGGGGAGAAAAAGGGGGGGCACTATATAAGGATGGGGCACCCATCCACTAGGGCCTGCTGTCATGATTAACTCATAACGTAGTGGATGCATGGAATGGTAACCCAGCAGAGGTGGCTAGTTTCTTTGTTTGAGCATTCCATGAGTTAATCTGAGGTTGACTTAAATGTGTTTCTTTGTGCATGCCCTCTGTATCTGTTCTGGCTAGAGGTGTCATCTTCCCAAAGGACCCCTGTGGTGATTCATGGCCTAACAGATAAGGACCCTGAGTTATAGGAATTCCATTCCTATCTTAAGTGGAGGGGTTTCCATCACCTTTACCCCACCATAACTTATTGGCACATCAAAGATGGGACCCGATTCTTGGGGATGGTGTCATATAATCGGTCATGTGGTCAGAGGGGCGTTTGCTTGCAAAAGTCTGATTTAGGGACAATGCAGTGACCTCAAAGTAGAACTCCATGATATTCTGTGATCAGAACAACATCAGAAGAACCATCTGGACTTAAGGAGTTCCCACAGGCCTACTTATTGGAGAAACTCGTGAGTGAGGGTCCTGTGTTTAAGTCCTATTGTTTTTAAGAACTGTTTGCCGTTTTATTTTTATTTTGTATGTCTTGTTTTTTGTAATTCTGGCACTGTGTAATCTTTGTATTTTTGTTATTAAAATATTCAAAATCCAAGTCTGTCTTTGGGCTCTAGTATCGATATCCACAAACCCTAAGAGAGGATAACACGTTACCATATTGTTATTACGTTCTACAGGATATATATATATGTTGTTTGCCCGGGGTGGGTTGATATATATATAGAGACAAAGGTTCTAATTCGGATTTCTCACGAATCCGGTATCAAAATCGTGAGTGGTGGCAGACTACCTGGGGGGATACAGGCAGGATTTGGGGGTTAATTTGGTATAACTTATGCCTTGTTAAGGGGTGAAGTTAGTAAATCCAGAGGCCTGGTGCTATTAACCCCTTCATGCCCACGCCCTCCACACAGTCACGGCTTGGCAAGTAGTCCTGACCGTGACACCTGCTCACAGAACAAACTCATTTGTTGGAAAGAGTAGATTTTAGGCGAGTATCCAATTTATTTATGTAAGAGTACTAGGTATCGAAGAACTTCACTGTTTTAGCCTCCTTATCTAAGGTAGTCTCCAACCAATCCATTCTGAATGCAAACATTTCAGGGGTTAGACATATGGCCACACCACACAGGCACCCACCCAACTCTGCTATGTCTCTTTTGACAATATAGCTGTAAGGAATTTCAAATCCTGGTTGGGAAGTGTGATTGGCCTGTATGAATGATCTTTACGATAAGGGTATGAGCCTCAATCATGGGATCTAGCTGAATGTCCCCATGAGATAAACAGACCCTTCAAAGTAAGGAGTATGTGTGGGGAAAGAGACTGGTAAAACTCCACCAGGTAACCATCCAGCCCTGGGGATTTCCCTGAGACCGGACCACCTCTGCCACTTCTCTTTCTGTGATAGGAGCATTCAGTGTGTCTCGTTGGGAATTGGAACGCTTAGGGAGAAGAGCCTGTCTTAGTAGAGCAAGCCTCGTATGGTGATAATGGTGTTCCACTCTATAAAAATCACGATAATCTTCCATAAAGGCCCTGCAAATATCAGGGACCAAAGTCAGACAAGCTTATCCATCTTATTAAAGAACAACCCTTGTTGGTTCTGTATATGTGAAAATTGGTCATGTTTTTAAATAAAACAAATGGACAATATCTGTGAAATGAAGCTAAATCTGGAGAAGTCAAAATAGTGATTATGCCATATATAGCATTTTTTTCCTGAGAACTGCTTCTGTTTCACTGTGATAGTAGTGATTGAGTGCATTTCACAATGTTCCTGTCTAATAATAATAAAAAAAAAACATTTTCAAATTGACCTTAACTGATATAAACAGTGATTAAGATTAGGATATTAACCTGACACCCCAGTGATAGAGAAGGTATAACATCCATGGGATTTTTTTTTTCTTCAGATGTCAGCATCTAAAAACAACATATACTCACCAATTTTATCAGAAATAAATCACACATTAAGGCTCCAGTTCTATTTAATTCAATAGGAATTGCTTTGGCATTCTGATGTTGATGCAATTTTGACATTTGACTTGCAATGTTTCTAAATCAATTTACAAATAACTTATTTATATTGAGTCACAATGAAAGAAAGAGGCACAAATTATCACCAAGTGTTTTTTTTTAACTCTATTTAAAGGCAACAGAGTTGCATACAATCATAGTTTCAGTTACACATGGGTAAAAACATGGATTTCATGTGTTATGATATAAAGTTGGGAAATTAGAACAGCTAGTTGCAAAAGTCCAGCACTGGTACCTATTTGATTCAATACACAGAAATAAAATAAACTGTGTGGATGAGAATCATAATACGACTTACTGTCTGTCTTGGTTAACCCCTTAAGGACAATGGGCGGTCCCAAAACCCATTGAAAACAATGCATTTTGAGCGTGTGCATGTACGGGCTTTGTCATTAAGGGGTTAATTATATGTGGTATTCCCTACTAATAGTTATGGTGTAAGAGCTGTCATCTATAGTCATAGCTTTTTAAGTCATAGCGGTCACATCCCAGTTGTTTTTTTATACTCAGGAATGAAGGCACCGACACATCAATAAGAGCAGAATGTGAGGAATAAAATTAATTGCAGGGACCTTTTATTTCTGCCCTGAACACGTAGCAATATTCTTACATGGAGCAGCTCCCCTTATTAAACTGACAATCTATCTGTAACAGTATGTGGGTCTATGGTGCCATCTAGGCACTAGCCAGCAGCTCCTTTCAGAAGAAGAAGTAACTCTGTTGATAATGTAAGTATGAAGCCATATTTCATAAGTGTGGCCAGGTTTTCTCCAGTGAACTGCTTTAAAGTTTTTGTAGGTATGGTTTACCACCATTAGGCTAGGTTTCCACTTGGGTTTTTGTCCTGCGTTTTTTTCTTGATGAAAAACGCCAGGAAAAACGCCAAGAAAACTGCCACTGCATTCTCCTGCGTTTTGGCGTTTTTTCTGCAGTTTTTTCTGGCGTTTTAGCCTTTCTGTGGAAATTGCTTTTTTTGACCTTAGGCAGTTTTCCAGCCTTTACAAGTTAGATGTTTCACCCAGCTAAAAGGGATTAGGATAAATGGCAAGTATCTGCCCTCTCCTGATGTCATTTACTTGGTAGAGTTCTACTTAAACGCCCCGGCGGACCCTTTTTTCTCTTTTCTGTGGTTTGTAAGGCATGCTTTATTCCGAATGTCTGCTCCTCTAAGAAGATTGGCCCCAAATGATGGTGCAAATTGTTTGCTGTTGCTTTTGGCACGCAGGATCCAGTTGATGCGTCGGTATGTTTGTTTGTAATGGCATGTTTGTTCCAAATGGTGTAAAATTCAATATGAACTTTGTTTTGTGTGAAACTGTTTGTTTCCAGCCTATTTCTCGTAGGACACACAGATACTGGGTCCATCCTCTGCATTGTAACTGTGGAAAAAACGCCATAAAAAACGCCAAGGCAAAAAACCCACATGGCTTTTTCATGGCGTTTTTTCTCTCCCATAGACTTCTATTGGAGAAAAAACGCCAAGATTTCTTGCAAAAAACGCCAGAGTGTCAACATGCTGCGATTTTGAAAAACTGCCACAGAGCCCAAAAAAGCAGAAAAACGCCAAACAGGACTGAAAAAACGCCAAACAGAAAAACGCCAAGTGGAAATGGCATTTTGCGATTTCCTATTGAAGAACAGCTAACATCTGGCTGCAGCGTTTTTTCACTAAAAAAACGCTGTGTGGCTGAATTGGCGTTTTTATGGGCGTTTTTAGCAAAAAGAAACCTAGCCTTAAGGAAATGGCTAAATCATCTTGCACATTGCAAGAAGAGTCTTCTCTTAATTCTAACTTAGAAGTCCACAGAGGAAGCACTTGAAAGATAACTATCCTCTAACAACCGGTGTGGGAATACTCCACATTTTTGTGACCTGTGACAGCTACATTTTATGGGAAATGTAGACCTGGGGCATAGCCACTTAAAGTAAACCATGAGAAAATGACCTCTAAATGGAATCAAATATTTCCTCTTCTCGGTTAAATGAGGGAGATTTGCTCCAAATGCAGGTGGTAAAAAGTACACATTTCCTGCTATTTCAAACAAGAGAATGAACACACTGTAGTGCCAATATTTCGTCTTTTGTTTGTCCCTTTCCCTGCTGATGTCAAAAGAACACAGCTTTAAATAGCTAGAATACTAGCATCAAAAACGTTGCCCTTAAATCACTAACTTCATCTGACACTAATTTGTTTTAAAGCACTGCAATGTCAATTTCCATTAGCATGGAGCTGACTTTGCACTGCCTGGAACAACTTTTCTACCCAATCACACGTGTAGATTATATTTTCAGCAGGTCAACTCAACTGAAATCATACTGATAGTCTAAAAGTGGCAAGTATCTCATTAATAGTTGCTTACTGAAACCATATTACAAAAGAGGAACAAAAGAGTTGCAAAAAGTCTTTAGGGTAAGAATGGGCATCATTTAGATGGCAAAGTGGGAGCCAGATGAGCCACACCCTCAAGTGTATACATACTATTCGCCTTTGCAGGGGCTTAACTAGAAACCACAGGGCCCTGGTGCAAAAATTGCCCCCCAACAGCTGGTATGTGCCATCACTGCCCCCAAGCAACTTGTCTCTGCCTTCTTAGCCCCTTGCCCCCTTCCAACATACATATGTATATGCAAACACGCTTACACATACTCATATTCACTAACACATACATTCACACACACAATTACACATACTTGCTCATACACACAATTATACATCCATGCTCACACACACACACACTCAATAAGACATCCATGCTCACACACACACACA
>VKOC01000005.1:31229368-31242248 GCA_009364415.1 Spea multiplicata
CCCCCATTAAAGTAGAAGCTCAAATGCTAGATCAGATGTCAGCTGGAAGATGTCAATAGCCAATAAAACCAGCTGGAAATTAAATGAGGAAAGCTAGGCTGCACCTTTTACAAATATGTGACCTCCGAGACACATCAGTCGTGTCCTATAAAAAGGAATATGAATGAATATCAGTCGTGTCCTATAAGAAGGAATATGAATGAATGGTTGTATCAGTCATTATTCTACATGGTTTTCACCTGTGGCATTGATTAAACTGGATGTAAGGGAGCACATTCAAGGATATATTTAATAAATGCAGTAGATATATTGAACAATTTTCACATTGCATTGCATTCCTAGACATTTTATCTCCCATCATAAGAGTGAACTCCAATTTGTAACAGCGGGGAGCTTACAAATTATATACATTCTTAGGACGGATTTTTCTAATGTCACTTTTGACACATTCCATGCAAAATCACTCCATGAATATTATTTTATATTACATTAAGTCATAATGTATTCTCTCTCATTGACTTTGCTTTTCAAATATAACTATATATGATATTACTAAAATTAAGTTTTTATATTGGACCTATTTGTAAAAAAAGAAACCTAACCATTCTACAAATGCTTAAGAAGTACATTTATGGATCTGCCTCTGCTTATACATGGCATTTTCATGCCTCATATGCACTTAAATGTATTTGCATTCTTTAGATATGTTTTAGATGTTGCCAACAGCCTATGCTCCATGCACTTGCATGTTAACATAAGAAAAAACCTCATGTCAATGACCACTGCCAGCTCAGGGCCTTAGAGGACTGCGTACATTGTCTATGTGGTAGAGCCGGCCAATTGCTGGTGAAATTGATGACATTTTCATACCTACTCTATCTGAATGCAGAATGAGTCAAAATTCAAGAAACCACAGGATGGGTTTGTACTGCCCCAGTCGGTTCTTGTGCTCAGGTCACAAGGTCTGTACTGTTTGGATCTATTAGTTCTACATTGCCTATTAGTACTTGAACTAAAGTTCATTAATAATTATGGATTTTACTGATACATATCATATGGTAAGCTATAAACCTCATGATCCTCACCTATTACAGTTTATACAATTCTTGCCTATACAGATAGTCTGTTGTCACAGCCAATCGGCTGTCATACTCATGAAACAGTTAATTCACACAGTGACAATATTTTCCATTCCTGTACATATGGTCTAATCTACAGAGAAACATATTTCTCAAATTGTATTTCCTTTTATGTTTATGTAACTGAAGATATTCTAACGCAAGATATATATATATATTTTTTATTCATAGAAATTTCTACCAAAAAATCAAGGACCATGATCTTCTGGACAAAAGGAAAACTGTGACAGCATTGAAAGCTGGTGAAGACAGAGCTATACTCTTGGGGCTTACGATGATGGTGTGCTCCATCATGATGTATTTCCTTTTAGGAATAACCCTGCTCCGATCATACATGCAGAGGTAATTTTGTTTTTCAACAGCACTACTTTACTACATGTCCCGATTGGCTTTAATAGTTTATTCTTTTTATCACTTTGTACATTTTCAGTCTGTTTAGGAACATTATTATGTATTTTATGATTTTCATTGTTTAACAACAGACTGAAAAGGGCAATATTGGATGCTTTATATTCTAAGTGCATATCTGCTCTTCTACTTTGTAGTTAAGTACAGAGACCTAGTAAAATTGCACCAGCTGTCTCTGTGACATTAGGAACCTCTGCTTTAACGTTGGGTAGAATCCGATCCGATTTATCATGAAGCAAGGATTCTTATTTGCTCTAGCAAACCCAAAATGCTTTCTATTTGAAAGGGGAAAGCCATTAAACAGCCGTGATGTGAGTTCTGCATTCTATTGTTAAGATGTGGAGTGGGGGACATCTGAACTCTTAGAATGTCACCCTTAATACGAAAGAATTTTACTTTCCATCAAGAATGGCAAACATCAAAAGACACCCTGGGCATTTCTAGCAAAGATGTTTATTAAGGTTTTAAGTTGACAGTTAAACAGGATTTTTTTTTGGTGAGCAAGTAATCTTTTGTTAAAACATGTTCCTGACAAAACACTGAACATTTTGTCCACAAGGAATAAAACAGTATCCAAACGTATTTAAATAAAGAAAAATATAAATATTAACGCAATATTAGAGGAAAGGATGCAGCGTTAGATGCTCATGCGCATTATAAACTTTTGGACTTTGCACCAGAGATTCATTATATCAGATTTCACACTATTAATCAAATCAGAGCCAACTCTTAGTAGCTTTAGGTTTCTCTGCTGTCCTCCACTCCATCGGAAGCTAAGCTCCAGCGGGGTAGAAGAACCCTGTGATTGCGGTTTTGATAATTATTTGAATATTTCACATAATTAAAAAGATGTTGTTTAATGCAGTATTTATTAGGAGAGCTGTGAGAAGGTACGAGGTGACTGTGGCAATACTAATCACAGTTTAAAATGGTTGTAATATTGTTGCTAATGTCTCTCTGAGATTTGATTTGTGTGCTATAGTGCTCTCCATAGTCAATAGCAGCAAACACGACCCGTTTACTGTCCCTGACTGTAAAGAAAAATGAAAAAACTAAGTAAAAACAAAGTACTTTCCTGGCACAGAAGTCCTGCTGCTGCTTGGAGATAGGAGTGCTCAGTTGTACAGCAAAGTATATCACAAGGAAAGGAAATGTGTCCGGCCGAACATATCCCCTGCAAGTAACATATCTAGGGGTGGGCAAAGGGGCAAATACATATTGAGGGGTTCTTGTATTTGCCAGAGGGGCACCGTGGCGATTTAAAGGGACCACACAGCTATCGTATGCAATGAAGTGCATATGATGGATGGAGAGCCCCTTTAAGCAATGATAGCCACTAATCTATAAATCAAACAAGCATAGGGGTTAGAGCTTGTGGCAGGGAAAGTTGTAGGGAAAGTTAAGGTGAGTTACAGGGAAAGTAAAAGATGGAGGCAGCAAGAGGCCAGAGGGAAAGGTGGACACTTAAAAACGTAGACATTAGAATACCCGGGAACTTAATGAGTCTCAGGTTTTCTGCTCCAGGCAGATTCTTATGGTCATGCAGTCTGGAACAGACTCCTTTCTTCACTTATGTGATCATGTATGACTCCCAACTGGTGCTTTTTGCTTCTAGTATGTGATGATTGATATCCCTACTTGCATGCAGGTGACTCAATTAAGTGTTTCTTTAAATAATGAAAGGTCAGGGTTTCCATGCGGGCCAGTATTAATGCCATTTGGGTAACACATTTTGCCAGTCACTACACAGAGTCTTCACAGGCTATTAAACGGTTAAAATTTCAAGAGGGTAATATTTCAAGAGTCTCTGGGTCAGTTCATTTAGAAAGTTCCCATGTGTGCCTATTAGGTGGCAAAGAAACAATGGCAAGAAATATATATTCGGTATGTAGACAGGAAAATGCATAATAAAACATAAGTAAGTAAGCTTGCTTGGAGATCTGATAAAGAAGTTTGTTCATGAGATTGAACACTCGTTTCTTGCAAGTAGCTTGTGGCACGCTGGTGGCTCGCAAGAAGCCTGAGGTGAAGCGAGATGACATTTTTTCATTGTAATACAATATATTTTGCGAGAATGTCAATTAAAAGTTAATGACTTTTTTGTCCTTGAGCAGTTATGAATCATAAATGCAGCAAAACTCAGGAGCTTTCCCAGATGCCGTGAGTTTTAGCATCAGATGGTATTTCAATAGTTAAATCATTGACTACCCCACCCCCACCCAGTCAGCAGATATTTAATCCATCGCATTTCTTGCGAGTGGGCAAAGACTTGACTAATAGCAGTTATCACCCAATCCGCCATGTAAATTGAAGTAATTACTAACACCAGACAGCAAGCCACCATACTTTTTGATTAATTTCACAAAGAAACTTTACGGCCTTGTAAAGTTCTGTCAGTAACAGCACAACATTCATTATTATTGCCGCTCTCTCGTTCAGGCCATGTTTTGAGATCACTTCAATCTTATTAGTGCTTCATTTAGGCAGATTAATCAAATTTAACTGTTGATTCGGGTGGCAAGTTTGAGCACTTTATTAGGTTTTTATTTTGCTTACAGCTAAATCACAGAACAATACCATTTGTATGCAGGGTAAATGGCCTTCGAAATAAGATATGGCAGTCACTGTGTGTTCACTGCTTAACCTGAGGTACATTTAAGCTTCTGACTTTCCCTATCTAGTTATAACATTAATTCACATTTCATTGAAAGTCTGGCCATTCTGTCCCTGATCCATTAAAAGGACACCCTTATCAGCATGCACAATTCTCTCTAGTCAAAGTATTTGGAATGTTAAATAACCTCAGATTACCCAAAGGCTAAAGTACTATTTGCTTTAAGCATTAGAGCAATGCGTACTCTGGAGTCCATTATTTTAAAGATTTCAATCTATACGTGTATTTTCTGTATTTTGCTTGTCACACAAGTAACAATGGGGGGACTTTAATATAAGTTTACTGCTAACGTTGTTCTAATAAGTCGCTTAGGAGCAGGAGCTAAAATCGATTCTTCTAGTGAATTACTGCACTGTGTCTTCAAAACTAAATTAAATTAAAAATTATAGATATGCTTAAATCATATGGATGGTCGCTTGTAGCTTTGTCTATAAGAGGTATGCAACCTATATCTGTGAGGAGGGATGCAGACTTTGTACTTGTGGAGACTATTCACAGAGACGTACCTTAGGGAGACGTCAAGCTTGTAGAAGGACAGGAGACAGATCCAGATGATGTCACCTAGAAGACAAAGATGAACGAGCAGTTAGAGATAAGATCCTGACATGGGCCCACAGTATTGATTTTACTAGTGGCATATGGCAAGGAATGAGTCCAGGGGATGATTAATGTCAAAGGCAATTGTCAGCATCACAAGTATTGTGAAAAAATCAATGAGGTATAAAAATGGACCTAATCCTTATTCTTTAGTAATATTTGTACTAAATATTTGTACTGTTGATGGTGCTGCGATTGGATTGCTCCCAGAATGTCTATGAGGGACACAGATACTACAGGTGACCACTATCCTGCCCATTCTATCTTGAAACAGAAATGGTGGCAGGAAATGTGGAATGACAGATGCATTACTGGTTAGGACAACAGGTTCAATTTTGTAAGTTGCATAATGTATTGTGTATAATGTCATCCATTAAAATAACCTTTATTTAGTTTATCTAAGGGAGGTAATTCTTTTAGAACAGTCAAGACAAGCCTTAGCGACATTTGTTGTGAACATCAGAGAGCTAATCAAAGTGTTCTCTATTATGGTTCTTGTGCACTCACCCTGAAACTACCTTGACATCTGACCTCTGGGTGGGCCATTAAAGGATGGCTTCCCACTTACTGATTGTCGAGTGGGCGAGTTGAACAAAAATGCTGGTCTTTACGCCAAACAGTACATTCGCTCCATTTCTCCATAGTTTACACATTTCGTGCGGTATATTAGGTATGAAAAGCTCATAGAAATCAAAGATTCAGCATCTTTGGGGGGGGGGCTTGATTTATCTATGTCTCTTTTTTGTTAACAATGTGTTTAAAACTTTCTTGTTTCCTCAGTGTATGGACAGAAGAGGCTCAGTGCACATTAATAAACGCATCTATAACAGAAACATTCAACTGCTCGTTTAGCTGTGGTCCAGATTGCTGGAAAATCTCCCAGTATCCCTGTCTACAAGTCTACGTAAACTTAACAAATGTAGGACAGAAGGTTCTACTGTACCACACAGAGGAGACACTGAAAGTAAATTCAGAGGTAACGTATACATTTATTCATTCAAAGCCAGACATCGTCATTGATAGTTGATCTTAGTTTACAGTTTAGGAGAAACAAAAAGTAAGCCATGTCTATGTTGAAAAAAAAGAGTGTCTTAAAATGTCACGAATGAGTGAACTTTGATGTAACCTGCAATAAATAGAGAATCCTGAATCGTCAGTAGGATATAACTAAGGCTTAAATAACTTGAGCTACGGCCAGGCACGTGCCATTACCTATGGTTGACTCTAGATCAAACATTCTATGTATGTGGCTGTTTCCCAGTACTAAAAGAAGATTGATTGATTTTTTTTTTCCAAAAGTTAGATACAATAAATATACCAATGAAAATAAATTATAGTGTCCACAAGTATAATCTGCATACAGCAGCACAACATGCAAAAAGAAAACCAAAAAAGAAAATGTAGAAATATTTATAGTGTGGCATACGGTATACAAGGGATAATTCTTCCTTAGGTAAGAACTGCACCAGCTATGCTAAATGAGATTATTAGGTATTATCTGTATATTAACAGTAACAACTGCCACTGGAAATCATTAGAAGATGCCACCATTCTCAACTTGGACTCAAAGTGGGCTCTCTTGCCATTGGGGATGTCTTTTACGTATGTTCAAATTTCCTTGTTTCAATATACAGAGCTGTCTTTTAATGCTTTTTTAATATAAGATGAAATAAACTACACGTTCGTCCATTCTCTTTCTGTTTTATATGTGTCCATCAATCACTACTTCTTGCCACTGTATTTATTAATAGCTGACCCATTTAATAAAGCCAATTAAACAATTTCCAAATTGAAATAAGCAAGATCTATATATATGTATCTAAAAAAGCATTGTATATTAACTACAGGGAAAGGTATCATTTTCTGAATTTTTCCTCCCATTGTTTTATCCCTATCGTTAAAGGTGGATGAGGAGAAGGGACAAGAAAGTAAATTGATTAGACTATGCTGGAGCTGCCACTCTTGCAACCATTTCAGCCTACATGCTGTGAACTTTTAAACTAAATATCTCTAAAACAAGTAAACTAACTGTCAAGCAAAAACCAAAAGCTGTATATAGTTTTAATAAATGCAACAGTTCCTTAAGTTCTTCAAACATGATAAAATCTGTTAAGGCTCCTCTGTCAGGTCATTTCCAATTTGAGGTCTTATTATTTGTCTCTTATGACTATAATTAAATTAGTATGCTAAATATGATATAATTCTGGATTGTCCCACCTTTACATTTAGCGAAATCATGTAGCACAAAATAAATTAGCTGAAAAAAAAATAATTAAAAGCAGACTAGAAAAGGAAGTGGTGTACCTACAACAGGAACATCGATTCAGCACCATGGTTAGCGGTGCAAACAATTTCTCTTTCAAAAGTAGAATTATTTATGTTTTTAAATAATCAGTGTTTTATTTGTTTATGTATTTAGTAATATAATATATATATATATATCACAAAAAGCATATAAATTCAGATTTTGAGGTGCTGCTGAAATGACCAATATGGAATCAACACACACCCAACAAATATTATTTAACAGCACATAGCCTGAAACTTAATTTACATGTTCATTTATCAAACTGTTGTATATTGTGAGCATTAATAAATTGTATTTAGAATTATAAGGCTGATGTTGAGTTGTTGTTTTGACATGTTGCTAATTCTTAAGGGAATATATAATTTGAAAATCACCAGAGTGTGAGTTTATAGGAATCATCAATTCTCCCTTTGTGTTAGAAACAGAAATCACATTTTTCAGTAGATACGTTCATAAATGTGCTTTCTTTCTCAGCCACTCTAGAGTGTGCCCTGTTAACCTAATGTAAGCTGCAGTTAATACTGTATGTACCTTGTCCAAATCTGGTTTACAAGTTGAGATTTAGACTTTTTCATTATTATGTAATATTAATGTGTAACCCTTGAGGTTGAGGGGAACATAAATAAGTGGCTCTGATAATAAAATACACCAAAAATATAGAGAGATTTGATGCTACTAGTTGCCTCCAAACGATATGCGATGCCAGGTTGCAGTTGCTAAGACAAAGAGATTGGAATGCTTTAAAAACTGAATCAATGCTTTTATATGGACTGGTTAGAAGCACATTTTTAAATAGGAGCGCTTTATTACTTTTCTTGATAATTATATAAAACAAAAAATAAATACTTTAAAGTGAATAGCTTTGTACTCACTTTCCAAAGATGCAAATAGTTAACTGGGGTGACGAATGACATATGGCATATCCAGCAAAGCAATTGCTCGATCACTTTTCTGTCTGATGCACAACAACGAAAGGTGAGAATACGGCACTCAGTTATGAAGTGCCTGTGCAATATAAACTCACCTCACCATTAAAGTGCTGAGCCTCTGCTTCTTTATTCCATATTTTTTCTGTCTGATGGGCAGCCTTCTCTTACCTCCTCCTGTCTGAGAAGCGGTTTCTGTAAGAGTAAATTGAAGTAAAAAAAAATCACTTCACTGCTTTTAGGAAGCAGCGGGGTCCATGGAGCAGGCAGCCAGGTGGCTAGCATGCTGGTATACACTGGTGGGTGTATGTATTTTGTACCTAGACTTTAGCATAATTATGGAATGTAATCTCTTCCTATATGTGCATAGCCTGCGCGGCATTGGCAATGTGAATACACTTACAAATTATTTCTGTATGGGTTTTTATCTTTGCCGCTGCCCTAGGTCTATATGAAGCCATATACCAGTGCTTCGCAGATGAGTAGCACTGGACAAGAGAAAACAATGAAAGACTTAGCACATTCCGCCATTGGGGCCTTTTAACTGGCCCACCCAGCAGTGGTCCTACAGAGAGCCTGATTGCCAAAAACATGGCTGACTTATGTGGGAGAGGGGCTAATTGCCTAAGGCCAGAATGATCATCCTGCAGAAGGTCAAATTTGCAGCGTGGTAGAGAATAGTACATACATCTGTACTCGGTAGTTTTTTTAATGTAAATGTTTTAGTTGTGTATATAAAATGTTTTATAATCCACCAAATTAACCAAGGGGTATATGAAGCAATTGAGTAGTTAGGGTCTGTGAGCTCCCATCCTCTGGTAGACTTAAACTGATTTGCAGTAGCCTGAGCTTCTCCTCTGCTGTCATGAACTGTGCTGTGTGTGAGCTCTGTTAGTGTCTGACAGTCTATGGCATTAATACAGAGAGCAGCCGGCTCTACAGCAAGATATTACCTGATTAATCGAGTGTAGAGCCGGCTCCCGGAGAGATCCCACTGTCCATCTGCATCTAGAAAGGACTAGGAGTAGAGGTCCTCTGATTGACTGTTCAGCCTCCTCCTTTCTTCGCTGCCCTTCCTTTCCTTTCCCTCCATGTTACATAGACTTGTGTACCCAGTCACCGGCAGGGTACAAGCGCCTCACAGGCCTGCAGCCCCAGACCACAAGAAAGTGCAGTGGCCTATTTTTCCACCCTGTGCTCTGTGGTACATGTAATATTATGTTGTACCCTATATTATATTTTTTGCCAGTTGACCAGAGGTTATGTGGTACTTGCCAACAGTCCCGTCCAATGCCACAAAATATTGGCACTTCATTGGTTAGACATATGCAGTGCTTATTTCACAGTGAAACATGATTTGCAGTCGCCAGCCCTTCCATTAGATGGAGCATAATGTAATGCCAACACTTAATGTGAACAGGATGTAACATTATAAAGAAATGTACAATAAATGGTTGTGGGTTTTTTGTTTTATTTTAAAATTGTGTTGACTTGGAAAAATAGCTTGGCTCCAGGGCCCCAAACTCCTTAATGTGGCCTAGAATATACCTTTATGTAAGCATGCCATTACTGATAAAGGCAGATGACTGATGTAAAAGTTTGTGAGAACTGGCCATGTTAATATTTAAGTTTAGATATTAATTACAGAGGACCTGTCATATCTAAAATAAAACCTTGATTTAATATACTGCTGAAAACCATCTATCACTTTGTACATATGTTTTTGTTTTTGAGTTCCATTTTTTTATTTTAGGTTTATATTTGTCAGCTCTGGCATTGCATCTACCTCCATCATTCCTTATGATCCCCCAGTGAAGACCACATTAGTGTAGATGTACAGAATAGAATTAAAGATAATTTGGCATGATGGCAACTCTTTATAGCGTATATAATTTCTATAATCTCTGCACAATTATGTGATTTCTCAATGAGCAATATATATGAGCAAATGTGGCATGCAGATGTCCTCAAATAACATAGTTATTTAGTTACCCACAGTTACCATAATGTTTAACCCATATGTGTTGATTCAGATGGGAAAATCAAAAAGGGGAAACACTCCTTCTTAAAGTTACGCTCCAGCAATCGTATGCAAATGAATGCATATGAACATTAAGTGTAACATTTAATATTTTTTTCTTGCATATAAATGCATAGAAAGATTCAGCAGGATCCCTCTATACTTTTTTTCTCTTTCCCTGCCCCTTTACCAGTCCTATAATGTCTTTTTTTAGAATATCATTTTATATATCCCTTTTTTCTGTACCTCTGAGTCTTTGTTTAGTGGCCTTTGCTTTTCAACTTTGCATGCATCTGTGATTATGATTCATAATATTTGAAACAAGGGAACCCCGTGTGTCCACGTTTTGCAATTAGGAAAGCAGTCAACCTCATCCTCTACACCTGGCAGCGTTTTGTCAATACAGAAGCCACAATGTGTATACAGGTGCAGCAGTTGAAGACCAAATAGCTTTGGTTAGAGAAAGCGTGGTGTAATTTGCCAAGATAGAATCCTTATGAATAAGCTCCATCTAAGATGCGAAACGTGTTCAGCTTTGTGTTTGGTTTTTTTCCTCCTGTCCCATTGCTTTCCTATCAGCACTTTATTGCACATTAAAGCACTTTACTACTTACTGGATAGAACATTATACTAATAACTAATAAAATGGCATCATATGTGTGCAATATCTAACATAGAAATCATACTATAAATGAGTCAATGAGAAAGTGGGGGTGGGGTAGTGCTTCACTGAATATTTGTATGACCCATAGATACCTATTTGTTTAACCACAAGGTTAATACAAACTACCTGTGGTCCTAAGTTCAGTCTGTTTTATTAGAAAAAAATAAGTTATATAAATTGTGTTATGGTCCTATATATATAATTTTATATAGAAATCACCATACATACATATTTAATCAAGTATATTATCAGTTTAACAGTACTCTGTTACATCGTTCAACATCTGCTATCTCCATAGGTAGTTTACAGCCCTGTTGAAGGAACCATATTTTTTATTACTATATTTTATTTTTTATTAAAACAAAGTTTTATTTTTTAAATAATTCGAGTTTTGGCAGGCTTTTTTTTTAGGCAGCTGAGATAACATAGCTCTGTTATCTCAGTCTACTAGACAAATATTCTTATCATACCACTAGTGGGTCAGTTTTAATCAACCAGCCGGCCACTCTGACTGATGAATGTCTGTGGAGTTATGGACTCCATTAGTATTACTAAAGAGTCAGCTTGATGTGGTGCTTGAGCATGGAAAGTCACCTAAACTATGATGTGATTGACACCAATGGCAGCCTGCAGATAAAAGGTTATTAGAACAAAATAAGATAAAACCAGGTTTTTACCAGAGCTAAGCTTCATTACTATATGACATCCCTTTTAAATGGAATCATGGCCGCTTGTTATTGGTCACTAAATTGGACTGAATATTCTACATAAGTCCTAAATAAATAAGTGCTTTGTATAGAGGCATAATAACATTTTATTACATCAATACCTTTTTAATGCCTGGCTAGTAAAACGTGTGGGATCAAGGACAGGATAATCAGCGAAGTATGTAAAAGTATTGGTACAGATCTTCACCGATAACAGAAACGTCCCACTCAGGTTGAGCTCTTGGGTTTGGGTGGCAGCCTGGACTTAGACATGGACACGCCAGAGACGGGAAATCAAGTCACTAGACAAAGTCAAAAACAAGCTAAACACTGGAAGCACTCTCAAACTCTCATAATTAGCTCATTGAACAGGCAAAGTAGTATTGACTTAGACATCTTATAAAGAGAAAACCACATGGTAAAAGTGACACCCAAGGGAGAAATGACACTAAAGCAAGAAGGCAAGTAAAAGAACCCATTTGTGATTGGAGCAGGGTCTAAGAAGTTGTTGGTCAGAATTGTTAGTGACAGCTAGTCTTAGCAGCTGCTACTTAGCATTGCATATGGTTGCCAAGTATGTGGTCAACCCGTACCCTCACCTTTATGAGCAACATTTAGCTCGTAATTAGCTTTGTGTTTTTACTACTACTACTAATGAATTCTTACATTTATCATTTTTGAATCTCATTTTCCATTCTATCAATTTAATTAAACAATTTCACAGCAAAAATGCATCATTAGCTGAATCTATAACCCTACATGTATCAGTGTTGTTTGTACAAATAGAAATGTTACCATTAATACCCACTTCTAGGTCATTAATGCACAAATTACAAAGGGCCTAGAATTACTTCCACTTTTAACTGCAACAACATCAGAAGAAATTCTGTTTCTATGCCCTTTCTCTTATGGGTCATCCCCTTAGTTTATTCTGAACAGTAAATGTTAAAAAATATGATTTTACAGAAGACAGATAAACATGACAGAACACTATACCAGGGGCGTTGCTAGGTCCTCAGAAGATACGGAGCTAGAGCTCAGAGCAGATTTGATAGCTATGATGTGCTCTTTGGGAGTGGTTGCTGCGCACACTGCACACACACATATATATATATACTATATTATATATATATATATATATGCACACAGAAATATTTATAAATTAACAAATATTTCTAGCAAACAATATGCAAACAAGTCTATCTGTTTTAGACATCCCATTTTAACTATATACTGTAATTTGTTCATAAGGACTTGCCCCAGCACCCAGATTAAGCCCACAGTGGTCTCCTCTCAGAGTCTCAGGTCTTCTGTCAGTCAGAGACCAGGCTCGGTTCACACTTTTTATTCATTCTATACCCTTTAGACTCAAAATAGTAATGGGTGAACTGTCAAAATACACACTGTACAGGCAGCCTCACGTTTAACCTCACGTGA
>VKOC01000005.1:31242348-31253425 GCA_009364415.1 Spea multiplicata
ATAGATTTCTATTCACAGTAGTAGAACCCAGTGGCAATGGGCAATGAGTTAAAAATCTAGTATCCACACCCTATTTCCCACAATATTGCAGTAAGTGAATGTATAGGTTAGCGGAGACATTGAAATAAATGGCACACTTGACATTGAATTCTATTTGGACTTTTGGTGTTTTCGGCCAATTGAATGATAGCTACAAAAAAACGTGATCACCGACCAAAAAATGCAGAACTGAGAATAACCTTATGACATTACCCGTCTACTATAAATTTTAATAATAAAAAAATACAAAACATCCAATAGCCTGACTATAGACATCTATTTTTGAAAAGTACTACTATTTTATTTACAAATAACTTTTGTTTCTCTGGCATAAATGAATTTATCTGCAAATGCACATACTGCAACTAACATTTTTCTAAACTTTATCATATAATGTGGACTGTTTGACTATGATTTATATGTACTCGAACGAAAATAAATATCCAAACGAAAATGAATATAAATCAGAATTTTTCAGATTAGACAGCCAAACTGGATACGAGCCGGGCATATTAGATTCCTCATCTTTAACCAATCTTCATTCCTGGAAAATTACTAGGTTTGACCCTTTGGATGAAGCCCCCTCTAGGACAGGTTCTTCTTCTTTTTTTTTCTTTATAGGACTGATGTAAACATACATTTTAATAGAAAATCCATGCAAAATAGGGTCAATTATGCCATACTGACCTATGAAACTATATAGAATAAATTGCAAAAGTTAACCTTTTCCATCTACCTTACTTTGCAGACGTCCTCTTTATTTTTGTTCATGTGCAAAAAACTATTCAGGCGGTCTTGTGTCTACAATTAAAGCAATGACCGTACTTTGCTCTGGATATAGCCTAAAAGTGTTGCAAATAACACCGTGGTGTTTATTCACTAAATAGAAGTTGACATTAGAGTTGACTTTAGTTCCTTTCCTTCACAATGCATTATAAAAAGTCAACGCCAGTAAGCTTCTGCTGTAAAAAAACAAAACAAAAAAACGATGGCCTTGTATAATGTCTCCTTACACATTATGCATGATACAGAACCAGCTCAGGCCTTAATGTAGGACTAAGTTGCTAGTGCTGGACCTTCATAATCAATAGCGAAGTGAGAGAGTTGAAACCACAACTCTCCTGCTGACTCTTCCTTTAGCGAATAAACCCCTATAGTGTAGTGAAATGACTACAAACATTTAACACGCCTACTAAAATGTGAACTTTTAGATTTTGCAGAGTAACCACTGGTAGTAGTTGCCACAGTAACGTTCTGACATTTTCTGGGAAGCCTGTTAGGGATACATTTTAAATTGATGTTCAATCCAGTGCTGCCACCGCTAATGGTTAGACATGATGGAAATAGCTGCGTTTCTGACCCAGATAGTGGCTGCAAAGCCAATCATCTTTAGTCGATTGTGTTTGTGGAAGCTCAGACACACAGGTGTGATTGTTTAAACTAATGGCAGCATTGTGTGTTAGCGCCACGGCAGTGGAGAGTCTGCAGCTCAATTTCATTGTGTTAAATCAAGTGCTATATTCTTTAGGAGAAAATATATGTCTTTCAAAGCACATTCTGTTTCTGAAAACGCAGTATAAAAACAAAACACTAAATAATGTGTGCCCATCTTCCTCTACAGCAGGACATACTCACAAAACACAGTCATGAACAGAATATGTGTAACGTGGTCTTTGCTTAATATTTTTCCTTTAGGATGACTACATCAGCTACTAGGGACATTCTAGTGTCCCATGCAGCATTACAACATAGAATGGATAATGAAGTACTTTGCAAATACTTTGATATGCGTTCTCTAATCCTGTCCAAAAAGTAAAATTAAATGAAAGTACTCTAGGAGAAGCTGCAGTGAAACACCTCCTTTGGGATCTCATTCTCACCACTGTTTGGCTGCTTAGAATCAATGGGGGCTTTTTCTGCGGATGTGCACAAGGGATCTCGTCAGAGGAACCAACAATGGACCTAACTGGCTGTGAGTATAGCATGACGGCTCAGACAGCAGGAGATCTGTTCAGCCAAACACATTTCTGATGAGTCAAGGAGCTAGGGGATGGTGAAAGAGGCAAACATATATAGGAGATTCTACAGAATCCCCCCATGCACTTGCAAGAGGGACTACACAAAAATGTAAAGGTATAACTTGGAGTGCAGATATCGGAGTGCATTAAATTGCTTATGATGGCAAGTGGACTAGTTCAGGATACTACCAATAATGTATTGACCTATAATCATGTTAGCAGAACTGCCTGGGCTTTCCAGCTGAGCTATAACAAAAGAGTTAATATTTTCAAAGCCATTGTATTCCTCTCATTTTAAAACCTAGCAGGGGATAGTCAAGGGTTAGGTGTAATAAAAAAATTATAAAATGCCCTGCCGTGCTGACCATCTCACCTAAAACATTATCCAAAATAGGTCTGGAGACTTGTCTCTTCAATGTCTTGCTCTCATTGCTAAGATTTGGAGATATGCAGCTGTGCTCGGTGAATCCCGACATCTCTGACAGCGCAGAACGGGAAAATAGCATTTTTTAAATCCTTAAGGCCAGTCAACTCCACACAAACTACAAGTGGAGCAGTGATCTGTGAAAACAGTCTTCTGTTTACTGAACACTAACTCTCATGTCCTTTCATTATATGCCAAAAATAGTTGACTTTTGCACCAAAACAAGCAAACATAATTAATGTCAAATATCAACCTGTTATTAATACTTAAAAAATAGCAGATAGAAGACACGAAATCATTTACATACATTTGGAGGTTGAGGAGTGTTTGGTTGGATGGATCAGAAAGATGTCCTATATTTTGTGTGAACAAGAAGAATAACGGTTGGTTGTGTTGTGACTGATTTAATCATTCAATTTGTCCTGCACACTCATATAACACCAGACCAAATGCTAAGAGTTTATTTCCATGTTCACATAAATCAGAAGCTTTGGGATAAGCATCTGCCTTAAATCTGCGGTAAATACTGTATTTCATTGGTTTCAATGACTGCAACACTAGGTAATGGACATGCATTACCTCGTAAATACCCATTTTCCTAAGCCTTACCCATCTCACTACATAGATGGAGTGAGGGAGCCAGTTGTGCCTCACAAGCTGAGCAAGGGCCAAGCCATATCAATAAACAAATTCCAATGAAGAGAAGGATTTTAAGATGGCTTGGCTCTTGCTTGTACTAGGCTGAGCTAGGCATTGGGCTTGAGCCAATGCTGGGTCACCAAATTGTATTTCCACATTTTACTTAAATTCAGTCCTGTTTCAGCTCCCCCAGTTGGCTTGATGCAGGGTCAATGGACCGGCTGTATTGTCTGCGACAGTGGACTGTGAATACAACTAATAGTGTTGTAAGCCAGTGGTCCTGAAAGTGAGGTAGACTTTAGGACACTTTATGATGGCTTTAACTATGATACAAGGAATCTAAAATAATTTATATTTGTCTGGAAAGATATTTGTACACATAATATATTTTCTAAAATTGGACCGAGAATGAACAATTAACTAAAGCATTAAGCTTCATATTAAAATCAGGTTATTAATGCACAGGATATTCAATAACTTGTACTTATCTCTCCAATATCGCATACAGCATTATAAAGGGCCAGCTTCTCGTGCAGCTCCAGCCCTGCATAAAGTTAACATTTGTTTGTGTAAATAAAATAGTTTAGGGACCTGACAATAGCTTTAACTTGCATGTGAGGTCCCCAAGAAATGGCTCATGCAACGTAGTTTCTTAACGGGATCTTAACTTTATAGCCCCAAATGGAGACTCTGTTAAACTATGCTAGATCTCCCTCTAACCGGCCCCAAATAAATGGAGTGCACCAGCTTTTAATGCCGGGCACCAGGATATGACATCATATCCTGGCACTCAGCACCATTGACTTACATAGGTGGGAAAGGGTGCCACAGTTGCCCCTTGGGCCAGTCCAAGATTGTTCATAAAGGGCCATCTGACCTGGTCTGAGATGGTCTAGGTCGGATCAGCAGTTTGTAAACAATTTTGGACTGGCCCAAGAAGGCAGGAACACAGCGGGGTCACGTGAGGTTAAACGTGAGGCTGCCTGTACAGTGTGTATTTTGACAGTTCACCCATTACTATTTTGAGTCTAAAGGGTATAGAATGAATAAAAAGTGTGAACCGAGCCTGGTCTCTGACTGACAGAAGACCTGAGACTCTGAGAGGAGACCACTGTGGGCTTAATCTGGGTGCTGGGGCAAGTCCTTATGAACAAATTACAGTATATAGTTAAAATGGGATGTCTAAAACAGATAGACTTGTTTGCATATTGTTTGCTAGAAATATTTGTTAATTTATAAATATTTCTGTGTGCATATATATATATATATATATAATATATATATGTGTGTGTGCAGTGTGCGCAGCAACCACTCCCAAAGAGCACATCATAGCTATCAAATCTGCTCTGAGCTCTAGCTCCGTATCTTCTGAGGACCTAGCAACGCCCCTGGTATAGTGTTCTGTCATGTTTATCTGTCTTCTGTAAAATCATATTTTTTAACATTTACTGTTCAGAATAAACTAAGGGGATGACCCATAAGAGAAAGGGCATAGAAACAGAATTTCTTCTGATGTTGTTGCAGTTAAAAGTGGAAGTAATTCTAGGCCCTTTGTAATTTGTGCATTAATGACCTAGAAGTGGGTATTAATGGTAACATTTCTATTTGTACAAACAACACTGATACATGTAGGGTTATAGATTCAGCTAATGATGCATTTTTGCTGTGAAATTGTTTAATTAAATTGATAGAATGGAAAATGAGATTCAAAAATGATAAATGTAAGAATTCATTAGTAGTAGTAGTAAAAACACAAAGCTAATTACGAGCTAAATGTTGCTCATAAAGGTGAGGGTACGGGTTGACCACATACTTGGCAACCATATGCAATGCTAAGTAGCAGCTGCTAAGACTAGCTGTCACTAACAATTCTGACCAACAACTTCTTAGACCCTGCTCCAATCACAAATGGGTTCTTTTACTTGCCTTCTTGCTTTAGTGTCATTTCTCCCTTGGGTGTCACTTTTACCATGTGGTTTTCTCTTTATAAGATGTCTAAGTCAATACTACTTTGCCTGTTCAATGAGCTAATTATGAGAGTTTGAGAGTGCTTCCAGTGTTTAGCTTGTTTTTGACTTTGTCTAGTGACTTGATTTCCCGTCTCTGGCGTGTCCATGTCTAAGTCCAGGCTGCCACCCAAACCCAAGAGCTCAACCTGAGTGGGACGTTTCTGTTATCGGTGAAGATCTGTACCAATACTTTTACATACTTCGCTGATTATCCTGTCCTTGATCCCACACGTTTTACTAGCCAGGCATTAAAAAGGTATTGATGTAATAAAATGTTATTATGCCTCTATACAAAGCACTTATTTATTTAGGACTTATGTAGAATATTCAGTCCAATTTAGTGACCAATAACAAGCGGCCATGATTCCATTTAAAAGGGATGTCATATAGTAATGAAGCTTAGCTCTGGTAAAAACCTGGTTTTATCTTATTTTGTTCTAATAACCTTTTATCTGCAGGCTGCCATTGGTGTCAATCACATCATAGTTTAGGTGACTTTCCATGCTCAAGCACCACATCAAGCTGACTCTTTAGTAATACTAATGGAGTCCATAACTCCACAGACATTCATCAGTCAGAGTGGCCGGCTGGTTGATTAAAACTGACCCACTAGTGGTATGATAAGAATATTTGTCTAGTAGACTGAGATAACAGAGCTATGTTATCTCAGCTGCCTAAAAAAAAAGCCTGCCAAAACTCGAATTATTTAAAAAATAAAACTTTGTTTTAATAAAAAATAAAATATAGTAATAAAAAATATGGTTCCTTCAACAGGGCTGTAAACTACCTATGGAGATAGCAGATGTTGAACGATGTAACAGAGTACTGTTAAACTGATAATATACTTGATTAAATATGTATGTATGGTGATTTCTATATAAAATTATATATATAGGACCATAACACAATTTATATAACTTATTTTTTTCTAATAAAACAGACTGAACTTAGGACCACAGGTAGTTTGTATTAACCTTGTGGTTAAACAAATAGGTATCTATGGGTCATACAAATATTCAGTGAAGCACTACCCCACCCCCACTTTCTCATTGACTCATTTATAGTATGATTTCTATGTTAGATATTGCACACATATGATGCCATTTTATTAGTTATTAGTATAATGTTCTATCCAGTAAGTAGTAAAGTGCTTTAATGTGCAATAAAGTGCTGATAGGAAAGCAATGGGACAGGAGGAAAAAAACCAAACACAAAGCTGAACACGTTTCGCATCTTAGATGGAGCTTATTCATAAGGATTCTATCTTGGCAAATTACACCACGCTTTCTCTAACCAAAGCTATTTGGTCTTCAACTGCTGCACCTGTATACACATTGTGGCTTCTGTATTGACAAAACGCTGCCAGGTGTAGAGGATGAGGTTGACTGCTTTCCTAATTGCAAAACGTGGACACACGGGGTTCCCTTGTTTCAAATATTATGAATCATAATCACAGATGCATGCAAAGTTGAAAAGCAAAGGCCACTAAACAAAGACTCAGAGGTACAGAAAAAAGGGATATATAAAATGATATTCTAAAAAAAGACATTATAGGACTGGTAAAGGGGCAGGGAAAGAGAAAAAAAGTATAGAAAAAAAAATATTAAATGTTACACTTAATGTTCATATGCATTCATTTGCATATGATTGCTGGAGCGTAACTTTAAGAAGGAGTGTTTTCCCTTTTTGATTTTCCCATCTGAATCAACACATATGGGTTAAACATTATGGTAACTGTGGGTAACTAAATAACTATGTTATTTGAGGACATCTGCATGCCACATTTGCTCATATATATTGCTCATTGAGAAATCACATAATTGTGCAGAGATTATAGAAATTATATACGCTATAAAGAGTTGCCATCATGCCAAATTATCTTTAATTCTATTCTGTACATCTACACTAATGTGGTCTTCACTGGGGGATCATAAGGAATGATGGAGGTAGATGCAATGCCAGAGCTGACAAATATAAACCTAAAATAAAAAAATGGAACTCAAAAACAAAAACATATGTACAAAGTGATAGATGGTTTTCAGCAGTATATTAAATCAAGGTTTTATTTTAGATATGACAGGTCCTCTGTAATTAATATCTAAACTTAAATATTAACATGGCCAGTTCTCACAAACTTTTACATCAGTCATCTGCCTTTATCAGTAATGGCATGCTTACATAAAGGTATATTCTAGGCCACATTAAGGAGTTTGGGGCCCTGGAGCCAAGCTATTTTTCCAAGTCAACACAATTTTAAAATAAAACAAAAAACCCACAACCATTTATTGTACATTTCTTTATAATGTTACATCCTGTTCACATTAAGTGTTGGCATTACATTATGCTCCATCTAATGGAAGGGCTGGCGACTGCAAATCATGTTTCACTGTGAAATAAGCACTGCATATGTCTAACCAATGAAGTGCCAATATTTTGTGGCATTGGACGGGACTGTTGGCAAGTACCACATAACCTCTGGTCAACTGGCAAAAAATATAATATAGGGTACAACATAATATTACATGTACCACAGAGCACAGGGTGGAAAAATAGGCCACTGCACTTTCTTGTGGTCTGGGGCTGCAGGCCTGTGAGGCGCTTGTACCCTGCCGGTGACTGGGTACACAAGTCTATGTAACATGGAGGGAAAGGAAAGGAAGGGCAGCGAAGAAAGGAGGAGGCTGAACAGTCAATCAGAGGACCTCTACTCCTAGTCCTTTCTAGATGCAGATGGACAGTGGGATCTCTCCGGGAGCCGGCTCTACACTCGATTAATCAGGTAATATCTTGCTGTAGAGCCGGCTGCTCTCTGTATTAATGCCATAGACTGTCAGACACTAACAGAGCTCACACACAGCACAGTTCATGACAGCAGAGGAGAAGCTCAGGCTACTGCAAATCAGTTTAAGTCTACCAGAGGATGGGAGCTCACAGACCCTAACTACTCAATTGCTTCATATACCCCTTGGTTAATTTGGTGGATTATAAAACATTTTATATACACAACTAAAACATTTACATTAAAAAAACTACCGAGTACAGATGTATGTACTATTCTCTACCACGCTGCAAATTTGACCTTCTGCAGGATGATCATTCTGGCCTTAGGCAATTAGCCCCTCTCCCACATAAGTCAGCCATGTTTTTGGCAATCAGGCTCTCTGTAGGACCACTGCTGGGTGGGCCAGTTAAAAGGCCCCAATGGCGGAATGTGCTAAGTCTTTCATTGTTTTCTCTTGTCCAGTGCTACTCATCTGCGAAGCACTGGTATATGGCTTCATATAGACCTAGGGCAGCGGCAAAGATAAAAACCCATACAGAAATAATTTGTAAGTGTATTCACATTGCCAATGCCGCGCAGGCTATGCACATATAGGAAGAGATTACATTCCATAATTATGCTAAAGTCTAGGTACAAAATACATACACCCACCAGTGTATACCAGCATGCTAGCCACCTGGCTGCCTGCTCCATGGACCCCGCTGCTTCCTAAAAGCAGTGAAGTGATTTTTTTTTACTTCAATTTACTCTTACAGAAACCGCTTCTCAGACAGGAGGAGGTAAGAGAAGGCTGCCCATCAGACAGAAAAAATATGGAATAAAGAAGCAGAGGCTCAGCACTTTAATGGTGAGGTGAGTTTATATTGCACAGGCACTTCATAACTGAGTGCCGTATTCTCACCTTTCGTTGTTGTGCATCAGACAGAAAAGTGATCGAGCAATTGCTTTGCTGGATATGCCATATGTCATTCGTCACCCCAGTTAACTATTTGCATCTTTGGAAAGTGAGTACAAAGCTATTCACTTTAAAGTATTTATTTTTTGTTTTATATAATTATCAAGAAAAGTAATAAAGCGCTCCTATTTAAAAATGTCGCTTCTAACCAGTCCATATAAAAGCATTGATTCAGTTTTTAAAGCATTCCAATCTCTTTGTCTTAGCAACTGCAACCTGGCATCGCATATCGTTTGGAGGCAACTAGTAGCATCAAATCTCTCTATATTTTTGGTGTATTTTATTATCAGAGCCACTTATTTATGTTCCCCTCAACCTCAAGGGTTACACATTAATATTACATAATAATGAAAAAGTCTAAATCTCAACTTGTAAACCAGATTTGGACAAGGTACATACAGTATTAACTGCAGCTTACATTAGGTTAACAGGGCACACTCTAGAGTGGCTGAGAAAGAAAGCACATTTATGAACGTATCTACTGAAAAATGTGATTTCTGTTTCTAACACAAAGGGAGAATTGATGATTCCTATAAACTCACACTCTGGTGATTTTCAAATTATATATTCCCTTAAGAATTAGCAACATGTCAAAACAACAACTCAACATCAGCCTTATAATTCTAAATACAATTTATTAATGCTCACAATATACAACAGTTTGATAAATGAACATGTAAATTAAGTTTCAGGCTATGTGCTGTTAAATAATATTTGTTGGGTGTGTGTTGATTCCATATTGGTCATTTCAGCAGCACCTCAAAATCTGAATTTATATGCTTTTTGTGATATATATATATATATTATATTACTAAATACATAAACAAATAAAACACTGATTATTTAAAAACATAAATAATTCTACTTTTGAAAGAGAAATTGTTTGCACCGCTAACCATGGTGCTGAATCGATGTTCCTGTTGTAGGTACACCACTTCCTTTTCTAGTCTGCTTTTAATTATTTTTTTTTCAGCTAATTTATTTTGTGCTACATGATTTCGCTAAATGTAAAGGTGGGACAATCCAGAATTATATCATATTTAGCATACTAATTTAATTATAGTCATAAGAGACAAATAATAAGACCTCAAATTGGAAATGACCTGACAGAGGAGCCTTAACAGATTTTATCATGTTTGAAGAACTTAAGGAACTGTTGCATTTATTAAAACTATATACAGCTTTTGGTTTTTGCTTGACAGTTAGTTTACTTGTTTTAGAGATATTTAGTTTAAAAGTTCACAGCATGTAGGCTGAAATGGTTGCAAGAGTGGCAGCTCCAGCATAGTCTAATCAATTTACTTTCTTGTCCCTTCTCCTCATCCACCTTTAACGATAGGGATAAAACAATGGGAGGAAAAATTCAGAAAATGATACCTTTCCCTGTAGTTAATATACAATGCTTTTTTAGATACATATATATAGATCTTGCTTATTTCAATTTGGAAATTGTTTAATTGGCTTTATTAAATGGGTCAGCTATTAATAAATACAGTGGCAAGAAGTAGTGATTGATGGACACATATAAAACAGAAAGAGAATGGACGAACGTGTAGTTTATTTCATCTTATATTAAAAAAGCATTAAAAGACAGCTCTGTATATTGAAACAAGGAAATTTGAACATACGTAAAAGACATCCCCAATGGCAAGAGAGCCCACTTTGAGTCCAAGTTGAGAATGGTGGCATCTTCTAATGATTTCCAGTGGCAGTTGTTACTGTTAATATACAGATAATACCTAATAATCTCATTTAGCATAGCTGGTGCAGTTCTTACCTAAGGAAGAATTATCCCTTGTATACCGTATGCCACACTATAAATATTTCTACATTTTCTTTTTTGGTTTTCTTTTTGCATGTTGTGCTGCTGTATGCAGATTATACTTGTGGACACTATAATTTATTTTCATTGGTATATTTATTGTATCTAACTTTTGGAAAAAAAAAATCAATCAATCTTCTTTTAGTACTGGGAAACAGCCACATACATAGAATGTTTGATCTAGAGTCAACCATAGGTAATGGCACGTGCCTGGCCGTAGCTCAAGTTATTTAAGCCTTAGTTATATCCTACTGACGATTCAGGATTCTCTATTTATTGCAGGTTACATCAAAGTTCACTCATTTGTGACATTTTAAAGACACTCTTTTTTTTCAACATAGACATGGCTTACTTTTTGTTTCTCCTAAACTGTAAACTAAGATCAACTA
>VKOC01000005.1:31253525-31267512 GCA_009364415.1 Spea multiplicata
GCACCCCTTGGGCCCCCCTGACTGGCAAAACTCCAGGGCCCGGTCGCAATCGCGACCCCTGCGACCCCGGTAGTTCCGCCACTGTCCTATGCTCTTACGCCCTCACGGTAAAGGTAAGCATGTACCGCCACCTACCCACTGGTTTCCCAGATGGCCAGTCTAGATCCAGTCTATTTTTTGTGTGGATGTTAATTCTTGCTTTTTTCCCAGAAGTTTGAAAACTACACTTGAATGTAGCCTATAGATGAGTCAACCCAGATTATCCTGATCTTGTGAGAACTAGAGCCCATTACTTTAGCAGTCCATACTTTTGTCTTAACGTGTAGTATTAATATTATGTACAAATAATTATTTAACATATTATAAATGTTCTTGATAAAGGATGACACCGGCATTTATGGTATTATGAGTGTCTGTGTGATTTGTTTACAGTAGTAAAATATGCTGCACGGGCTTAATGTCTTTATTTTGTGATTTGCACAGTGCAATTATATTCCACGGTGTAGTACTATGGGCAAATGAAATAACAGTACAACTTGGATTAATGGAAACAAATGTGATTAAGTTACTGCTCAAACAGGCAGATTTTTTGATCATATTTGCTTTGAACTGGATGGTTCCCCTTATAATTTCACAATACCATGACTAGGGTCTTTTTAAAAAAAAAATATATATATATTTTTTCAATTTAATTTTACTAATCACATAGTGATTAGTGAGCTGGGTACCATTGACATGTATGGTTGCCTATAGTACCTGCAGTCTGGAAAGACCCTCTGGGAACCACGGTGCCGCCATCTTGTTAGAGGCAGCATGTCTCTATCAGTTGGCTTTTGAAATACTCCTAGAGGCGATCTTACGGTACCCCTGACTTTTGTCCCTCGCGCGCGTCCTCCTCGTGTACTGACGTGCGCTCGGCAGGCACACGAGGGTGCGTACGTACAGAGCAGTCACGCCTCCCGGCTAGTGACAGTTCTGTTCAGGCTGCCGCAGCGTATCAGCGGCGATCGGATAGATGATCCGCCGCTACACGCTCGCGGCACCCGAACAGTACCTCTTCTGTCTGTGTGGCGCTTCCGAGTCGCTCGCGGAGATAACACAGGCAGAGAGGACTGTGGCTTTTTTGTTGAGCCACCGCAAGCATATCAGCGGCGATCGGGTATTCGATCCACCGCTACATGTTCACGGTGACTCCAACAGTACCTCTTCTGCCTGAGTGGTGCTTCCGCGTCACTCGCGGAGGTAACACAGGCAGAAAGTATGTAGTGTTGTTGCCACGGCGCTATTGTTGCACGGGTTTCTATGACGTCATCGTACCTGTGATTGGCCCGCTCCCTGTTCTCCTGCCTTTGGCTCTATTTAACCCCTTCCGGACCGCCGATTGCATACTGCGTCTTCACTTGAAGACCGCAGTATGTTTTTAAATATTTAAATTCCGTGATCGTGATTCGCTGCAAAGCGATCACGTGCACGGAATTGAGGGGGGGTGGCTGCTACTGATCGCTGGGAACACCCAGCGGTCAGTAGCACCCGCCCCTCGCGATCCCAGCGTTCAAAGCGACGCTGGATCGCGTAAAGGCAGTGACGTACCTGGTACGTCCCGGTCTGCCGGTGACCCGTGACCCGGAAGTACCAGGTACGTCCCGGTCTTGAAAGGGTTAAACGTCCTTGTCCTGTGATTCTGTGCCCGTTCAACGAGTCCATATTGTTGTTCTCAGGTTGTTTGTTTCGCTAGTGCTTTCTGATTGATTTTCACGTGTACCAGACCTCGGCTTTCGTTCTTCTGACCTTGATCCTGCGCTGCCTGTCCCGACCTCGGCTGTTGTTTATTGATTTCGCTCCTTTGGTGCCTGGCCCGATCCCTGCTTGTTTTTTGGAATCACTCCCTATCCGCTCAGCGGGTTCATACCATTCCTTGGCGAGTGCATGCCATTCCTGCATTGTGGGTCCATCACCTGTGGTGCCTGATCTGATGTAACGCCCCCTTGATTCTCAGCCATCTCAAGCACACATGAAACCAGACTATTGTTGCCAATGTTTTAGAAATTGAAGATGGTTAGAAAGTGGAAGATACTTTTTATTGGATGGCGAATGGAGGAAGATGCAATGTCACCTAAGCGTTCTGAGACTATATCTTTTTCTGTGCTGGCACACAAGAAAATATGGATGTTTTAAGATCTTAAATTTCACATCTGCTTCATTTTTAAACCTCTCAAATTTCAGTAATCTTCAAAAACCTGTCTGTATCCATATATCTTTTTTCATACCGTGTTTCCCCGAAAGTAAGACAGTGTCTTACTTTCTTTTTATCCCTAAAAGCCCCACTATGTCTTACTTTCGGGGTATGTCTTATATTGGGAAAAAATTGTCGAATTTTTTGTTTTAACCATAAAATTAACATTTATTAACAACCTGAACAGTATTGTATTCACCACAAAACAGGTTAATAAAAGGAATCCACACATATATACTAATCCACACACACATACCAAACCACACATATACCAAACCACATATATACCAAACCACATATATACCAAACCACACATATATACTAATCCACACACATACCAATCCACTCTCACTTAATGCTTTCCTACCTTTCCTTTCTTCTTTCAGCTTCTTTTCCTCTTCTTCTGTTCATCTGTCTTCTCTTCTTCCGGGTTCAGAGGGCAGCGGTGGGCGCGGCTTCAGAGTGCTGTGCGCCGGGATCTGACAACAGACCCCGGCGCACAGCAGCTGGGGAAGGGATATTGGTGGATGTGTAAGTCTGCCGGTGCCTGCCCTGCCTCTGGTGCCTTCCTCATGCTGAGTTTTTTCTTAATTTAAATTTGCGGGACATGTAATTCTGTATGGATGTGTCTGTCTGCCAGTGCCTGTGCTGTGTTCTGCCTTTTCTGGTGCTGTGGCTCAATCTCCTTTCTTACTGTGGGGGATCAATTCTTATTAGGTTTTTTCTAATACTGGGGAGGCGAGATTCACTCTTGTACCATATGACTGGATGTGTGTGCCAGTGCCTGCCCTCTGCCCAGCTCTGTCTCAATCTCTTTTCTTACTCTTAGGGATTAATTCTCTTAATTTTTTGTCTAATGTTGGGGTAAATTCAGTACCATGTGGCTGGATGTTTTTGGATGTTACTGCTGTAAGTAAAAAGGTGAGCCCAGAAGGTGGCAGGGACCCCCTCATTTGAAAAAACCCTCTGAATTTGATTTCAAAATCAAAAAAGGCCTCCAAATTTCATCTGAATGGTCAGACAATGAATTTTGTTGTTCAAAAACGAATGCAACAAAAATGAAATGAAACTGTAGTCTTAATCAATTTTGCTTGCCATGTGCAAATCTAGTGACCACTACTGTCCTTTATAGTATTGTGTTGTATAGTATAGTGTTGTGCTGCCCTGCAAGAGATTCAGGATGTATTAGAGTAGGGGTTGATTATACTACTCATGGCTAGTGGAGGGTCCATCAATTTTTTTTGTTACTGGTGTTGATTCCTGATTTGCGGCACTAGGGAAAGATAATAGTGTAGGTGGTATTTTTATATATATATGGGCCTTTTTCATAATGGATGGTGTGGGTGTTAAACAATAGGACATTATTGAAATAAACATTAGCATTCTTCATTAACTTATAGAAGTTCGGTATAGCTTATCTTGTTTAAGTCATTTAAGGTATTCTCTTCTTTTGCAGAGCTATTCGTGTAACTTTTTTACCTCCTACACTATTAGACATCCGAAGGCTATACTGCACTCAAGGTATTTCTGGCATTTGAACATCTATTATGAAGCCATCTGGCATTCCAAGAGGGGTTTCTCAGAAGAACATTCATATACTAGCTAAAAGGCAGAAAAAACAAGCTAGATGTATTTGGTTAATACCTCATGATGAAACAGGTATTGCAAAATTTCATGCAGACATGAGTCTTAATAAAGATATGAGTCACTTTTTTATAGGAAACAAAAGAAATTCATTACTTTGGAATTCATGGCCTTCCTCAAGTCTTTTGTTCGAGTGCTCTGAGAAGTCCACATGTACCCCTCAGTTTCATCTGGTTGCTGCCTGATTTTGTAGTTGTGAAATGTCAAAATGAGTTTTCATGGAGAGCTATTTTTACATGTTCATTGTTCTACCCTGGTGTGGTCAGGTGTTCTGTAATGTTAGCTCGTCATACTATTTCCAGTGAGTTGTCAAAAAGACTACGTTGACCAGAAAATGGTTGTCCTTAGTCCTCCTTGAATAAACGAATTTCTAGAGAACAAACTGGTTGACTTTGGGTGACGAGTTATGTGTTGACATAATTCTTCTACTATCATGGTTTTAAATTTGATTTCATAGTCTGTAGGGATCCAGTGAACTGAATGGCGCAGCCAGCAAAGATCATTTAGTCAGATTAATCACATAAAGTAGTTAAAAGCAGTGTGGAGGCAATATTTGAGGCAGGACATAATTTGTGGGATTCTACACACAAGAACAATTTCACAATTACAATCCATGCCCACATAATCAATATCATTATGAGAACTCATGAAAAGCTGTAGCTATACCAGAGGGATTAAATTTATTGTAATTTGCTGACTGTCAGGTTGCAGCAAGGACTAAATCAATCAAAATAATCACCAGGATTTCTGCTAAAATACATTCTTTTGCCTAGACATTATAAGAAAATTAACAGGGGAAAAAGGAATTTCTATGTTTGTTTCAGCATATTGTCTGCATTAGCATCTCACGGGCCACTACAAATATTGGTTTCATAAAAATATGATGGGAATCGATAAGGTGACGCAACATGCAAACAAGCATTAGGCAAATTCGAATTGTCCCATTCTGTTCCTCTAGATGGCGCAGTGAGTACCTGTGTTAAACCATCATCTCTGTCAAACATTAAAACTCTTAGGACATAACAGAGCTACAATATGTTTTCCTATATGAAAATAAAGTGTATAAAGTTTATAAAATGCATATGTAAAAATGGTAATCTTTGCTTTCTTCAGCAGTTTGTTTGTTAGTTTAGCAGAGCTGTTTACAGGCAACTACGGTAATTTCTTGAGTCCATCTCCTTACTTAAACCTCTTCAATCTAGATTCCGCTCTCAACATTCTACTGAAGCTGCCCTTACTAAAATTACTGACCTCCTTATTGCTAAATCCAAGGGCCACTACTCTATGGTAATTCTACTGGAACTTTCTGCTGCATTTGATGCTACTCTTTCCTGGTTCACACCCTACCCTTCTGATTATACCTTCAGTGTCTCCCTCTTCAGTAACACGTCTCCTCCCCTTCCCCCCCCTCAGTTGAGGTACCCCAAGGGTCAGTTCTACAATCTCTTCTCACTTTAGACTCCCGCACTTGGCAATGTCATCTCAACCTTTGGCTTTCAATACCTATGACACCCAGATCTGCTACCTAGCTACCTAACTAACTGCCTTGCCTCTGTATCTAACTGAATGTCTGCACTCATCTTCCGAAGCTAACATTCCCTCAACAGTTTCTCTCGGTGGCAATGGTGCAATCATCACGCTCGCTGACTTGGTGTCACCTTTGACTAAAGTCTGTCTTAAAACCTGCCACCTCCATCTTAAAAAACAATACCTGCATTTGTTCCTTACTAACGCAATATGCCACTAAGGCTCTTAAACGTGCCCTTATTATCTCCCGCCTTGATTATTGTAACCCTGTCTTATCTGGTCTCCTTCATGCCTGTCCCATCCCTCTTCTCTTGACTCTTATTTTCAAAGCTCTTCATAGTGATTTCACTACTTTCATCCCCTTATTCTTCTGTAAATTAATCCCTAACTGGTCTGTCCACTCAATGGTCTCCATTTGTCTTGATTTCTTGTTCTCATGCATGCTTGCAATATTTCCAGGGGAGCGGTTTTACTTGTGACTGCTAAAATGTTTCGTTTGTTAGAGAGAAAGGAAAAGAGGGAACAAGAGCAAAGAGGGGTAATAAAGAAAGGAGAGAAAGCAGATGATGGAGAGGGAGTAGAATTTGCGAAGATAGAAAAGAGAGAGAGGAAACTGAGACAATGTATAGGGGAGAGTGTGAGAGAGAGAGAGAGAGAGAGGGAGGATGAGACAAAATAGGAAGGAGAAAGTACAGGTGAAATAAGATGAGAGAAAGATAAAAGAGAAGAGAAAAAATGAAAGGAGGGTAGAGAGAGAGAGGAACACCCTTTTACTGACAGAGTGATGACTTTTGGACATGCAGCAGCTGCATCAGAAAAATAGAAAATATACCTGCAAAATCTGGTCACGGTTTTGGTGCTCCAGATAGCATCAGCCGTCTATATTGATTGGATCATTGGTCACCTCCATAGTCTGCAAATCTGGAGCACATACACGCCTTGATAGGATAGCTCATGCTTCCCCCTGGGCATTTGCATGAGCACTCAGAGCACATCAGCTCTTCCCTCACACTCTGATCATTCTCTCACATGCATCGCAGAACCCTGATAAGAACAACAATCATCCGTTTTTCATCCAAAAGCTGCCCTGTCCCTCCTATTGGTGAATGTGGGCTAACATGGCCACAGGTCAGTATATTTCAGGATATAAAGAGGTAAAGATGTAAATCCGGGACCCAGGACAGTCCAGGTGGCAACCCAAATATATGCAGACTAGTCATATTTTAGATACCTACAGTTGGGTGTGCATAAAGTATAGCTCCTATCAATCTTTTGCAAATACCACCAACAATCCACCTACCTCAAGTCCTACTAAGACTTGTATTTCATCAAGGGACAGCAGGCATTTATTTTCCTGCCTTCCTTGCAGTTTCAGATACATCTCTCATTGGATGCATTAACTCTAGATTCATAAATTCTTAGTGATAACAGTATGAAAACATGCTTAAAAATACCACAGACACAATTACTGTAGATTAAAAGCAAAAGAAAGCAAAACGTCTGATTTGTCTTGTCTTCCTTGCTTTTACACATGAAATTAAAGAAACAATCTCATTCAGGGAAAATAACACAGAAATAAACATTAAGAAAAACAACATATACTTGAGTCGGAAGAACAAGAAAATTATGCTTGCTTACAACTCATGGATAAACCACGGATTTGTTTTAGTTAATATGGCAACTTGTAGGCAATAATGATAAAAAACAAGTGATTTAATTAGATTGGAAAATGTTCCTAGCTATAAATGCCTTTAGCTCTTGTGGCCCATGCATGCTATGAAAATGCACCAAGTGCTGGTTAACTTAATTTGTCTCCCATGATCGCCAGCAGTCAGATGTATCTGATATCTGTATTTTAAAACACGCTGGTAATCCAGACATGTATATATAACATACAAAAAGGTTTGAGATCAACTCATCTGAGAACAGTCAGCTGCTCGAGAGCATCCCAAGTACTCTACTGTGTTGCAGCCCAGCACCAAGAAGCATTTGTACATTAGTGTGTCATTTATTATAAAAAAGCAACAGTCATCAGCACAATAAAAAATGTATACAATTTCAGGGGTACAAAAATGGTGGTATCATAGCAGGAATGACACCTGGGGTTGAGTCATTAGGGTTGAGGGGATCAAATGAGAGGTTAGTTCTCCTCCTTGAGGCTGTCAATGAAGGAGTAGTCTTTAAGCAAGCCGAGGAGCAGCCTGAGACAGTCTTGGACAGATCAGGTGGTTCCTAACAAACCAAAAAGTATATTAACCCCTTAATGACAAAGCCCGTACATGTACGGGCTCAAAATGCATTGTTTTTAACGGGTTTAGGGACCGCCCATTGTCCTTAAGGGGTTAAACAAACACAGCACATAGATGACAAGCTTCCTCAATGGCACCTTCTGTGTGAGATGTCTCCACAGTGCAAAAGTATACTGCTACAAGTAATTTAGTGAAGTATCTACCGAAACTATGTACTGTGGGCAGTGTCTGTATCTACCCAGTCCCCTAGTATGCATAAATATCTCTAAGGGGAGGACTCCCTCAATGGCCACCCATGCAATGTCCTTGTGTATATTGGGCAACCTGGGCAGCCCAGAACCTAAACGCAAGACAAACCAACAACCTCAGGCATACTTGTCATTCTGGATGTCTGGACTCACCTTAACACTTGGGTTGTCCCTCAAAAGATTCCAGGAGGATGAAATAACGCACAGAAAGATCAATTGTAATCCTGGACATATATATTATTTTCCACAAACCTATAAGATTTAGTGCCACAAGAAGTAAAATATTGCCCTGTAGTGCCTTGAACTATTGTTGCCTATTGTGCCACCTCATCATTTGAGCTGGCTCACCAACTGACAGCTAAGGTCAGACAAAGAGTTCTTTCCTGTATTTGAGTTACACTGCGTCAGCAGTCCCTACACAGATTCACATTGACCAAGAAATAATTTCTGTTCCATTTTCTGGTAGTAACTTGGGTAAGTACCAATCGTACATTCTAACCTAGGTTGACTAGGCCTGGGGTGGCAGTTCCAGTGAGGGAGCAGCTCCTCTGCTGCATAACTAGGGGACAGTGGTCACATTGGATGATCTGGATTCCCAGCGCCACTGCTCCATGAGCTGGTTGGGATCTCTGTACCTGGCCCATACACACTATGGAGCACAGTGCCTCGTTGACACAGCGTCTATTGTGAACGTACTCTGCAGTGTGCCAGGAAATGATGTTCCATCCTGACACTCACCATAGAGCACGATGGCTAAGGAGTTAAAAGTGGTGGTGGCCACGGAGCTGCTCAGGGCTAGCAGATGTACAGCTTTAAACTTGCTTGTCCTGGAAGTATCTTGCAGAAAAATATGTTGTTAATCCTTGACACGTATCTTATTTTCTGTAACACCCACAAAATTTACTGAGAAAAAGTGAACATTGAGAAAGATAGTACTACTTTTGTATAAAATTCTCTGCCAACAGGTGAGGTGAAAAAAATGACAAAAAGGCACAATAGTGAAGTGGAACTACATATGTCAATATTTCTAAAAAACAAAAAAAAACAAAGAAAAAATACCCTAATACTGATCCTAATAAGAGAAGGGGTTTCACAATATGTGGGAGAAATGAGTAAGACATATTTTAATAAGAAGTTGTGCGATCCAGTACTTGTGGAATCCAATTAAAATCTGCATTCTGCAGGCAAAGATTAGATCATTAAAAAAATCCTATTGACTATTTCATTTACTTGGAATGTTTCAAGAATAGTAATTGTTTTTAAAGTCAATACCCAAAATATTGAGTTATCAAAAGTTATGACCCCAAGAGAAATGGCATTTCACATTGGTTATTATATAGACATCCATATCCTATCCATATCAAAGTATCAATGAAAGCAATGTCTGTTTATTTATTCATTATAATTGATTATCCGAAACCTTCCACTCTTTCACATAGAAAAAAAAAAAGTAAACAAACTTACTTATTACAAATTTACATAAAAAGCCCCAAAAAATCAATGTAAAGTTTTGTGAGGTCTTAAATCATTTTAGGATGGGGTTGCAGTGCAGTCATTTATATAATGTTTCATATGTTACATGACATGTCTGCAATAAAGCTTTCACGTGTTATTTTTGTATCCATTAACTGAAAAATCCTAGTGAATAACTAAAAAGAACATAACAAAGCCAAAAATATATATCTCGTAATATATTTTTGAAGTATATGGAGCTAGCTGGTTGTTGAATATTTTCTGGCGAAATCAGTTCAAAAGCAGAAAATAATTTGTCCCACGAGTCTTGTACGATGTGTTAGTATTCAAGGCATTTACTGCCTTTCCCAAATGCAGTTTATTTTTCACATCTTACGGTATAATTTCTTAACAGTGAAATATTTATTTTTGGTAGTTAAAATGCATTTTATAAGACAAGGAGGGACAGCCATAAACTCTTAGAGGAGCATATGCAAATGTTATTTTAATGAAATCCAATTTTAGTTTATTAAATATTTTATCTACTTTTGTATATTTTCTAGGTTAAGAAATGGTTATATTCGTCATCTAATTAACACAAATATTGTGCATTTATGTATAACTACCGGGAACATGGTCATCTTTTCTTCTGAAACATTCTGTTGATTCAAGAAGAGCAAAAAGCTGAAACTAAGTGGATGGATTGGCAAAATCTTGTAGGTGTGTAAAATTAGCATTCTATAACAATACATGTGATTTTAAGATGGGACCGATTTTTGTCCACTATACCCACTTCTCTGAGACACAAGGATGAGGGATAACAGCAAGTTTTAAAGAGGTTAAAGTAGTTATGCTCCCAGCGAGAACTGAGGGCAGTTGTTTCTTTTGAGTCATGAAAGGTCTCTTTCAATCTCTTAGTGAGGATTTTATTTGGAATTTGTTCCGATATTAGTTTTTAACGACAATATGAAATAAGTGCAGAACTGGTTAGATTTTACCATTTGCTGTCTCTGATTGGCATATAAATTTGTATCAAGCTGTCACAGTTAATATTTGCTTAATGGCATAGACATGAATGTTTGGAATAGAAAATAAATGTTGGGTTTACCCCTGATTAACTATGCAAACCTATCCAATTACTGGCAGAACATACTCATAGAAACATAGAATTCGACTGCAGTTAAAAACCATTTGGCTTATCTAGTATGCCCTGATATTGAGACTCGGGTCTTAATCCCTAAAGGGCAGAGCTATTTTTTATTTTCTGTACCCTTCGTGAGAATGGCCGTTTTAACATTTCTGCGGTGTGCGTGTTTCCTCTCTCTCATTTAGTGAATCTACACTATATTTTTTTATTTAGGAAAAGAAGAGCTTTCTTTGGATACCATCATTTTGATGATATCATCTAATTTACTGTAAGAAGAATTATAAAATATGATGAAAATGTTTCTTCTTTTATTTAAAGACTTCCTCTTAAAAAAATTGTTTTTGGACAGTTTTTTGTTAACTGGATGATTTCCCTTATAATGCCATGGTGACATCACTAGGGTCTTTAAATTTAGTTACATTTTTATTTTTTTTTTTTAACAATTTTTATATTTTCCAGTTTTTTAAAAAAAAATTGTTTCATTGATTAGTGAGCTGGGCACCGTTGACCTACAAGGATGGCTGCAGTACATGGAGAGACCCTCTGGGAACTCTTATTTTGAATGGGTGTTGCCATCCTGTTAATGGCAGCATGTCTCCAAGGAGCGATTAAAGGGGCCCCTGACTTTTTCTTTTGTGTTGCTGAATGCTCCTATATAGAGGCACTTCAGCAACCACTTTTTTTTTCTAGCTTTTAAAAACGATGAATATGACTGCTCCTAGGAGCAATCATACCGGGCCCCTACAGTTTTTTGGTGTCGCTGGATGCCTCAATGTTGAGGCATTGCAAAAACACCAGCTGATCGAAGCAAGCAATTGATTAAGAGGATGCCAATCAGTCCTTGATCTAGTCTTAGACTCAGGATAGCTTTATGCCTAATCCATGTATGTTTAAATTGCCTTACTGCATTAGCCTATACCCCTGATGGGAGGCTATTCCATTTATCTACCACCCTCTCAGTAAAATAAAACTTACTTACAAAAGATCTAAACATCTAGTTTTAGGCTATGACCTCTTGTTCTAACACTTGAAATAAACTTCCATCCTGTACTTTATTACATTCCTTTAACCCCTTCAAGACCGGGACGTACCTGGTACTTCCGGGTCACAGGTCACCGGCAGACCGGGGCGTACCATGTACGTCACCGCTGATACGCGTTCCAGCGGCGCTTTGAATGCTGGGATCACGAGGGGCGGCTGCTACAGACCGCTGGGTGATCCCAACGATCAGTAGCAGCCACCCCCCCTCAATTCCGTGCACGTGATCGCTTTGCAGCGAATCACAAGCATGGAATTTAAATATTTAAAAAAACACTGCGGTCTTCAAGGGAAGACGCAGTTTTCAAATGCCGGTCCGGAAGGGGTTAAGTATGTTAATGTTCTATCACAATATTTCTGTTTCCTCCATGCTATATATATTGAGTTCCCTTAGTCTTGCCTGCAAACCCTTTATTATTTTGGTAGCCCTCCTCTGAGCTCTCTCTAAAATCTCAAAATCCTTCTCCACATCGGATCTCCAGAACTGTAAAAAATACTCTAGATGTGGTCTGACCTGTAATCGCCTCCCTCTTTCAGATACTAATGTCTCTAGCTATACAACCCAGCATCCTGCTTGCTTTTTGTAACATGTTATTGCATTGCCTGCTTACCTTTAAGTTCTCAGAAATAATTACTCACAAGTCCCTCCCTTCTGTTGCCACTGATGGAACAGGGCCCCCAATGCTAAATGCTGCATTTGGGATTTTTATATCCCAAGTGCATTATTTTACATTTATCGACATTCAACTGCAGTTGTCACACTCACTAAAATCTTAAATAGCGTGCCATCTGGCTTGTTCCACCAGGAATGTCTACTCTGTTGCAAACCTTTGTATCAACTAGAAAAAGACATACCTAACCATTAAGACCTTTTGGAATATTCCTAATAAATAATATTAAAGTATGGGACCCAATATTGATCCCTGAGGTACCCCACTAGTAACAGGACCTTCCATCTTCATACTCGGGTGATGTCCTTTATTTCTCCAGTAAGCCGGTGTCTTTGAAGGGTGGCAAGAAAGATCCTTCAAGCACCAAAATGTGTGTAACCAGTCAGTGTCCTATCTGTCATTGTAACTGGTAACATCAACATATCTGCCTGTGGATTAAAGCTATAATTTGCGAGAAGTCTATGCAGGTGATTAAAGGATAGAGATGTGCTTTTACTTTTTTGTCCAAATCATTCTTCTTGACAATATAATAACAGGAAGGTCATCTCATATCCCATTCTTGTCAGAGTGATGCATTGATACACAAGGCACAAAAAGCTACGCTTCTGAATAAATGCATATTGTCTTGAAATAAATAATACTATGTGTAGTATTTGAAAGCTATCAGGTATTTTAAGAACGCTTCAACATTATGTTTTACGAAGTAGTTTTATTCCTTGAAATTTCACTTGCTATGGAGTATTTTACACTGGCAATATCATGTTTAATCCTGAATACCTGGACATACGTACACGTGGAGAGGCGGCTTAGGACAGCATTTTTAATTATTGTCTTCTGTGTTTGATAATAGCTGTCAGAACTTGGAGAACATAACACAAGTAAGGTGTTAAAAAGTGAACGTATAAAAATATAACTCAAGTACAAGCATTCCAAGATATCTCTAACTTTATTGATCTAAAGCAAAACACACTTTTTACAAACTTTACTCAAACATAGTGAAAAAATGTGAACAGGTCGCCGTGACAGTACAAGGTCTTGTTCAAGTGATTATGGTTGTTAAATCTGTTAAAATATATTGTCACTGTTTTTTTGTGTTAATAATGTTTTTTTTATTACTAGATTTTCAGATTGTTCATTATAGTTATGCCTCACACTCACTCCTGTTTATCTCTTTGTGCTTACCTGACCACCTGCGTGTAGTGATGGGAAGTTCGGATCATTGAAGTGAATCGGATCATTTCGATTCGTTCACTGAAATGATCCGATTCATGATCCGAATCTTCGGATCACTCAGTGTGCCTGCACGGAGTCACTGTTTTCCAGTAACTCCATGCAGGCATACTAACGATTGGCCCCGCCCCTTTCATTATGAATCCTCCCCCCTGCCTCCAGTGATGTCAGTGAAGGCAGAGAGTCGTTCAAAGATTCGGATCTTACAGGGATCCGAATCTTACAGTGATCCGGATCACTGTAAGATCCGGATCATTGTAAGATCCGGATCATTGTAAGATCCGGATCATTGTAAGATCCGGATCTTTGAACGACTCTCTGCCTTCATTGGCATTCTAATCATTCAGAGAATGTCACCATACTGTTATAAATAATACATTAATAATCACTGCCCCCGGGATTTATATTCCCCTTTACCTGCAACTGCACCTTAAGCTAACTTTATTAAATTCATTAAATTAACCCTTACCATTAAATTAACCCTAAACACCCCATCAACCATGACTGCACCTAAAATTAACCCTTAACACCCATCAACCATGACTGCC
>VKOC01000005.1:31295037-31325627 GCA_009364415.1 Spea multiplicata
GGGGGCGGCATTTTAAACTTCGCCCCAGGCGGGGTTACGCCTTCGGCCGGCCCTGGTCATTCGCTTTATAAAAATAGCTAGTCTACCATTTTTTCAACAGGTAATATCTTTAAGAACTGATTTCCAAATTAAAAAGAGGCTCTACCCTATCACTAAAAGGAGGGTTGGCGACTAAAAACCTGGCATTTAAGCCCAGTAAAAGAGTGGACACAAACATTCATGCCATAGTCTACATGTTGTCAAAAGTCCATGTTATCTACTAGGTGGCTGTATTTTGAATTATAAGTTAAATAAATATATCTTTCCGTAGCCTCATATTTTCAAATCAGAGCGGCTAAAATGACAATTGCCGTTTTACCCACCTCTTGTAATCCCTGCACTGGTTTTAGCCTTTTTTATGCATAACATATACATGTGCTTAGAGTGTTTTTACAATACAATATACGCACCCTTAAACATATTCTACCAGGGGGGAGGTGATGTTGACAACACATGTACTTGCCCTACAGAACAGTGTTCCGATATTACCACTAAGGAAGCGGGGGTTTAGGACAGAAGCAGTAGATGACCCAGAAAATCACATAATGCAAGTGGCATGGTGCCAACTCAAAGCAATTTCCTAATCTAATATGTTTGATCACAGCCATGTTGCATTTAATTGTTACAAGACATATCATCATATTAGTAACAGCAGATTAGTATTCATTAGTGTTGTCTAATTTATCATTTTTGAGCAACCAATTTAAATATATAAATACATTTAAAAAAAAGTAAGTCAGAGATTTAACATTTTGGTTTCCCAGCTACACCTTATCCCACCTTATCCATGGTCTGCTTGTTTGCATTTTCAAGAACCACTGGTACAGGCAAAAATGCAGATTTCAATCAGACAAGTACTTGGAATTTAAACGGTTAAGGGTTCTTTAGAAATATGTTTTGCAATTATTCAGACTAGATGGTGTAATGCACATAAAGGTATACCACATAAGGTAGGAATAGTGGCGGTAGAATCTGTACTGTCAATCTACCTGCTGCAATAGAAATGCTGGAAATGTTGGAATTATGCATAAAATACATTACTTCAGATTTTTTATGACAAATATTACATACAACTTAGTGGCACCTCTATGGCAGTATCAATATGAAAAGCACATATTTTGGGCCCTTTTGGAGATCGATGCTAGATACACCAATGACATAATGATGATATGGCGGGGGGTTGAAAACAGTGTTCTTTCATATAGAAATAATCTGGACTCACCAGTATGCCTCACATTTGAATACAGTCAAAAAAGTATAAATCTTAACCATTTCTTTTTAAGGGGGATATTTGAATGACTTTTTATTTAGGAGGCCTACAGACCGCGACACGTTATTACATTTTAAAAGCTCATCCAGAATATAGCAAAAATATATTCCATATTCTCAATTCTTGTGAGTATCACGTAATATACAACCAAATATTACTATACAATTAGATCAAATGCAACAACGTTTTCTTTCTCAAGGTTACCCATTACGTTTATTGTTACAAGCCAGGGAACGAGCGATGAGCAAATTTTAAAAAGAATGACTCTTTCAAAGCAAATTGAACCAAAGTTGCAAAGATGACTGATCGTATTCATTGCACCGTACAATATACTTCTGCTTCTAAGTACATCAAAAATGCTAAAGGATCGAATTGAAGACACTAGCATATTATAAAACACTGTCATCTTCTTTCTATAATCCACCAATAATTAGTTTGAAAGATCACTTAATCTTAAAGATCTTCTGTCGCCGGCAGATCCGGTAAAATGCTATCTAGCTAGGTAAACCAAGCTGTTTAAAGTTACAGGTGGACACATAATACACGGAGACAGATTCTTGCACCCTTACACAGGGAAGCAGATTAAAATCCACCACCAAATAACTTGTCAAACAGATCATATGATCTACAAAACTTCCCATGTGGTCTAGGTTATATCAGTAAAACCAACCTCACTTTGAAGGACAGCGATCAGAACAACATACAGGACTTCCTAGAATTTCTTACAGAGAGAAATATTTTGGATCAGGGCGTTGAACACTAAATGGCCCTTTGAGTTGAATGACTTTGTATCCTTTAAAGATTTCTTGATCCACAGATGACTCCACAATTCTTGCAAATTCCCTAATTTATCATTATTTTATTTAAATATATACATTTACACAAACTTGGGAGTTCTAACTTTAGAAAAGCTCCATGTTTGTGGTACAGTTGCATCACATCATTTAACAGCCTTGGTGCATAACATAGCAATCAAGTTTAATGTATAAAAAAAAATGCCTATGATGCAGTGGGATTCACCTAAGAACACAAAAACCTCCCAAATTTTTGCAACCCAACACTCAAGAACAAGCATGGCTCTTATGTGGATTTCTTGCTAGTCAACAGTTTATGGAGCATAATCAGTGCCTTAATGATGTAGACTCTTCCCCTCCTAAGGCTTCATTTTTTATGACTTTTATTCATGGTGTATAAAAGCTGCAAACAAAGTATACAACTAGAGTGTTCATGGAGACAAGATGCTGCGGCCGCAAATAACTTCATCTCGGCAAATGCGCTTGCTTCCTCTGAAGATAACATTTGCTTTCTTAATGAAAGTTGTTTTTTTTTTTACACTAGAGCTGGAAGCTGTATGAAGAAAGGAAAAAAAAACCCAAAAGATGCTGCACTGGATTTGGGCTGCTGTCTATTGGCAAAAGAGCAATTACCCTTTTTTACTTCAGACGTGCATTTGAGAGGAGTGCGTAGATCAGATAAAGCAGCCAGGCGCTATTCAACTTCAACCTTGAAATTTTTTTTTTTTTTTGCCTTGCCTCCTTAAGAAAGGGTGGCAAAATCAATACAGACCAATAATAACTTCACATTTGTGGAAGCAACATGAATGGTTCTCCAAAATATTGAGACACTTCCAAGTACATTTCAGCAGAGCTGATATTTATCAGAAGTCATTTGCCCTCAAGCAGATGCTTTCTTTCATTGTACTCCTGTCACAAATGACTAAGATTTATGACAGACAATTACGGCATCTGCAGTTTGCAGCCTTATAATCAGAGCCATTATTTAACGATTGGTGCAATAAACTGACTGTTACTGTTTATCAGATATCAGTCAGTTCTGGCTATTTTCTTGAGCTCCCAAATCACAGTATGGTGCAACCACTGGCTTTTAATGGCCACTAGGAATCACAATTTTACTGAATGCCAAGGGGGGGGAGAGTAACCAATTACACATGAGCGTGGGGCCCTCACGTTTCAAATGTCTGTGGACATAACTATCTCCTTACGGCGGCAGAGAAGAAATAACCGCCCTACTGCAGCAGATAAGAGGCTTTTATTTAGACTCAATGCATACATTTCTTTCTTATTCCGTTTTTTTTTTTTTTATCATTGTTAGGCAAATCCATGCACATACAGAGCGGAAGGATGCGCCCAGAAAAGCACATAAATTTGTATGCTGAACCCTCCTGCTGAGCACTCAACAGTCCTACGGTTAGGCTATTAGTGGTACAATCGTTGAAAAATAAATACACGGTTCAGATCAACGTGTGCCCATGAGATATATTTTATTCAAATACCACCGTTTCCGAGATGGTAACAAAGTGACTGGGAAATGCATACATTTGATAACTTGAATCTAAATTTTAAAATCTTGTATGAGGATTTTCTTACAGTGTCGGCCGGTTTTGCTAGGTGGTGATTTGTGAAATTATGATTTATTTAAAAAAGACTTAAATAATTGTGAGCGTAATAAGTAATGAGGTAGCAAGTATAAGTAGTATATAATATTTATCTTGAAGTACATATATATATTTTTTTTAAAAAAAAATTTTGATAATGACTTTAAGCTACAGAAAATAGCTTTATTTTATTCGCCTACAGCAGGTAAATCATATCCTTCTTTTTAACATTAAATAAAACTCTCAATTCATATTTAGTACACGTTCCCTTTGCATAGCTTCATCCCTTATCATTGTGTCATGTCTGAATGTATATAATGCTGCTTTTTATTGCTTACATTGCTTTTAATATATTAAAGCCTATTGCAAAACATATTTTGTCCACGAGAATCACCTGAGTTCATCCCTTAGTATGCACTGCCCCTGTAGCGCGTCTAGCGAGCCGCGTGCTGAAGAGGGCGCCACTGTGTTCACAAGAGCTAAATGCATTAGAAGCGTGTGAACGCATGCACAGATACACAGTATTAAGTCCAAACTACGGTATTATTTCTAATGTTTTTTTACAAAAAATGGTGTTAGGATGTTATAATATTCTGAGTGTGTTTGTCATATTCACACTGATATCTGAATAATGATAATAATAAAATAGTATATTATTTCTTATCTGACGAACGGTAATAATTAGACTACCAAAGAAAAAAAGTGACAAAGTTATGGTTTTGATTCCATAATTGTGCAAACCCTAAATAAACTATACATTAAACATGTAACACATATATAAAATAATGATAGTTATGGTTTTCATTCCACTTAATGCCAAACTAAGGACCTATACATTAAACATGTTATAATGATAAATTATGCAGAAATGTTCTCTTCTCTCAATGCTACCATTATTAAAGTTGAATCTTTCATACTGAAATTAAAAAAAATCCCACTTTAATTTTTAAATACGTACACAGCATGAGTTGGTATCGTTATAACCAGCCTTTTCTACTGACATCTGTATCACTCAACTAAAGGAGATCAGACATACCAGCTAATCACTCCATAAGTGCGTGATTACTTTACAAATGACTGCCATTACTTCCTGTAATTTATAGAAATGAGCCTGTATGTCACGATTACAGAAATGGAATTCTGTTTTCAAAGCTTTAAATAAAATAATTGTTTTAATCAAGCTTCGAAAACCCATCTCTAAAGCATTAGCTTGCAAAAGGTTCTTCCATAGATTACATAGTTCTGTTCAGAATTTCTTATGATATGTCCTTGTAGGCGATGCTAGCCATGCTTCCTTGGCTGCAATTTATGTTTTCATGTACAGATGTTATACAAAAAATAATAATGATAATTTTATATATATGAAATATTCCATCCTGTTGCCATCCTGAATAAATTGGGTGGAAATATAATTTGTCAAGTGGTTAGTTGCATAAATGCGGATGAATGCACATGTTCATTCATTGGTTATGATTGGTTATCACTGTTGTTTTTATTTTGACGGTAAATGTTTATATACTGGGTCAAAATATGTTTGGCTAATAAATGGTTAACCCCTTCCGGACTGGCATTTGAAAACTGCGTCTTCCCTTGACGACCGCAATTTTTTAAAAAATATTTAAATTCCGTGCTCGTGATTCGCTGCAAAGCGATCACGTGCACGGAATTGAGGGGGAGTGGCTGCTACTGATCGCTGGGGAAACCCAGCGGTCAGTAGCAGCCGCCCCTCGCGATCCCAGCGTTCAAAGCGACGCGGGATCGCGTATCAGCGGTGACGTACCTGGTACGTCCCGGTCTGCCGGAGACCTTTGACCCGGAAGTACCAGGTACGTCCCGGTCTTGAAGGGGTTAAAACTTATAAATGATGTAAAACATTTAATGAAGTTTGAGTGTCGCGGTGCTGTGTTATACGCAGACAAAATAAAAATCCATAGTTGACGATTAATAAAGTTTTTTGTTTTTTTAAAATAAAGAATTGTCTCTTGTGTTATTTAGAGGGGGTACCGGAAAGTGGACGCTACTTCATTCAAGTATCTCTATTCAAATGTGCTGCACAAGGAAAAGAACCTTAGAAGGTGGGTGCAAAGGGGCAACTGTCTTTGGGCTAGTTAGTAACTCCTTGGCACAGTAGGTACAGCCTACACATAACTCTCAAATTATCTTCAGGTGTATTTCAGGCTCTGACTCAACAGGGTTCCCCAAAACTACTATGTACTCACAAAACCCGAGCTACAGAACTCAGACATTTTAACAATCGTAAACATGAATCACTATGTGAAAGCACACAGTATTATATTTTTCCATTTGATCCACATTTTACATTCTGTATGGCCATGAGATCCGTGGAGGTGATTTGTAGTTTTGCACATATGGATGAGAAATAGATTAGGGATTTAAGCAAAGAAATCATTAGTCATTCCCTTTAAGTATTGCATAGAGCTTAACAATGACCAAAACAAGTGGTACTTCTTAGACCTGTACTGGTCATCTGGCCAACTGAGAAAATGATTGGTGGGATGTTGCTACATAATGGAGGTCAGGTTTCTTTACTGACACTTACATGGCAGATCCAGCCCTTTTATGTGTGAAGACAGGCTGGACACTCAAGGCTTCATGCTGTATAGGTGTAATAGCATAGCTTGAGGCCGCGTGCATCCAGCAGGCAGACACAAAGATTTATCGGAAACAGGCCTTAAAGGGCCAGGGCCAATTTAAATCCCCAGTCCACTACAGTAAAAGAAAATGTTCCAATGTTGCTATACCACACCTCTGAACTAGCTGTTCCAAACGTTACATTGCAGAGACTCAGCAGAAAGCCTAGAATAACTATGGAGCTGCACTTGTAGTGCAGAACAAGCACATTATAATTAAGAACTATTAAACTCACGCTGTGATGTGCTGTATGTTAACCTTTTATTGATGAAGCGCAGTGAGGACAGTGTCTGTATCACTGATATAGAAACAGCAAACACCATTATAATTTACAGCCCTAGGGGGGAGATACATTGGAAGAAGTTGATGAAGGTGGAGAAGTAATAATTCTGCTGGGTTACATTGGGTTATATTCAGCCCTGTAGGGTGCATTTCATCCGTATTATTTTAGTATACCTGCTAAGATTTCATTACTTTTTCGTTACAGAACTGGAGAGTTTTCAGGTTTTTTTTGTTCAGTCTGTTAGGTCTTTTAAGGACCATTTACAAACAAAGAACAATAAAGGCTGTTCACATTATCATATATGTCCATGGTTGCTACGAATTGTCTAATGTATGCCATAAAAATATACCCATACGTAGGAACTCCCTGTGTTGGACCTGTAGTCTCCGGGTGAGACTCTACTTGCTTGGGTCCCCAGGTCAGTTTCATTTTTCTCCAGGCATTGGAGCGGCTTTTGCCCATGTCCACTGCTTGCCCCCTCACCACCCAACAGCAAGTGTGACAAACAGCCAAGCCGTCTTAGCTAAGACAGCTTATGAGTAAGCGCCAGTCGGTCATGAAAGGCGCTAAGCCTATAAATCTCCCCGTACACTAGCACTGGCTAATTAATAAAATATACCCGCATCAGATCCTTGTGTGCGAGGTCTTCTTTTCCTTTTCGTTGTAACCTTAGGGAGACAACTAATTCGCCAAATAGGTTAAAGGCCATGAGCATATGTAGCAGCCTAATGGTTCGTATTATTATCACCCATTGTGTGTTTAGTAAATGCACAGATCTTTAAGTGCTTTTCACATCCTTTTAAAGTGACCATTGTGGGATCAGTCCTGCCATTTCCCCCCTTAAAAGTAACTGTGGATACTTGTTAAGCTATACACACGCTGTTCATTATTCTTGGAGTAGATGCTGAATTTTAATATATATGTGTAATACATAAAAAAGACCTAATTAACGCATACCTAAAATGTACAGCCTTGCAGTTCTCCTTTTTCTTCCAAGGTTAAGGTCATGTTTTTCTAGAACATTTTTATATAAAAAAGGAATGGTTTGGAAAAATGGATTGATCTGTTTTATTATATTTCATTGCACCTCAGCCAGCGCACATCTTGGGCAACGAGACAAGAAAGTATCTGCTTTATCAAGCTGATTATAAAGCTATCCATGGATTGTCAGCAGGTGTTTCTGAAAAGAGTGATCAGTCACTATTCAGAGGCACACACAGATGGCAATTTTCTATTGCACCTCTATGGCTGCCCTCCACATTGAAAGAAAAAAAAACAGAGAATTACATGAGCAGAAACATAGATGAAAAACTGAAGAAAAGCAGGGGGAAAAAAAGAGAAAAGCAAAACATATAGAAGTAATACAACTACAGACAAAATGAAATGAAAGAGCTCAAAGAGAGATTAAAGATAATCACTAGTATTTTGTGAAATAGTTACAATTACATACATCGTAGGGACTTATTTTTAATTTTCCCTTTTATTGTCATCAGTTCTAGTTCAGAGAGCATAAAGGTAGATAGAGAAAGAGACAGACAGATAGATGGATGTAAGAGGCTTCCATTCCAGAGAGATAAAGCTCTTTTTTGAACTTTTGAACATATTCCATAAATGAATCACAAAAATCATAGGTTTTTTTAAAAAAAACATTACGGTATTTCACATTTGGCTGCAATATATTTTTTACAGATATTTCTTGTGCTCATTTTAGTTCATAATTGCTATACGTGTTAACGCTTCTTTGCTGTGGGGAAATATTTACAACTCACTAGCACAATTTTGTAGACCAGCAGTTTGCCCTTCCTCCGTGATAATGCTAAAGACATCAAATATCGTTATGATGGCATGCATAATGTCAACCACAAGCGTTGCTAAGAAAGCTCTAGGGTTTCACTAGATTCATTAGAGCAGCTCAAGATCACAATTAGTTTAATGCATTTTTGATTGAGATGCCCGTGTTCAATTTGTGAAATCCAAAATGTGAGGGCTGTTTGAACTGGAGATGAGCACCACTGGAGCAGCGGCGGTTGTAGGCATCTTAAACATTCATGAACTGAAATGTTTTCTGGCACGGATACGCCTGTTTGCGACACATGACGCCTGAAGGCCTGATCACCACTGTTGTGGCCTGTTTTGTTAACCACACAATATATCTTATGTCCTTATTCCATGCATACGTGATGGGAGTTAAGCACCAAAAACAAAACATTGTGACAATGAGAACTTGATGTAAAAGACATGGCAGTAATATTATACCCCCTCCTCCTCCTCCCCCCAAAATTTCAGTTGCCCAAATCAGGACACCTGTGTTGACAGTTGTGGCAAGAGGAGAGGATGGGTGGGGATATGGGGGTGGGAGGCATTAATACTAAATTATGACATTAATATGAAATTATGACATGTGTGATATAGGCTAAGACACCAATATAGTAAAAACATGATATTTATATTTGAAATGAAAACTATTTGTAAATATAAAAAGTTAATTGTTCTTCACATAAACCACAGGTGATGTCTGAGTGAGTGAGCGCAACACTAAGACACACTCATTAGGCCTCACTTTGAAGTTGGACATAAGGACATTAATATTTATCATTTATACATATATATATATATATATATATATATATACTTGAAAACCGAAGTTGTTTGTGTGGTCATTTGCAAAGTCCCTGGAGTGCCGGTAACTATTTTTGGACTTTATATATATATATATATATATATTTATTCTAGCACGTGCCCATGTAAATTAATTGATTTTAAGTGTTCTGTATGATTGAGATCGGAGAATAAATGAGAGTATAATATATATATATATATGTCTTAATGTGCTGATTCAAAATGACACCTAAGGAGTGTGCTTTAGTGTTGAGCTCACTCTCTCATATCCTGTATACTCTCTCATATATACATAAATACTCACACACACCTTAACACTAGTAGAACAGAGAATTTTCTTTGACAGAATAGGGGTTAACAGCATACCTACAAAATAGATCACTCCAGAGAGCTGTTGATTATATGTACCTCTACAGCTATTATCCCTTTACAGGGAGAGTGCGTCTCTCTGTGTATTAGGGGCTGTCCTTTAAACCTGATTGCTCAAATACCAGCAACTAAATCACTCCTAAAATAAGAAAATGAAGCAACTAAATTCTCTTTCGAGCCGAGCAGTCTGAAGTGATACAAATGATCGTTTAAATGGCATGTCAGCTAAGGGGCTAAGGAGTAGGGGTATTCCCATAAAATCATCTGAGTAACCCTTCAGCTAGAGTAGAGGATGCTCTGCAACTCCCTGAAATTGCATTACATATTAAGTGTGTGTTTGAAGTCAGCAGGGAGCCTTCCTAAGATGTTCTCAATGCCTAATTTGATACATATTGTGCTATAAACTGCGGCAAGGAGCTAGTAATGAAGAAAGTAAAAAAAAAATATGGATGAGCAAAATAGGAGCTCTCATGGATGGAGTGTTTTTAAATCAGGTGCATAATTTACCCAGCATCAGACGTTCAGACCACATGGAGGGTACATTACTAAATTGGACTTGCAAGCAGATAGAAAGCAGCTTCCTTTAATAAGCACTTCTTCAACTTATTGGCTCTACAATTACTCACACCAAATTATCAGCAGCTGCTCAGTGTTTGGTGATTTATCTCAGATAAGAAATCACGTTTGTTTCCAATCAACAAACCATTCAAGGACTCTCTAGAGTTTTTACCAACTATAGTTAGATCGTAAGCTCTATGAGACAGGAGAATCTGATTCGATAGTACTTTTCTTATTTTTGTATGTACAAAGATTGCCTGATTAGACTTTTTAACAGGGCTTGTGCTTTTACTTTGCAACAGTCCTGTAGTAAAGGTATGATGCAATTTAACCAAGTTATAATTTGTTGGTTTTTTTAATTTCAAAATGGTTGTTAATGGTATTAACCTTTTTGTTATTCATACCTTCTCTCATATAATGTCATGTATTAATTCCCAAAGGTAAGATTTTAGTTAAAACCAAACCGTAGCTGAAATATTACACATTATTTTAACATACGTGTAATCTTCAATTATATAGACTAGCAAAATCAGCTTGCATCTCCAGAGGCAGCTTTACTAAGAAAAGTGTATGTAAAGAAACGTATAAACTAGGATGCCATTAATGATTGCTTAAGACTGGGGATTTAAACTGGCCCTGGTATTTTACCACAATATATCTTTTTCAAGATATTTGAAATAAAACATTTCAGCCTTTACGAAAAAAACACATGCTTATTTCACTTCCAATGCTATAATTGTGGCTTAGGTTAGGGCCCAACAATTGTGGCTTAGGTAGGGCTTCCCCTCACTCTTATGGTATCTAGGTCTACTTTAAGGAGAGCATTAAGATACTGTATATCATATCCCAACACTCCTGTAGAGACCAGGAGCGTGAGGATAAGAATAAGAGCATAACTAGACCATTCCCTAGGGACAATAAGGTAACCCCAATTTCTTCTTACCCCAGTGCCCCCCGCAAATCCTGAGGGCAGTTCCACTAACAACTTCATCACAAGAAACTAGCTGGAGAATAATTTGTTATGTGTTCCATATCATATTATTTGATAACTTTCCTGGTTCAAGTGAAAAAAATGATGGCAGGGTTCATTAAAAGAACCCATTTTCTATAAATGATAGTAATTCTCGCTGGGTGATAGGATATTTTATGAGTAACCTATATAGCATATATGTATGTCATAATAATTGTCATCTTTCCTTAGAGCTTCAATTTCCACACATAACCTACAATCACCTCTTTTTTCTAGTTTACATGAATACACCTTTTTCCCCAACTTCTTTCTTATTTTGAGTATTGGTTTATGGTATTGTTGCTAAATTGAAAGCATATAACTCTATTGGAAGCTACGCATCACACTACATTTCTGTAGCAGCAAATAACCATTGTGTTTTTGTAGTATTTGCATCTATAGACAACTATTTTTTTCTGAAAAGAAAAAAGCAATCCCATTAATAAATTAATTGAAAAATCCAATAAGGGTCCCCAGTTATATGCCTACAAGCTAGGAAGAAAACTATTAACGCACTGATACTTTTTCATTGTAATTTTTTTTTAAATCCCAAAGTTTACATTTTTCAATAAATATCCAGTACTATAAGCTTGTATAGAATTCAGAAAGTTTGCATGTAACAAGGAGAGGTGAAGCTCTACAGTAGACCTCCATGGGACAACACTGGGTTCCAACCCATTTTTTTATCATTTTAATATTAAGGCCACCCAATGTGTACTAAGTTACTTATTAATCTATTACATTTTTTTCTTTGTGTGTGACGGTCAAGAAAAATGATCCGCTGTACAGAATACCATCAATAAATCATTGGAGTGGATGTTGTATCCAAGCTTAGATATGCCAGCCATTTATCCTATGAGCACAGCAGGGAAATATGGATTAACCTTTTCATAGCTAGGAAGTGTGAGGTCAACAAGGTATCTTACTAGTTTATGAAAAAGATTATATGTTTGTCTGTCTGGGTTTTAAAAGGCAAGAACATAGGGATTGGACTGGCAGGCTTACAAACAATTCAGTGAGCGCTGTAATCTATGTGTCTGCAGGCCATATTTAATCCCCTCTACAGCGAGCTGTAGGGATAATACAAAGACATACCGTATCTCCATCCCCTGTGTATCGAAAAGTTCATTCAACCCAAAACTCTACTCAGCTCAATGGTAAAAGTTTGGTAGAATGCTGTTTATTTTGTATGAAAGTACTTTTGCATTGTAAAGTAGCAGCCAATGTAAGGACAGAGGGGATGTTGCAGCGGGTTAGTCATGTAAGGATTTATTGGGGTATGCTAATACTCTGATAAGACTGATACTGGTTCTGGCACTAGGAGTGAGACAGATTCGCACTTCTGCAATGCCATCCTGATGATGATTTAGGTGACATAAAGTTAGATAAACATATACTGAGGTTTGGGGAAGTAAATATTTTTAATAAAATGCTGCAAAATGCAGAAATATGTTCCTAATTGGCGATACAAATCTATGGTACATAGTAAAAAAAATATGATATATATAGATAGATAGATCTACATGCAACACATTAGACTTGCAGTCTAGTGTTAGATGCCTACCCAAATTTGATGACAGTCACATTAAAGTGGGTACTTTTATAAGATTTCACTGCAATGATTAAAATCTAGCCATGCACTGGCTATTCATTAATGTCTTCTTTGCCTCTGAGTGCCTTCTGCAAGAGTACAGTCAATGCTCTCCAGCTGTCACTCAAAGGGTTAAAATGGCCAATTACAAGAGCACTAATTTAATACAAATTTTCTGCAGAAAAATCAGCATGAAATATGCAGCAATTTATGGACTCCCTTTGATCCTCAAACATTTATACAGTAGAAAGCGAGACATTAAAACTACAGCGTGACTAATGTGCTAAAAAAAAACCTTGTTCTTCCTAGGTTAAAATATACCAAATCCCAGTACATTATACAACATAACATAATGTGTTTATATATTTATTGACAGGGCAAATATTGCTATGAAATTATTAACGGGATACAGCCCTTCACAGATTGGAATCCTGCTAATATCTAAAGGCAGAGAAAATAAAAGAGTCTATTCTGCAAGACTTGAAATGTACAACACATCACCTTGGGTATTAACGATCTTGTGCATTTTCTAAATACCGTTCAATTAATAAACCCATTCACTTCTGATCATGAAGATCCTATTTAATGGCACATCATGTGTGCTAAACACAGTTACAATGCCAATGTTATCAGAAAGTCTAAATTCCCAGAAGATAAACATCAAATGGGTTTCTTGTTTTCAGGTAGGGATTTTATCTTTGACCGGCTTACCTGAAAAGCGTCGGAGAAGGGCTGCCAGGTAGCTCACAACTAAAGCTGCCTAAAGTCCATTAGGAATGCAACATGCCCAAAGTGAACTAACCAATCTCATCAAAAACAATAGCTTTCTAATGTATAGAACATAAATGCATAAAAACCACAAAGGGAACACAAAACGGATACAGTCAACGAGTAAATTATATCTAAGGCTCTTGTTACTTTTGACACAAGGCGGCTGTATGTGCAAAGGCTATCAAAACACACAATAAAGCTTCAGGCAGTGGCTCAAAATCTGTAAATATTAGCAGTCCATGGGAGATTTGCCCCAGTGCCCTCCTCACTAGGCCTCCTCTAAAAAATGCCAATTGGTAGCCTCATGTCATTTTCACCCTGGGACATGGAAGCCCAAAATGAATCTTTGAAAGGTTCCAGGAATAAAATGCATTCATGCTCAAATCCACCTAATTTGGCAGCTGGAATAAGGAAGATCACTGCTCACAGAAAGGCTCATTGCAACCCAGCTCAGTTGAAGCAGCTCAAATTCTATCACCATGAAACACATGGGCTACACGACTTGAAAATGCCAGTAAGGCTGCAGATTTGTGGGGGGAACACCAAGATTTTGTAGACTAGCGCTCAGGACTGGTCTTAGTATAAGACCACCCAGGAATCTTTGGTTTTGTAAAGCCTTTTCTTCTGCATGATTCCAATCATACTTACGATATGGCTTAAAAAGCAACAGCAATCTCTTAACCCTATGGTTTGCAGCACTGTGCAGTCACTGAGTAGTATTCGAAAGTTCCATGTAGTTTTGGGGGGGCGGCATTCTAAATTGTTGAATAGTTTGAGTATTCAGGTCTGTATGGTGTGAGACATTTTTATCAAACTGCTGCAACCTTTGTTGGGCAAAGTGCAGGAATTAAAAACTTTTTACTATACATAATATCATTTTTTACCCATTTGTGTTTCAATCAAACATATTGTTCTCTAAAACATAAAACTAATTTAAAGAGCGGGGGAACAAGGGTACTTTTGTCTTGGCTGCCATTAGGTCTAGGATCGTCTATGTTGGAGTTGTACCCAACTTCCCCTCAGTTCTAGCTTTTTACACTGGGCTGAGAAAAATGGCTAGAACACAGAAGTATATAGAAATAATAAAGACAATGTTTGATTGTGTAGGCTACATCCCTGCTGTGAGTCCATATCCGTTCAGTGACTTGATACTTTACATTACTAGATACTTTACATTGGAAATCAGGCTGTAGCGGAAGGCATGGGTCAGCATCCATTTATTCTAATGTAATACATTACCACTCCACTTCCATACTTCAGGAGATAAGTCACGGAAGAAAATTGTGATGTTTTTAAATTCATATTTGCTATATCAAATGTGTAGTAGACTGCTTATCAAGTTCTGACACCGCGGCCTTTACAAACCCAAGACATTTAGATGATTTTCAATCAGTATTCATGTTTCGTGAATCCGTGAGTCTCTAAGATTTACTGATGTCAGACAGCATCAGAAGCCAAATAAGGATTTTGTAAACACGGAAAGGAATCGTGATTTGTTGATTCGCATCACAAGGTAATGGAACATAAGCAAACACAAATCAACATACGGTATATACATCCGTTCCGGAGATACTCTTCCATTGCAGTTAACTGTGCAGAGATGGGATTAAAATGGCCATTGACACCCACCCTGTTAACTCTTGGCAACATGGATTGCATTTTAACTCCAGCCTGCTTCACTACTTGGGGTGTTGAATTAAATATCAGATGCAAACGAGTGGCAATGATTCTACTTGTTAAACATTAAAATATGGTCGATAAGGGATTTTACAAATATTTTCAAACAGAGAGATGTGTAATTTATACAGAGAAACATGTTCTTTTTTTAAAATCCATTTATCTAATGAAGTTATGAAATATTTTGATTATTATAATACAAATGGCAATTCAATTATTTCAGAAAGGTTCTCATTTACATTAAGCAATGCTTTCGTCTGTTGAGGGACGATCACTTAACTCATTGTGTTTTCAAATTTTTTGTGACTTTTTCTTCTGTTCTTTAATTTTGCTTCTTAAAGTCACATGCACACTTGTAATGAGAGTACTGGAAACGAGATTCTAAATGATTCACTCAACTGACAAAACATCTGATACTTAACAAAATCGTTTCAGCTCCATGGGTGGCGAGTAGTTGATTAAGTGGATTAGATAACATGTAAAACACATGAAAACACTATAATAGATCAATGTGCTGCTCATCCAGCTTAGTGACTGACACAGATGCATGTTTGGAATTGCTAAGACATATACTCATACTTTGGTTTTACCCAATAAGTTAATGTCCCATATTTATTGTCTTCTTTTGGTAAACAATAGAATATTTTGTAAGATTGCATCAACAATTCTATTGTGCAGATAACCATGGTCACTTCACTGCCGATAACCAATAACCAGTTCAAGGCTCCTTTGCCTAAAAGGGTATTTTTGGTTTGTTCTGGCTTAGGACAATACATTTCAATCAAAGCATCAAGACACTGAAAAATAAGCTACGGAAAGTGTAATCCTAGTTAATATTGGAAGGAATCATTTTTACTCAAGTACATAATGGAAGACCCTTTTGTCTCTACTAATGTATGAATAAATACGAAATACATGCCGCTTGTCTCATGCAAGATAATTGTAGATAAAGTAGAATATACGGTATCTTCTTTTTTTCCCACAATGAGACATTATCTTTTTATTTTGTACTAAAACAAATATATTAAAGAGGAAAACATACTCTATGATATAAAATTGTATAGTTAAGTTTCATCAGACTTTCATCATTTGCATTCATCAACAATATAAAATTATCTTTAGCAGATAATCAAAAATGTACAAGGATTAAAGCCCCCAAAATGGCCAACAGCCAACTATTTTGTTTAGGCCAAGCTGGACTGAGTACACATAAATATATACCTTAAACTAAGTAAGATAACCGATTGGAATTATACTACATTTAGAATTGGTTATATATGTATATATATAACCAATTGCTAAACCACACCAATTTGTATTTTTTTAGTTATTGAAAATATACTAATATCGCATTTTCTGTTCCATTGGAAAGATGAAGTGGTTGTATTTGGCAGATTCAGATCCTGATTTTTTCCTGAGACATAAGAAGTTCTCTGCATAGTTACACTATAAATCCTTCTTGTAGTCTATGGGTAAATTGCAGCGGTCTGTCTACTAGTTTACATTATCATTATAACTCATGCCAGAAATGGAATTAATAAAAATTACCACAAAATGGACAACTTTGCAGAAAAACACTGATACAGGACAATTAATTTTGGATGCCTACATTCATTAAAAGGTTTGCCAATTTTACTGAAAAAAAAAAGGTTGCAATAGAAAATGTTGACAACATATTAATTTTCCACTTGCCTACAGTGACATCTGCTGGACAAAACCATAATGTTTCTAGATGTTTTTGCACATCTTTGTGTGGATGATAAGCTAAAACCTTAAAAAGGGTATTTGTAACAAAAGGTATGTAACAAAAAAACTAGATAATACATATCCTCATGCTAAATATAATCTCTCTCCCTTGTTATATATAAGTAAAATAAAATTTTGCATGTGACGCTATTTTCTTTTTTTGCGTCAACAATCTTAATATGAAGGCATCCTGCCAGGTTAAAAAAAAAAACATATGAAGCTATGGCCTTGGTGTAGCAGCCTCAGACATTTAATGTGATGCACGCTTAGACGCTAGATCACATCACCTCCCGTCATTACTTAAGAAGTATAGGTGAAGCCATAGAAATGGGATATTCGAGAGATTATATGGTAAGTAAAACTTCTTGTTGGTTTGTATTAAACCATTTCATAATTATGACAGCATGCATTCAATTCTGTTTGCTCCCATATTTACAAAAGCATCTTTTTGTTTCTTACGTTTATAACAATTGTTTCTGCAGATAGTGTGTGTATTTTTTTTTTTTTTTATTGTACAAATGCGTATATATTAAATATTTTCCAGTAAAATAACTAGGATACTTAGATATAAAATTACTTTAAACATGAAGAGAATTTTGGGTCTCATTACGGTGATTCAGCCATTCTGTATATATATATATATATATATATCATATAATGATATTTTGATTTTCAATTTGTCATGTTGAATACAATATATTAATTTAACTGTGAGAAATCATATTGCCTTACAATGTGGTAAAAAATAAGTGTACACTGCTATGGAATATGATCATGATTATATAAATCAATAAAAAAATATAAAAATGCATTTGTAGTAGAACTGTTACTTTATAACAAAGTCGCAATAATATTAATACTAGGCATTCATCAGAATACTTTTCCTGTCTCCATTTATGCAGTTTACAGTTGTAAAATACTGGCTATGTAGTCCACATTCAGTTTTGCTGATAGATCCAAGGCAGTCCTAACATAAAGATAATTATGGTCATCTATTTCTCATTCAAGGGTAATTGAGGACGCACTTAATGCAATCCAGCCAGGAAAATGAAATCATTTTGTTCCCTATATTTCATGGAATCATTTATTCCTTGAAAACCTGAACTGATGTTTGCAGTCTAGAGATTTTACTCAAATAAACCCAAAATGTTGCGTGCTGATAATTACTTATAACTAGGGTAACAGAAAATTATGCTATTTTACTGGAGGCCACAAACCTACAGCCACATAATATTATGGTTTCATAACAACACGTATTGTTACGATAACAATATTTGGGTGTTTGTATTTTTTTTACATTTCAATAATTAGCAATATGTTCATGACTTCAGGTCATATTTTAGGATTAAGTTTGTTTCCAAAGTAAGGTGCGAGTATTATAATGTATGCCATGGTATTTCTGACTCTCTAGAAGGCCATGTGGGAAATGACCATCAAGAATTCCCATTGGTGTAAATCAACTAATCAGATCTAGTATTCCATTGAGACTCGTGAATAAGAGAAGTTATGATTGGATGCCTGCGCTGTTCTACACAATTTGCTACAGTTCATTCTGGAAAACTTATTTACTTATCTAAGGTACTCCATTGCCACCTGAATTATTCAAGCTCGAAATGCCTCAAGGTTACCTCTGGTGACTGAACTCATTTGACTTAAAGGATCAACACATTGATTGTCCTGTTTAATAAAGCAGATGTGTCAAGCGAACGGCCATGAGTGTTGTTTGAAAGTCCTGTCATTAGGAGGCAGCAAATGGCTCTTACATGCAAACCCCTAAAATCCACATTATTAAAAGGTGTTCCAGCTCTGAAAATTCCTCCGCTTTGGAAATCAGGTATGTTTTGTTTTTATTGCTCTGTGCAGCAAATCCTTATTTGCGATATCTTAACCTAGACTCGTAATTAATTGTATGTAACATTAATGGTATAACTGTGAGAAAATATATACTCAATTCATTTAATGGCAGCTCGGAAAATGACTGGGTTAAGACCTTGTTTGTTCTAGACTTGACAAAGAACTGTTCACCCGAACACCAAAAGGAAAAAAAGAAATCTATATAAACTATAGAAAATGAATTACAATATACAACTATTTTACAACTTCAATCTAACTCTGTGATAAAAGTCTTCAGAAACAGCCTGTATTTTATTTTTAAAATATTATTAGCTGTTTTATATATTTTTTGTTTACATAATACACAAACAGTGGGTTTAATTCAGTTACAGAGTCTTAATAACTGAATAACAATCCTTCCATATACAATGAAAAAGAATGTAATTAGAAAATTTTATTTTATTTTAGTTACTGGATCTGGCACTATATATATATATATATATAATAATTATATATATATATATATATATATATATATATATTATATATATATATATATATATATATATACATTGCAAGGATTGGAAGGATTGCTATTCTATTTCCTGTCATAGATTTATATCTGGCAGTTGAACCCGGTCCAATAAGTATGTAACAAATTTTTTTTTCAAAATGTACAAAAAATGTAATGAAGTAATTTGCAATGTATTAAACCATAAAGTAAACTATACAAATCTATACTATACCAAGATTTTGTCTTTATTAACATAATACAATGATGCAATTTCATGAAAGTTTAACCTTTTTGATGCCAGATAAATTGTTTTAACAGTCATCATTTTTCCATCTGTACATGCCAAGTGATTTTTGAACATTTACCCTCATAGATATTAACTCCTTACTGTACTGTATTCTTAGCTTGATACAACTGGTACCACTTAACCCCCATATGTATGGGTTAAATGTTGATTTTCAGATTTGCAACGGATTAAGTATGGTGATAATAACTTACAGAATTAGCAATGAAGAGCCCGCGTCGTCCTTCTTCCGGTCAGTCAAAATGATCACCACTTGAAAATTCTTTGCCGGAAAATGAATGCTGGATGTTAATATGACGATTCTCTTTGTTCACGTATTCCATATGGTAACAAAATAATGTTTATCTTAAACATGTCAATTGTTAAGGATCCTGAGTCAATATAAGGTGACACTGAAGTTTCAGCATTTCAGAAACAATCCAAGAGCAGCAAGCAAGTGTTCTGTCTATCGCATGATACTTGAAATATAGTAATATCCATAGAATTTTGGCAACTCTATATTCATTCATAGATGAGGCACATGAGTCGGTTCATCCGAACACCCTGAACATGGCCTGGCATTCAAATGCATTTCACTCTCCCCACACAAGCTGCTTTCATTGCATGTAGAGTCCCACCAAGGCCTGTCTTTAAAAGCTACCCATTCTTTTATCTTTAGCCTTGCTCACAAAAGAAGGGTATTTTGTAAATTACCAGCTCGTTCAGATCAACAAAAGGTACTTTCAGAGAAAGCCCCATTTGATTTTTCTCAAATTTGATTACAAGGATGAAAAAAGGAAAGGAAGTCAAAAAGAAAAACCCCAGATGGCTTTTTCATTCATCACACTGAATAAGCCTTATCTGTGCCTTTTCAAACTGTAGCTGTGGAGAAGCATTTCTGTTGGCTTATAAAACTTGACAAAAATTATTGGTTTGCCATTTCTCATATAACTGCCATTGGGAACAGGATGAAAAGGCTTGGGATCGCCTGCTTGGATCAAAATAATGGAGATTAGGTATTTCATTATAAATTACAGTGGGATATAGTGGAGGCTGTCATATTAATAGCAACCTGCATGGCTGTCAATAGAAGCTATTCTGCAATCGAGTGTGCCAAGGGAGATTGACTGATGAATTGGTACATTGGGCCTTATCGATTTTCTATCACCTACTGTAGGTAAAATAAAAGGTGAGATTATGAAGAGGAGAATTCACACAGAATGAACTAGTCACTTTTATTCCTGAGACTTCTTGTTCCCCCAAAATAAGAAGGGGAAAAATGAGAATTAAAAAAAAATTGCCAGAGAAAAATCTCCAATAGAAAATATTTTTTTGTTTTCTACCTGCTGGTCGATGGTTTCGTCTAGTTCAAATGAATGGGACTATACTCTCCTCCTGTGAGGATAATGGCTTCCTCTGAACACGTTGAAAATGGTGACCGAAACCCCTATTAAGCGTCATAAGAGGTCATTCTTTACTAGAGGAAAGATCTGGTTCATTCAGATGAACCTACAGCATCTCCATGGCAAAAATAGTACAGTACATAAGAAAATGGGAATAACTTAGTGTAATAATACAGTTAATTTAATTATCACTTGACGAGACAATGCACCAAGAAAAAAAGTAATATGCAATTGCAGTAATGCATTGGAATATTGGGGGGTTTTTTTGCAAAGAGTGTATTAATAGGATGTAAAGAAAAACACTGCAGGGGGAAAAGCCAGAACTGAAACATTTGTGAGCAACTTGTATGCAGTTTCATTAAATTAATCCTGTAGTTGGGGTTTTGTTACCCAGGCTGAATGTTAATAAGCTTTCAAGAGCTTGGCCCTCTTCTCTTTCTGTAGTAGCATACCTTGACTTGTCGTGGTCATGTTATTGTATATGCATATTGACTAATTTAATGTCACTGTTAAATATTTTCAGTCATCTATTGTAAATCTACATCAAATTCTTAAAGTCTCTGTGGAGTGGAAAAAAAAGATCACGAAAGAGAGCAATTTTTCCTTTTTTTGTATCACAATGGCCGTATATTTTTCAGCTTCATATTATTGCAGGACTTCAAGTCCTATCAAAGAGAATGACATTAGCCAAGTGTTAGGTGTATGGAATATTGGAATATATCTTAAGCTCTGCACTGCAAAGATGCTCCTTGGGTAAGTTTTTTTAGCTTTTTGTTACTTCACTTTAGTTACTTTAGTCTCTCCCATTGTTTCACTTCCCCCTCAACCACTGACTAGATTGTAAGCATGAAAGAGCAGGGCTCTCTTCTCCTTTTGTACTAGTTTGTTATTGTATGTGATTTTAAGGCAAATATTCTTTACTGGTTAACAAGTATATTATGTTAAAGGGTCTAATCCCTTTCCCCTATGGGCAAAGTTTGTGAAATATATCCAACACTACCTCTGTCCCATTGAATTACATATGCCTGAATAATACAAAGAGATAACCCTTTAATATATATATATATATAATATATAATATTATATATATATATATATATATATATATATAAATACGGAGACTATGGAAACCATGAGCAAGTGAAGTGAGAATGAGAAGTGAAAGACCTTGGCTTCTGGACTGTTTGGAACAACATGAAGGACCCTGCAGGAATAAGTGGAAACTGTATTTAATAATGCGTTACAAGACAAAGACACAACTATGTGATGAGGATATGATTGTGTTCTTTTTTGGACTACAGAACATCTATAAATGATGTGGCAGTAGGAAGTAGATTAACCAATGAAGTGCTGTATCATTATCTGCTAGTATTTACACAATCTGCTTGGCAAATAATAGTGGAATTAATAATGTTAAATTAATCCGCTCTCCATCTGTCTAGTGATTATGCTTTGAGAAATTAGCAATGTTTGGATAATGTATGTATCAGCAGATTATATGTGATTTCCTTAAGTGATTTCACTTAGATACGCTCACTTACACAAATCAACTATTTGATATTTTTCTATGCATATAAACTCAACAATCAACAACAATCAACAACAGAAACAAAGGTGTTCAACTCACTCTACTACATTTTGCATAACTGCAATATTAGTAACATAGGGCTTGGTTCATTGACCTGGTTAAACAAAAAACACAGTAAGCCATTGAACAGCCTAACTAAACCTCATAGAATGATCCTACATTTGACGGTCCAGTGATTCAGTGAGGTGTGTACTGTGAAAAACCACATAAAATGAATACATTTTTGCCTGCGCATTTCATCAAATAGTGTATAACCTTCTCTAGACCTGACTAAACTAAATGTATAAACTGTACAGGAACCAATTAATCACACTGCACATGCTCAGTCAAGCAAAAACAAACATTATCATGGACGTTTTTCCCTTTCAATACTGAAACATGTTATTTACCATATCAACCACACTGCTGTTCCTGCGCTACCTACGCATTACTAAGCGTGTTCAAACCTCACTTACAAGTCCCCTCACGACAGCTGAATGCACCACTATCAGTTTACATACATAGCACCAATAGTTAACAAAATGTCCAATGCATCATTCTCTGCATATAATGACATGATATCCGTGCACCACCACCTATATCCAAATAAAAAACTGCAAATCACAAGCAGGATCACAACCACATTTCCAATTGAGGCGCTGAAGTAACGGCACAGTGAAAGCACACTGGCTACGTGAATTCCTACCGTGCAGATGAGCAACATTGCAAAATAGGCTGGACTACTCATGACCAATACCTGCATGGTCCAGACCACACCTGCACCTGGTGGGCTCGCAGCAGCCATACAACACTCATAGTTGCCAGCTGGACCTGGGCTGCAATCTGGACACTGAAGTCAAACCTTGTGTATATGGGACCCATGTTACTCTGGCAGAGGATGAAGGGATTGACTGGTAAAGGTCACGATCAGCACATATCCTTCAACTGTACACCATCCTAAGTGGGCTGCAGAAATTACGTACCATGCATTTCATGACCTTTGGGGCCTTCCAGCCCACGGGGAATTATGTGCAGGCCTGGGCGTCTGGTAAATGCCAGGAAAATGCCTGGTGGGCCCCTAGTATCTAAATACCAGTGTGGCTGAAGATAATGGGAGCCCGAATATTTTACCAGTATAGGTTGCAAAGGGACACAATAACTATGTGAACCCCTAAACACACAATCCATGTTGATAGTAACATATGGTATTAATGGAGACCAAACATGATCATTAAAGATGAAATCAAAGCTTCTATTTACTTAACAAACACAAGCCACATGTCCTTCCTTTAGCAAGCTCCTGGGACTGCTGAGATTGATGGCTGGGACAGGCTATCCTGACCGGGACTGGTGCCTGCACTGGTGTCTGCCCCTGATCCATGTGCGGCTGAGCTGATTGAATTCAGACTGGTGAGGTCCAACAATAGCACATCAGTCGCTCCAGTGCCTGTTAACTGCATATGTGTATTTTGGATGCCTATATTTTCATTCAGGGCTACCACGCATTCTGTGGATGTACTGCTGCAGCCTCTTTTGATAAATGTAGATATATATTCCCCGTCAAGGTTGCTTGGTGGATTAGGTAGAACAGAGTTTGGTGACATGGAGTGTGGCTGTTGCAGAGGTGGCAGGTGGTGTAGCTGTGGACACAGGAGAAAAATAGTCCACCTGAGTGGAAGGGGAGGCGCAGGTCCAGGGGTCATATGCCTGATGAGGTGTGGTACATTCCTTGTAGGCCACTGCCCATGTCTGAGCCACCTGCCACCTTTGTGATTGCTGCACTGCTAGTCCCCATCTGGCCATAGGCTGCAGGGTGGTAAAGGTCATCTTCTGTATCCAGGGTGGACATGTGTTAGGGGGTTGTGGCTGCCAGGCACGCTTTGGTTGTCCGTCCACACGACGGGCTGCTGGTAAATGGTGGTTGTGACATCTAGCTGGCATGCGGCTGCTCCTCCATCACTGATGCATCCTACTGGAAAGTGGCTGTACTGGAAACACAGATAGGCATGCATTAGAATTGAACAGCATCATCATGTAGTCAGGTTTGCATTTACAAACAGTTCAGATAGCTGTAGTAATGCATTTTGTAGTAATATTAGTTTTAAAATAGTATAAGTAGTAACGGCCTCCTGTGGAGATGATGTTATCCTTGTCTTGATAATATATTGCCTAGCATTAACAAAAGGGGATAAGGACCCAGAAAGGCTTTGTGACGATATGGCTGTATTCAACTATTAATACCGAGTCCTTTTATACAGACTTTGATTGTGGTACATGGATGTTCAGAAAAAGACTCTTGCTTACAAGTGGATGCATCTCTTCAGTCCACTTCCCTTGAGATGCCGGTGACTGTTGTGACACTCATGTTCTGTCTCAGCATTTCTTACCATTGATTAAAGATGATGTTGCTTGGAGCAATCTCCTCTGTCTGGTCCTCAATCTGTAGTCCGCATGTGCCTTGTCACCGCAGCCATTATTTTTCTGGATCACATGCTTGCAATCAGTTCACCTCTTCTTAACTAGCCTCCTATGTCCTGCTCACCCTAGCAATACTATTGACAGACTCTTCTATATGCTTTCAGGTGCACCTCTTCTGCCCAGTGAGACCATTGCCCTTTTCCCTTGGAATAAAAGGTCCTCATGATGCAGTATGGTGAACTTCTCTTGATCATTGTCTTTATCAGCCTCCTCCTGAGGGACTTGTTTTGGCCAGATGCGCTACCTGTTGCTGCAGTGCTTGTGATATTTGCAAGGGTGCAATGCTCTCCTCCTATACCCACTGTCAACCATCTCCAGTTTGAAAAATCTTTTGCTTTCTATAAATATACTCCACGCCTTCGCCCTGTGTTGTAGCTTAATGAAGGTCCATACACAGACCACTGCCTATGGTTTTGCAGGAGTTTATATAGGCTACTTGAAAAGTTTGTTGCAAGTTCCCCATCCCAGCATTGGCTGCACGAAGCCTTTCCTGTGGCAATCATTGGACTCCAACATCACCTTGTATTTTTTTTCTAATTGACAATTATTGGCCTGTTTGGTGTTATGGTGCACGTTGTGGTGCGCTTACACCATATGCACACTTCCTGAACGGAATGGTCATTTGTTTTTAGTCAAGGACATTGAACATACATACTATGCACAGTATTAATGTTCTCTGTTTGTTGACTATGACAATATTTAGTCAGGTCCATTGAATCAAGGCCATCATTTCTAGTATTGAAGAGTGTCCAAACCATTTTATTTTTGCTGATAATATTTGATGTGTGACACAAAAGTTGGTATTGATAGGTTGTAGTCATAGAAAGAACAGCAATCTTCTGATTTTTTGTGTTACTTTTATATTATCTAATGGGATCAGAACCTTTTATTTACCAGGTGCAAACTTTTCCTATGCTTTTTGAAAAAACTTTGTGGAGGCCAAAGTGACCTAATGTTACCGGAAATGAAGATATCTAAAACTCACTTTCCCCAAGGGTTGACCAAAACTCACAGGGAGCACATAACTGCTGCTGAATCACACATGAACCAAAAAAACTGGCTTGTGTAGGACTCCATATCAATATTAGTAAGTAGTCTATCCGTGAATGAACAGTGGAGGAACCACAATGACATCAAAAATCCAACTGATTCCTTGAGAAACCTATTTATCTGTAATGTGCAGATCTTATTTATCATTTCACTAAAATAGACCCTATTGCCTGCACTATTTTAATTAGTAGTAGTATAGAAATGTTACCCTCTAAAATTGAACGGAGAGTGCTTTTTGAAACATGCATAGTTTCCAGGGATGAGTATGTGCACAGTCATTTCCCTGACTGATACGAACAGTAGATCAGTAAATCAGTTCGCCAGAACAGGTACCTCTTAATATACTAATTCTGTTCATGATTTGGTAAACTCACATGAGTTGCACATAATTCCAAAAAAACAATTTTTTTCAACCTAAGGGCATAATGCCCTGATATACTCCACTCAACCCCATCCCCTGCTCTAGGGCAAGTGGGGTTAGGATGCTAAAATTAACCTATGGGAGGCACAGACCTCACACCTCATTTATTTCCCAGTGGGATGGAGCGATTAAAATAAATTGCAGTTTGGAAGGGATTCTTGGCCCATCTTGTGCCCCTCCCTCCATCTCTGCCCTGTGGGATGGAGGGGGTAAAGTATATATACATTATGACCATTGACTCCACTAGACTCCACTATGAATGTGTTCTGTGGTATCTGGCACCAATATTTTAACAGCAGATCCTTTAAGTCCTGTAAGCTACAGTGGGGCTTCCATGGATGCATCCTGGTGCCATGAGTTCTCCAGGTAAGCGGCACGCACATCTGGCCATCCATATGAAGTAAATTAAAACGTGCTTCATCAAACCAGGTCAGCTTCTTCCATTGCTCCGTGGTCCAGTTCTTATGCTCACGTACCCATTGTAAGTGCTTTCGGCAGTGGACAGGGGTCAGCATGGGCACCATGACTGGTCTGTTGCTACGCAGCCACAAAAGCAACAAACTGCAATTCACTGTGTGTACTGACAAATTTCTATCAGAATCAGCATTACCTTTTTCAGCACTTCGAGCTACAGTAGCTCGTGTGTTGGATATGAACACACGGGACAGCCTTCGACTGCACGTGCATCAATGAGTCTTGGCCGGCCATGACCCTGTCACAGTTCACTCATTTTCCTTTCTTGGAACACACTTTGTGTGTATACTGTAGATACTAAAATTATTTTTATTTATTATTAATTTAACTAATTTTGGGTGGCTTTTTATCTTTTGTATCTCTCTTTTTTTTCATTTTTTGTTTGGACTGTCCCTTTTCTTTTACTGAATATGAAGATAAATGGTTTCCTTAATCATTGCTGATTCAGCAGACTCTCTTTTTTAGTTTCGGTCTTCACTGTGTGAGTTTGAAAGTAGTAGACAGAGGTAGACCTTTACTGTCCATCCCTGTGGGATCCAAACACATTAAATACCAAGAAATTTTAAGTAGTGAGAATTGCCACAAATGTTTGTTTAAGAGAGGAGATGACATTTCCATTCAACACTAGTCAAATGTTCCCTAATCCATCTTTTAGTTTGTGTGTCGTTTGTCTAGCACATTGCGTAACACATTTTTAAAGAGTTATGAGATAAAATGTCATACAATTCATAAAAAGCTTTATTTCAAAAACTTGGTCATTAACCTTAGATTCAAAACATTTAACTATGTCAACAAAAGGGCAACACTTTTATTTAGTTATGTCCAAAGTATTTAACCACGTTGATGGCTTATCAAGCTTACTTGTGAAAAAAGGAGGCAGCATGTTTGCCAAAGTTTTAGCTTTTTGGTACAAATTTTATTCCACTTTCAATAATCCTACCATTAGTGACTTCAATACTTTAGCATAGCTTCTTAATATTGTTTTAATTTAATTAAACTCTTTGCTGTATGCTGTAGAAAAAAACCAATACCGTTTGACACCATAATAGATTACTTCCTAGATATCGGATTTACATATTCACTAAGAAGACCATAACAGGATTTTTTATTCTCCAATTAAATGTCCTCATTACATCACTATTCCTATAACCCCTATTTTTTCATTCTTGAGCTTGCGCTTTATATGTTATTTGCTCACTGCAGTTTCTGTTCAAAGTAATAAACTGTCCAACAGGAATACACACAGAGCAAACTACCCACAGAGTAAACTACATTTTAATGTATTTTGTGGCAAATCAAATATTAAAACTGAAGATTGGAGAGCAAAATATTTGAGAGAAGAGGGAAATATTTCCAGCCCATTATTGTATGTGTGTATCTAAGCAGTGCAATGCAGTTACAATACTACTTTAACATAGTATTCTGTAGTATTCATAGTATTCATGTATGCTGTTGCTTTATTTGCTACAATTCGGTTTTAGCTGAAGTTCTATAAATAGGGATTGTGGACAACATGAAAACATACAAAACGTTAAGCAGTTTACTACCGTTCGCAGTTTTGCCCCATGTTGATTTTCAAGCAACTTGAAATCCGGTTGCTAGTCAACTATGTTATTAAGTTATTCTGCTAGTAAAAGGCAAAAAATACTTCTTTGCATGACACAGTGTCATATTGTACCTATACAAATGCAAATGGTTGTATTGGAATGAGATGTTTCTGCCATTGTTGACACAGTAAGACTCCACATTCACTCTTAATGCAAGAAAAATGTTCCATTTAGAAAATTCAACCCTTTGTCCCCATGGCAACCTGATCATATAATTATACACAAGGACTAGAAACAAAACTTAAAACCACAACAAAAGCATCCAGGAGAACTATCTTGGCTCTAATAATACCCGTCAGATGACAGATGTATAAAATGTACAGCAACTATACATTCATATTATGTTTAACTAACACAAAGCGACTTTCAGGTAGATGCTGTGACAAACCATGTTAGCTGAGGGTCTTAAGCACCGTCCTTTATTGCAATAAGGCTCAGAAACACCGATTTGCTACAAACCGTGTACAAATCAAACACTTCACAACAAAATCATAAAAATAAATACTAGCTCCCAATCGGGAGCCCTCTCTGGCTTATATTTTGCTGCCTCAGACTGGCCAGTCTAAATACTTACTTCACTTCCCTGCCAGACCCAGCTAAGCCATGCTCTAGAAACCTCACCCAGACAGTACACACGGGTCCAAGCAGGTTTGTCACATTTGGCTTGGGGATGTTCTTCAAGGCCTCTTCTTCCCTAGGGGGCACAGGAGAGCTTCCTCTCCACACAACAGTCTCTCTGATTATCAGGCTTCACGGGGTTTAATTAATACCCATCACCTGTGCCTAATGTAGGCTTTATCAAAGTATTGGACTGGATCCTGCAAACCCCGCATTGGCATCCTGGCTGCTATAATGCAGTTGTAGTTGGAGATTTGGCTCACCCTGCTATCCAAAATGCTCCACCCCAGGCAAGCATACAAAAGTTTTGCAATATGTGCACAAAATAAGAACAGAACATTTCCCTGGGGCTGTACAATGTCACCATATATATATTTAACACACACATATCATACAACATGCCCCTTTACACATGAATTTTACCCAGCAGCATATATACAACATATACACATTAGAGGGCATGGTTGTTGGCTATAAGAAAAATATGCAGGTTAACTAAATTACTTCTCATTGTATATGAATACCTGGACCCTGAAATGGCTATAAAATAGAAGACTATATTTTAATTTTGTATAACACATACTATCATAATATACACTGACATTTACTATGATAATTACTATGAGTATTACATTAATATTCTGAGAACCACAGAGATTTCAGAAGCATTGGAGTCTACCCCACCACAGAAAAGTTATCTAGCTTCCATAGTCATAGTCATACCTCAGAACACCAGGTGAAGGTCTGCCTGCCTAAGCCTTCAGGTCAGTTTCTTCTTTTTTCTTATTTCTTTAGTGGACCTAGATTTTGCTCCAGGCATAACCACCACTTATGGGAAAAAAGAACTTTCTATGCCTGGCCACAACCACCCCTTGCACTTATCTTATAGCCTCTATAAAGATAAAATGGTCACAATTAGACATAGAATATTCTCCATTATGTGCCCAACCTCCCTTTGACCCTAAGCAAGTTTCTGCTCATATTCTTTCCTCTCGTCCAGCCACTTGCCCCTTTATCTTATATCCCATTATTTCACCCAGTTTCTCTACTTCCTGCCCTAATATAGTAATTCTCTCCTCCCTTTAATGGATTCTTCACATCCTCCTTCAGGCATTCTGCAATAAATCCTAATTAGAAAAATTTCTCTACTAGTCTTTTACATTTTCACTCTCATCATTACACTTCGGCTCATCTCCAAACTTCTTGAGTGTCTTGTACATACCAGTCTAACTTTCATGATTCCTACTCTTGGCCTGGTGCTCTTCTTTCTGAATTCCAGTCTCAACAATCCGTGGAGACCACTCTAACTACAGTGATAAATTATTTACTTAATACTAAATCCAAGTGTCACTACTCTTTGTTA
>VKOC01000005.1:31333999-31347676 GCA_009364415.1 Spea multiplicata
CTTTATATCTATGCTATAGGATGACCGATTTTTAAATCCTTATTTACTTAATTTGTGATGTCCTGAATAATGAAAAATCAGGAATGTGCATATTAGTTACAGGTTTTATATACATAGCCAATAGTTATTTTGCCACTTTAAGTTTTTGATACTGTATTCATTTCATATTCATCACAAATATAGAAAATACAAATACCAATACATATTGGCTGGAAAACAATATGTTCTAATAGCTGCTTCTGTGATTTTTAAATATTTTTTCAATGTTAAACCAAATACATCTAAAAGTAAGACAATATCTTTCAGTAATAAACTAAATGTTTCAAGTGATCAAAAGTAATACATTGTATGTGAGATTTATGCATGAGTGGAAATCAAAAGATGCAATGACCACCAGTGAGAGTGTGATGTGTGATAAACTGTGGGTAAGAGCAAGTGAAAATGAAAAAACAACGGGAGGCAAACAAAAATGATGATGATGGAGGATGTCACAACATCCTCCAAAGGCTAGGCACTGCTGCAGTGCACATGAATGAAGCTTTTACTTTGGCAGGGAGGGGATGTCTTCATGACATCACTGGATGTTGTGTCAGTGGCTGTAATGGAGAGTGAGTGAGTGACACAGCGCAGGAAGTGTCACTCACACATCCTGGTTTAGTAGTACTGCCTATGGCTGGGTGGTTGGCACTTCTCATCTTAACCTGTGGATGACAGCTCAGACTCTATTTGGCTGGTTGGCAGCCTCTGGTTGGTTGGCAGGTACCGGCTCAGGCTCTAGTTGTTGGGTAGGAGCTCAGCCCCTGGTTGGCAGGTTGGTAGCTAAGCCTCTAGTTGATTTTACATGTTAGCCGCTGGCTGCTTCAGAGCTGCACTGACCCACCAACACTGAGTCAACCTCTGTGTGTTGAGGCCAAAATATTATTTGAGTAAATGTCCCAATAAACCACTAAAATTATAACAATAAACAAATACTGAGTAGCCTGTGTTCGGAATAAAATTTTACTTTTAGTATACTTGCCAAATTACCTGTTTTTTTTGTAACAACATCTGTCATAATAATAATAATAATAATAAAAATATTTATTTAGTCTCAAGCATATCTTTGATGCAATGTAGTCATGAAAGTAGGTGAGAAAGTTAGTGTCTCTTAATTGCAGTTAGGAAATGTGGTCACCTTGTCGTTGTGACCTTTTTGATTCTTAAAAATGTTAAATATTTTGAATTTCCTTCATCGTAAGATGTTGTGAGTGTTGTGTGTATCGAATACGGTAGTCCCTGAACAGATGAAAGTGTGCTCCATAGTTCATGGTTCTAGGTACAAATTATAATTCCTTGGATTACTAAGAAATGTTGTTAATAGGTTCAAAACCTAATTACTGTCAAATGTATGGCTCTTTCGTTGTATGACCATTTTGTGCATTTGCAAAGACCATGACATTCGATTGTGTTTCCACCCATACTTTGATCTAAAAAAAAAAGTCACAACGCATTTCTTAAAGTGAATGATGAAAGAGAATGTGGATGGGAATCTATTGCTTGGTTAGTGTCAGATAACTCTGAGATAGATCTAAATGTAGGAGATCAACTCTTAAACTCATTTAAACCAATGTATGGTTTTATATAGGAAGACAAGTGTGGTTTCCTTTCAAAGGAAATCATGGCTTTCTTGCTTATTGATGAAATGTGTTTTTGAATAATTTCTTGGAAAGCAATACACATGTGTTTTTGTGGTTGCGTATATGTTCTAGAGATCAACCCTTCTTTTTTTGTAAATGTATTGTTAACATTAAAATTGAATAACTGGGAAGATTGCAGATTAGCTTTAATATTCCCAATGCATAGACAAATTAAGAAGTTGTAGTCATGCCATTTTGTTGCTTACTGAAAGATAAGGTATATAGTTTGTCTATCATCTAAGATCTAATATTTGTTGACAAGCTAATCAATTTCATTTGTGCCTTCCAACACATTACTCCTTTTTAGTGCATTTATTTGATGACTTAATACCTTGTGTTTTTAGGTACGCGTTTTTATGTATAAAATAGAATACAGCCACCTCATAATAGCTCAGTAACTCTTTTACTGACATGAGACAGGTTTTCGTGTTGAATACAGCACAAATGCTTAATCTTAAACTAAAAATGTGCAGTTTTGATTGCTGGTAATGTGTGGGATTTAAGTGGGTACTGCAATGTCCCAGGCATCATACTGGACAATAATACACATTTAAGTGCTTTGTAAGTTCCTTAATATGCATTCATCATACATATAACAAAAAAGAAAGCACCAATGGTGCAGTGGAACCCTTCCTTCATAATCACATATTTCACACCTCTTATTGGCTGCAGGGAATTATGCCAAAGGAAGTAACTGGGAATGCATTCTGCACGTGCACAAAAAGGGGTCTCATAAGACTCCTTCACAAAGGTTCTTTTATGGAATTGCTGCAGCTGACAGGTGATACCTGGTTTTCGCCAGAGAACTGGAGAAGCGGCCCCTCTCCGGTTCTTTGGTTCCACACCCAAATCCTCCGAGTCACGGGAGCAGGGTCTTGACATGCCCCACCCCCAGCCATTGCCCCTTAAATTAGGGGGGTCCCGAGACATCAGCGACATCCTGCCAGATATTGTGATAGGTATATCACTTGGCAGGAGATCTGTTAAGCCATCTACTACACAGCAATCAACTAGGGAACATGGAACAGGCCAAATGAAGAATTTTAACAAGGAGGGCAACCCACAAATTTAAAGGGACCATTCAGCTATAATATGTCTTAAAGTGTATGATGACTGGAGTATCTCATTAGCATACTTGTTATACACTATAGCAGAAGTGTCCAACTATTTTGGCCCATCTTAACTGCTGTCTACAGATTATACGAAGTGTAGGTCAGCTAGAAGTATAATGAAAAGGCAAGAGGACAGCCTTCTTTCTACTGGACATTGTTTTTGTGCCTCTATAGAGAAGGATGCGTATGAACATTTTACAACCAGAAATGATTTCACATGTTTAATGTTTCTTACAGGGGAAGTACCATGGAAATCCCATGCATATGGCAATGGTGGTTTCCAACTGCCTACGTGAAGAGAGGAGGATTTTGGCAGCAGCCAGTATGCCTATGCAGGTATTGTGATATATATGAATGCAAAAGCTGTATTAATGTAGTGATAACAACAAGAACGGCATTTATTAATACTCATCACAAATACTTACATATGTTTTGTGCATCCTAGAAAAAAAATTGTATATTTGTTAAATTTAGTGCCGTCACACACTCACTTTTTGCAAAATGTTTTAATGCACATTTGGCTATACTTTTCATTTTATATACGTGTCTCAAAATAAGGCCTGTTCTAGCAACATCACATTTTATATAATGGGGTTATTCATTAAAGCGAGAGTTGACATGTGTATGGAGATTGAAGGATTGATGAAATCTCACTGATTTAACTATACAATATATAAGTTGTTTCTTCATAATGTATTAAAGAGTTAACTAGAAGAGTTAACTCTTCATTTAGTGAATAAACCCTAACGGCATTAGTTGTTTCACTACTATTTTTGAGGCTGTTAACTAATAACAAATGTGTTTTTGCTGGACATGAGCAGACTCTTAATTATTGTTTTAGACAGACTAGCAACAGAAGAAATAATCACAGGGAGAATTACTCACTTTATGAGGTTTTAATGCCTTTAGTTCAGGATCCTGTTTACTTAGTTATGTTCTGTAGAACTGGTTCCCCAAAATCAGATTAGCAAGGAGACAGACATATAGATTCTATAGAATCCAACCATGCATTTGCAAATACAACACAATGAAATTGTAAAGGGACCATGCAGCCATTATATGCAGATGATGGATGGCGCACACCTTGTAGTCCCTTGCTGTAGTTACATTTACTTATGCTCCCATAATAGGTTCCACACATAGATGGACAGGGGCGTAACTAGAAACCTCCGGGCCCCGGTGCGAGAATCTGTTAGGGGCCCCACCCCCCATCTATCCCTTTCTCACAATCTACCCTCTCCCTCCCTACCCTCCCTACCTCCTCTCCCATCTTACCCTCCCTCTCACAATCTACCCTCTCCCTCCTAACTCCCCTTCTCACTACCCACATCCCTCCCTACCTTTTACTCGTCACTTCCTTCAACTCCCGGTTGGGAGCGGTGAGGCGTTTGTCTTGGGTGCCGGCGCTCACTGCTGAGCACCAGCATATGAGACAAAACGCCTCACCTCCCAACACTGCACTCTGGGCAGCGCTGAGCAGGCGGCTTTGGCGGCGGCAGAGAGCAAGGAGTCCTGGATTTCTGTCAGTCAGGGGCCCAAGAGTGCCGAGCGGTCAATTTCAGCAACCGCTCGGCACCCTTGGGCCCCCTGACTGGCAAAACTCCAGGGCCCGGTCGCAGTCGCGACCCCTGCGACCCCGGTAGTTCTGCCACTGTAGATGGAGCATACATAGTGTGTTGGATACATCTCTTCATAAATTAATTATGAAATTATCATTAGTGTTGTTCATTGCAACATTGTTTAAAGGGGTTACTAAGAAAAATAGATTTTTAAAAAAAATAGGTTTGTTACTTTTAGGGGCCATTTGAGAAGTCCTTACAAGGTAATGCAGTTTCAGAAAGGCAGAGAGCAGTAGAAAGCCAAGTGGCAACAATCAAGAACAGTGCACAGGTAAGTCCATAATAAACTGGTTTAAATAACCAACATATGTATCCTGTTCTTTAACTAGTTCAATTATTATTATTACAGGTTAATGTGAATGTCTATACTTGTTTTCCTCAACTTGCAATAGATGGAACCTGAAAGCACTCACAAGCAAATGCAATGCACTTCAATGCAAATGCAAATAATTTTAAAATAAGTGATTATCCTTTGCACAAATGTTACATCTCATATGTAATATGACTTAATGGGGAGACACAATAACATCTATGAATAATGTATACTTTTTGTTTATATATTTTCCAGCATTAACCCCAAATACATATGTAGTCATATAAAAACATCTAGTTTTTTTACTCTTTGGCCAAAAGGCCAATTTGCCTAAATTCCTTGGTAGAGCACTGAGGTTTTTTATTTTATTGTAGTATTTTTTTATTATTATTTTTGTTGTTTTTCTCTTGCAATTTCTCATAAAATATATTTTTTTATTGAGAAGCTGCAGAGCACTGCCTTATGTTATGTTCAGGGTGGAAAACTGGAGTCATTGCTTATCTATGTGCGGTACTTAGTAAAAAGACTATGGAACTTTGATATGGTTAGGAGATGGAACATCTTTGAAATATATAACTAAAGGAAGTCTTTACTAGGGAAACTAGTTAAATGAAGCAAATGTATTTTTTCTTTTCTGAGAAAACCATTAGACTGTTTAATTTAAATATTTCCCATGACAAACACCCAAGCATATTTTTTACTATCAATTCTACCAGTTATTTCCTTTTTGTAGAGTACATAATTTAACTTCCTTCGTGAGTAATATTACTTAATCATAAGCACACTTTACCATGTCAAGTACATGAATTTAGCAGCTCTACTCAAAATGCTCAGATAAATAATGTTTTAACAGTTTAATAGAATGCTGATTAATTGTAATAAGTGTTATTCTTCTTAATAACAGGTAACAGAGCAAGATGTGAAATATTTGGAGGATCTGCAAGATGAATTTGACTTCAGGTTTAAAACACTACAAAGCAAAGGTATAACATATCTATAGCGTCCAAAACAATGGGCATCTGGCTGGCAGTGGTAAGACTGGGGCACAATAAAAATGCGTAGTTCCCTTTTGTAGGACCACTTGAAGGGGCAGGCAAATAATGAAAAGTGAGTATTTACAAAGTTGAATTATGCCGAATTTAACAAATTTGGAACTAAATAGAACATTAAAAACATTACTCTTAATACTGTTGAATGGATAAACCTCTCCCAGAAATAGTTATTTGATCATGTAAAATTTAGCTCCATTCATAATTTCTGCCAGGATCACTTGTTATGTGACAAAAAACCAGGTAGAGATAGGTTATTGCTGTTGGAACACATCTTAAAAGTTGGTTGTGATGTTTTTATATGGTTAAACCTTAATTGGAAATAATAAAAATGAATGAATGCGTGAATTTGCTTAACGTACTAGAGAGTGCAATTAAAGGAATGAGAGATTAGAAAGAAAGGAACAAAATATGTGGAATTTAAATGAAGGACAGAACCGAGAAAATGAATTATTGTGAAACAAAAGATAAAGAAAAATGAATGTCTGAAAATGAATGTGAGCAAATGAAACCTGGCTTTCATTTCCCCTGGAAAAAAATGATATGACATATCATGTCCACAGTTGAACTTCTGAAAGTATATCTTATTCACAAATGTATTCCCCAACAGACATACTAGTCATGTGTATAGAGGGTGTATTTATTTAGAGAATACAGAAGAAGCAAAGGGCAGGAACGTAACTGTTCCCACTCCAAACTTGCTCCACCATTTTGATTTTTATGACACACTTGACATCTTTACTCATGTTATCAGTGAAGTACAATTTGCCTCTTGCAGTAATTTTTTTACGTGTTATTCCTATTTTAATAATTTAAGAGTAAAAGGGGAACTGTCATAGCTTAATCGAACCATAACTTATTGCACTGGTCTGTTATTGTCTACCTAGTAAAGCAGGGCACCAAGATAGTAACTTGCCGAGCCTGGGACACGCTTTATCGGCTAAATTTTCATTTAAAGATTTACTAATACATCCAAAGCAAATAATCAGAGACAATTATTAAATGTAGGGCATGTGACCTATATATTAATTCAATGCAAGCTATTAGTTTCCTTTTTTATATTTTAATCACAGTGATTAAATGTTCTTGTTGATGTTCTTTCATAACAGATATATGTGACAAGAATAATACTCTCATAGAACAAGAAAGTTTTACACTGCAACAAATGCTCAATACATTGGACCAAAAGAGGAAGGTCAGTAGATCTTTTTTGACGAAGAAACCAAAAAATATTGTGAGTTTTTCATTATAAATGTTTTGTTTATGTAACTCCATGCCTTTGCTATTTATCATCTCACTGGCCAGATGTGTTCCTCCGTCCTGCTTAACCAAACCCATCTGTCAGGCTCCATGTTTTGTAAGCACCCCCAGTATGCATCCTGTACCCTGTATGTCTGTGCCTTGGTCTGTGTTCTCAGTTTCTAGTATTTATTCTGCTTCACCCTGTACTTCTGGTTTCTGCTTGCTACAGGTAAGCACCTTGGTTCTGTTTCCCCTGTTTTAGTTTTTGTGTTCTGTTTTTTAGTTTAGGGCTAGTGTTAGGACATGCCTAATGTGAAGTACCATGGAGTGATGGCAAGCTTCCATCTTTTGGTCATACTATTAACTACATTTTCACATGTTTTACATGCACTTATCTTTGCTTTTGTACTGGATGCCTATTAACCCGTCTGCATACTGGACTTCCACTCACAACTTCCGACCACCCATGTGTCCTTACACGATCAATGATTGTTATTATCTTTTATTTATATAGTGCCAACAGAGCGCTTCATACAATACATATATTCAAGGGGTATGACAAAACTAGAATTGACAGACAAAGACAAACCGATACATTAGGTGGAGAGAGCCCTGCTCGCAAATTTACAATCTTGCATTATATCATTAATCTAATGGTTTGGTTACCAATTGTATGTACGCCTCCGCTTATGGACAACACGGATTTAGGCCTCATGGTGTCACAAAAATACTATAATTTCCTAAAATGCATAGATTTTTAAAATGTGAAAAAAATCTTTCTGCATTCCCAATTTTTAACTTCCCAATATGTATGACAAATCATCTCAGTCTGTTATTTGTTTTGTTTTTTTATGTTTGCACAGAATACATTTTAACTAGATTATCTTTATGTTGGTTTGATTACACCTATAAATTAGACACTGTAAAAAGATTGCCATTTTTTCCATTTGAAATGACTATAAAATTTAGAATGTTTTCATTAAAGGAAGCGCTTCGGAAAATAACACAGATTGTAAATGAAATCGATACTTTGATGAGTAATACGTTGATGGAAGAACTGAGGGACTGGAAGAGGAGACAACAAATTGCATGCATTGGAGGGCCGTTGCACAGCAGTCTTGATCAGTTTCAGAACTGGTAAATACATACCTAAATACATATCAAAACTACAATCAATCAGAACTTCATGTTTTAACTAAGGATTTGGCTTTATATTTCGAATATTTAGGATAGGAAGCTCTGTGTTGCTATCTAGGTCTACTATTAAATATGAATTGGTTAAGGTGATGGTACCAAACCTTTTTAATTATGAACGCCGCTTTTGAAACGTGTTTTGTCAGCGCTGGGCCATTGGTGTTGAACAATGATTCTTAGATGTTTTTATTTTGTTTTAAGGTTCACACTTCTAGCAGAAAGTTTATTCCAATTACGAAGACAAATTCAGAAACTTGATGAGCTGTGGACAAAGGTTACATATGATGGTGATCCAATCCCCCAGCAGAAGCAATATTTGATGGAACGTGTGATTTTCCTACTGTTGAGCCTTTTTCAAAGGTACATGTACCACTGTCTAACTACTCCTAAGTGTTGGCTTAGATCCAAAAAATTACATTCACTAAATTCTGTACCATGTACTTCTTTATATAACCGTGTTCTGCATGACTTGGGCATTAAAGCCTGCATACAGCTCAACAGCCAGCTGCATAGCTTTAATAATGTAACAGTGACAACATAGTAGATTGTGAGGACAAATAATTAAATTTATACCATATTTTTAAATCTTTTTATCTGTTTCACTCATTCTCTTTTCAGAAAAGTTTATAGAACCTCTTTAAACTTTAAAATAATACACTGTGTTATTGTTTTGCAGCTCATTTATTGTGGAGAGGCAGCCATGCATGCCCACTCACCCACAGCGCCCTCTGGTGCTAAAAACTGAAATACAATTCACTGTTAAGTTAAGGTATGTGTAAACGCTAGCATGTATGTAAGCATGTAAGTACTTTTTTGGTCTTAGCATTTTATTGCCCAGACATTCATCATATATGTCTCAGTGATACAACCTTTAAGATAATTGGCATTAAGTTTTAAGTACCTTTTTATAAAAATAGATTTCAAATTAGGATTTAATACAGCAGGTATTAACAGCAGGTGCATATCACACATCTTTCTATATATGGTATTTGATTATATTAAGTATTTGATTAATAACTGTAATTAGAAATGTTATTCCATTACAATAGATTGCCTGGGTATTCATGATGTCACCAGCACTTTTATCAGCCATATTTGACTTAATTTGAAGGTTCAATAAGACCAAAATGATCTAAATGTATGCAATCTATTTCATAATGCAATAATAAAACTTAATTAATCACTTATTTATTTTTACAGCATCTGCATCAACAAGACAATATGATTGATGCTTCATACATAAAGATAATATTTTATTTAAATACAGCCCTGTAAATAGCAGGGGAGTCCTGGTTGAGACCATACAATGTAAACCAACCCATAATTCATGAAATAAGATGTAATCTCATACAATTTCAATATAAATGTAACCTTAATTTACAGGCTCCTAGTAAAACTCCCAGAGCTGAATTATCAGTTGCGTGTTAAAGCAACCATTGACAAGTAAGTAGTTATTTGTAAACAATCTGATGACCCTAACTAGTCTTATTACATGTCAATGACAACAGGGATACGCAGATTAAATGTATATAATAAATTTATTTGTGAATATAATACATTTGTGTTATTCTAACACCATATGCTGACACACACACTCATGCTAACATCATACACTAATATACACATATTCTAACACCATGTGCTGATACATACACATGCTAACACCATATGCTCAGACACATGTGATGACAGCATGTACTGACATCATGCACGCTCTACACCATACTGTGATACACACGCGCTTACCACCATACAAATGCACTCTGCAAACCCATACACTAATACACACTAACTCACTCTAAAACCAAACACTTACACAAATTATGAATTTATACGAAATATGAATTTTGTTTCCGAATGGAAAAAGCCTTTCGAATTTCATCCAAACTGAAAGGCCAGGAAACAAAATTAACTGTCTAAAAATGAATGGACCAAAAACTAAACAAAATATTTGTTCTACTCATTCTTGGTTCATTGTTAATATTTTCTGTTGTTTTTTACCTAGGGATCCATCACAAAATTTAAGGTAAGGTATTGTAATTCTATTACCAGCATAAATAAATATAAACATAAAATGTACCTGTTCATAAAATATATATTGTGTTTCATTGCAGCAATCGTAAATTTTATCTCTTTGGAACACCTATAAAAGTTATGAGCATTGAAGAGTCTGCAAATGGAAGTCTTTCTGTGGAAATGAGACATTTGGTAGGTCCATTAACACATACTGAGCTTAGATAACCTTCTCTGGGTGCTCTTAATATGTTGCAGACAGTGTTGTATTCTGGCCAAAGCTGTCATTTTCATGGTGGTAATCTGCTGCAAAACCAGGGTTCCTGGCATGGCACTGCTCCATGGGCTGGTTAGTCTCCATAGTTACTCAGTCCTGCTCGTCTTTAAAATTCATTGTGGCGGGATATGATGTCTTATCATAGTGCTCAGCATAGAGGGTCAACCATTTTACAGAAGTTCATGGGCGGTTATCTTCGGGCAAAATGGCGGGGCACCTCTGGGCACCCCCCTTTTCCCAATCAGGGAAGAGGATATTACTGGAAGTTTACCAGGAGGTCATGTCCACGGAGATGGGGACGGAAAACATAGACTCATAAGAAGTTTCCAGAGAAAGTAGGGAGACATTCAGAGAGCGTGAGAGAGAGTGTAAATGAAAAAGTTAGAAAACGTGAATGATAGTGTGAATGAATGAGCCCACAAAATGTAATGGCAAATTAAGAGGTTTTTACATGGCCTTGGTGGCTCCAAGGTAAAAGCGCCTGTTTGTGTTGTCAAAGGTAGAGCAGTGCCAGTGAGTTCCCATTGTCTTTCATTCCATGTTATCCTGCCTCTAAGGGCTGCACCAATATCAGAAATCACATTTATACTGATGATGTTCATTTAAAACAAAATTAAAAGCAAACACTGAAAATTACTAGCCACTATTTTTATTTACTTATGTTTTTTTTATATAGAAACCAAAAGAAAGCAAGTCAAGCAGTGGAAATAAAAGCCACGAGGTATGACAGCCATGTTTTTACTCTTACATTTATGTTAATTGGGATGCATAATACATTGTTTTGGCTCCATGTACTGGTAAAGCAAAAACCATGGTGCTTTACGTTGTTCTTGAGGTTGCTGTACATATTTTTTTTTTACCTGGATAGTGAAATTGAAATCAGTGTGTATTAGTGTGTTTTTTCAGTAATACAGATTAGTCTTTAAAAAAATGGAAACGTTTCTTGCACTTAGAGAGATGGAGTAGGTTTCAGGCATGTTGCATATTCACATACTACACATTTACATAATAGTACATAATATGTAGTACTTGTACCTACTGAAAAAAGTCAGTGTTTTCACCTAGGGAATGGATTCTTGTGATTGAGTAGCTTAAGGAAAAGTGTACCTTGCCATGCACCATGGAAAACTGTTTAATAGCATATTGCTTCTGTATTAATCTAACTTTACATTTTATGTAATCTTAATATAGATAGATGGTAAGTTACTGTTGTTGACATTGGTTGAAGAAATCTCAGCTGTTATTTCCTTAACATTTTATAACTAGCTAAGGCCCTCTTTATTTTGTTGCTTTTTTAAATTGGTATTGGAAGTGTCTGTGGATAAATAGTAAATTCAATTAGCTCTCATGTGGATGAACTGAGCAGGCTAGATACTGAGCCATGAGGAGGGGATATAAAAGGATATAAAAAAATCTAAAGCCTTGAAAATGCCAGTCAATACTGTTCAATCAGTAATACGAAATGAAGAATTTGGGGATCTCCTAAAAGTAAGCCAAGGTCAAGTAGACCAAGAAAGATTTCAGCTACAACTGCCAGAAGAATTAAACAGAAAAACCCACAGGTAACCTCAGGAGAAATACAGACAGTGTGGTTGTTTCAAGAAGAACAATACGACGATGCTTGAACAAAAATGAGCTGCATAGCCGAGTTGCCAGAAAAAAGCATTTACTGTGCCAACGCCACAAAAAAAGCTTGGTTACAATATGCCCGGCAGTATGTTGACATCCCTCACAGCTTCAGACACACTGTAATTTGGAGTGACGAGACCAAAATAGAGCTTTATGGTCACAACCAGAAACTCTGTGTTTGGAGAGGGGTCAACAAGGCCTATAGCGTAAAGAATACCATCCCCACCTTGAAACATGGTAGTGGCTCACTGATGTTTTTGGGGGTGTGAGAGCTCTAAAGCATGTTATCAGAAAATACTTGCAGACAATTTGCATTCTTCTGCATGAAAGCTGCGCATGGGACACTCTTGGACTTTCCCGCACGACAGTGACCCTAAGCTCAAGGCCAAGTTGACCCTCCAGTGGTTACAGCAGAAAAAGGTGAAGGTTCTGGAGTGGCCATCACAATCTCCTGACCTTAATATTATCAAGCCACTCTCAAACGTGGGGTTCATGCAAGACAACCCCACTTTGCATGACCTGGAGGCATTTTGCCATGACAAATGGGCAGCTATACCGCCTGCAAGAATTTGGGGCCTCATAGACAACTATTACAAAAGACTGCACACTGTCATTGATACTAAAGGGGGCAATACACAGTATTAAAAACTAAGAGTATGCAGACTTTTGAACAAGGGTCATTTCATTTTTTTCTTTGTTGCCACATTTTGTTTTATGATTGTCGCATTCTGTTATAACCTGCAGTTGAATATGAATCCCATAAGAAATAAAAGAAACCTGTTCTGCCTGCTCGGTTATTTTTTCTTTAAAAATGGTACACATATTAATAATTGGGTATGCAAACATTTGATTACAATTGTGGGTGGGATAGGGTTTTGTATTCTTGTAGATTATCATTTAATTAAAAAGTACATTTTCTCTAGGGCTCTCACATGGTAACAGAAGAACTACATTCAATAAGTTTTGAAACTCAAGTATGCTTGTATGGATTAACTATGGATGTAGAAGTAAGTATTTATAGTCTTTTTTTTGGTTCAATAGACAAAACATTTAATTAATGTTTTCCTATATTGCTTTTTATTATAGTATAATTTGTGGTATTTGTATATACTTTTATTTTTGCAATGGTATATTGCTACCATGATTGATTTTTTTAATTGTGGTATTTGTGCATAAACAGATGGTGGCCCCACACGTGTAATAATTCCCACTCACTTCTTATTACATTTTACCAGTAGTCCACAATCTCTTGTGGTTTAACATGTAAAATGCCTTCAATTGTAAAGATGTCTTCAGCTCTAACTGGCAGAAATAGTAATATCCCTATAGCCAGTACAACAAATAAGCAGCAGGTGCTCTTGGATACACATACTATCCTGTACTCCCTTATGTTCAGCCACCATGAAGAAGTGGGTACAGAGCCGGCCTTAGGTGTTCTGGCGCCCTGTGCGGACTACTCCTCTGGCGCCCCCCCCCATCCCAAAAAAGGAATAAAAACTTATAACAAAACTCCCCTTTCTCACTATCTATCCCCCTGTATCACTATCTACCAC
>VKOC01000005.1:31363604-31383039 GCA_009364415.1 Spea multiplicata
GTGTGTGTATCTTACTGTGTCTGTGTGTGTCTCACTGTGTCTGTGTGTGTCTTACTGTGTCTGTGTGTGTCTTACTGTGTCTGTGTGTGTCTTACTGCGTGTGTCTTACTGTGTTCATAGCTTATTCAGTTATTGTAATAAATATTTTAGCCCATTTTTTAGCTCAAAATATTTTTTCCTTTTTTTTCTCCTCTAAAATCTAGGTGCGTCTTATCAGCAGGTGCGTCTTATAGAGCGAAAAATACGGTAAATTGTAACCTTGCTTGCTAGATGTGTTTTGTGCGGCCGGGATGCGTTAGTTCATGTTTGCCTGCCACTGTGCGTTAATGTACAGAGATGATTTAAAATTAGTAGTTTGGTCAGTTGTTGATGTGTGAATCTACATTTACAAGAAATGGCTGCCAGGCCTGATTCATCAGTAAGGCAGTGTAAAAAAATTATTGAATATTGGTGGTATTTATTGATGTAATTTTTATCACATTTTCTGAAAAAACAAAGTCAAATTGGCCTAACAGGGGTAGAACATCTTGTTAATTCAAAACTCGACTATTCAAAGAGTGTTGGACTAGTTACACTTTTCATGAAATCTAGTTATTAAGACATAAATGTGTATATAATAGGCCAGTATAACCCTACTTTAAAACAGGTGTTATAATCAGAATCACCATATTTGCACTAGTTTACCTTCAGGCAGGTTTACAGTGTTGCACAGTTTAGGCACTAGTAGGTCCATATACTTGAAATGAATACTTAATTTGGGTAGTATTGATGGTGTATGTTGCGTGATAATAAACACAAATGCATATAAATTGCATTTAATGTTCCCTTGAAAAAAAGTGGTAGTAGCTGATCCATCCCGAAACCTACTCTCTGGACATCAAGGGTTCAGTGACTGAACAGAATATGTCAGGCTTTTTTCATGTGTACACACAATCCCAATGTTTTCTGTTCAGAAGTGTTAACTTTTGAAAATACTACAAGATTAACACAACATGGTGGAACCCTTCAGTAAGATGTGCAGAGCTTTCGTTCTGACACCTTTGGGCGTCTCTTGCACCTCTAGTGCCACATTTTGCCACTGAATCTAACTACAAAGGTGTACAGTTTGATCATTAATCTGCACACATCTTAAGGTTGCGAGGGTTAAAAGCTATGCTATATATTTAAACTGTTCCTTCTTGTTCCTTGAAGTATTTCTCTAGGACTTGTTAATAATTGACCAGCTAAAAGCCAGGATGATTAGCATTCACTTTTTACTTCACACCAAAACTTTCCTTAGATATGGTGCCTAGAACAGAGTAGAAAATCAGCACTAAGCACACAGAAATAAAACATGTTAACTATTTAACTAGTGTGGTGGAGTACCTAACATTATGTGGAAATAAGACAACGTGGAGAAAGCTGATAACTACAGAGTATTTCTATTCGAAAAAAATGGGTTTCTGTATTATGACATCAAAGATAACCAATATTACTATGTGATGTTTTCAAATGAAGTCTATTCTCTATATAACTCCTTGTATTTTAAATATGTTGGAAATGTTGGAACTGAAATTAATTTAGTTCCTATAAAATATCCATATCTTACAAATCTTTGGGAACCTGTAAAAGTCATCGATAAATTGGTCTCTGCCTGGTTGGCCTGCAGAATAGCTTATGGTGTTTTTTTAAGATACTTGGTGTTTCATTTAGGTCAGGCATTGTTGTGGGATAGTAGTTGGAGGAAGAATATTTCTTATGAGCATACTGGTAAGTGGAAATGTTGGCTCAAAAAGTCAACATCCTCATCTTATCCTTGTATGGAATGATTTGTAAATTGTTAAAAAGGGCCTTCCTCGGTCACCGCCGATTTTGGAAGGAGAATATAAGCTGCACTAGAATCTTCTTGGTCATCACAGGATTCCAGCAAGGAATGGTGACCACTGGTGCAAGTTCCTCTTTAGGAGTTGGGGTCCTGAGAAGGACTTGTGATGTTGGTGCCAATATATTCATATATTTTAAACATGTGACATGTTACGATGTGGTTTTCACCCCTTGGACAAAAGGTATACTTAAAAAGGTTAAGTAAAAGTAGAGCCCATTGAGAAGCCATCCTCAATATCAGCAGTTATGTTTCTTCAGCTTGCATCTTTCTTATTAAAAGTAAAGAGCAAGAAATATTAAGGTTAGAGGGAGGTCGTTTATTGAAAGGCATTTTTGCTATGCGTTGTTTGTAGTTAAAATTGGATATGCTCTCCATCAGAGGAGAAAATTGTGACAACTTGGATAACTTAAGGTGCCAGCACTATGAGAAGGATACATAACATAGTGCACAATCATAGTGTGCAATATATCAGAGTCACAAATAAGGTGTGTCATTGCTTCAGGGCCGGACTGGGAATGACGATGCGACCCTGGCAATTTAAGGCCTGTGGCTGCCTAATGACATAAAGGCAGCCAACGGCTGGATATGACAGGCCACATGTTATGTTTTTATGCTCATGCAGTTTGCAGCCAGGCATACCTAGCTGGCGGCTGCACACTGCACCAGTCCACGGGCAATAACCAGCGTGCCAGATGGCCAGTCTGTGCATGCACTGCTTCCAAGAAAAAAAAACATGTACTCCATTAATAATCTCTGTTAAATCAGGTAAGTAAGTAAGTTATATTAAATGTGGACACTCAAACAAAAAACTGATATTAATTATTATTAATTCATTATAAATCAGATATTAATAAGTGTGCAATCCAAAAATCATCTGGATCATACTTTATCCATCAGTATCAGAATAATCATAGTAGAAGGTCACACATTAATCTCAATATAAAAAGGTGCAAGAACTTTTAACATGTTTCAATTCAATGTAACCGTCACTGAATCATCACAAATTGGCGTAATTTTCATATGCAGAACAGCAATTATTTTTAATTAACAGTTTTTCTGGAAAATATAAAACAGGAAGAACACAAAATGTAAAAACTGAAAATGATGTTGTAGTTTATTTTTTTGTTTTTGCCTTTTAGCCAACTTAGTTCCCAACCCCCAATGTGTGTAGAATTGTAAGAAAAAATTATTTGCTTGTACAAGAAAATGAGTAAGCAAAGGTGCTGGTCATTTATTAAACTTTTCTTCCATTTGCAGAGGGATTGGTGCAGTTTGCCTCACCCTTTGACGTTTGCACAAAGGTTTTGATATATATTATGTAGGAGGACATAGTAAGAGCAGCATACTTCTAAAATGCATCTCAATCACCAATGAACAAAGTGGTCCTCATGGATGGATGCTTGCAAGGGCAGGGTCCTCTTCTCCTTCTTTATCAGTATGGCTCAATGTGATATTGCCCATTTCGATATTGTATTTTTTTAACGTTATTGTTAATTTTTACTTCTCTCTTGCACTACTGAATGTGCTTTATAAATAAACTGTAATGGTCAGAAGGATGTGGTGTTCTAGAGTGCAGATGGGCATGCATTCAGATAAAAAAAATGTATTTAATAAATAGCTTTGTACAAATTTCTATATTTCCAATAGTCACATGTGTGGATGGATTCATCTTTTTTTTCTTTTTTTTAATTTATTGATTAAAAAATTGGCCCCTGTTTTACGGTTTTACAACTATGGGCTGGTAAGGTAATGCTTGATAAACCATTGTAACTTCTAATTGTATTATAAGTAGCAATCAAGTAATTAGTAAATTCCTCCATTCTTTAGAATTTTTGAACCATTTAAAAATTATATTCCGGCTCATTCATCTGCTGTAACATCAGGTATGATAACAATGTAACAATACATAATACATGTACTTAAATATTTTTAATGAAATAAAATAAATGTAAAAACAATTTTGTAATTTAAAGCTGTTTAAGGTTTCCTATCATTGCAACTTAGTTTATCGTTATGCAGTGATATAACCAGATTTTTAAAATGAAATTTAGTGATATTATTAATGCTTTATATGATTCCAATAAGGTATGGGCAACTCAACAGAAACTATACACATTATGTTGTGTGACAAAATCCCTTAGCTGAAGGCCATATATATCACTTCCAAGGGTCTTATGAATTGGTCCTGAGGGAATAAGGAACACAGATTTGTCAGCCAAGAAGGTAGGAAGACTTTGAGAGAGCATGAGAGAGTTTGAGAGTGCATGAGAAAGTGAGAGAATGTGTGTGAGTGAGTGAGAGTAATGTTAATCTTAACCATTCAAATGTTAGACTGGGGAGCAGTACATTATCTTAGCAAAAATTATGTTATCTGGTAGAAGATACTGATGACCTGGTAAAACACATTTACTGCTCTGTAGTATTTGAGATAAGTTGGGGGAGCAATAGTGACTATGGTGGAGGTGGGGTTAGGGGTGTACCTAGAAACCACAGGGCCTTGGTGTGAAAATGTCCCTGGGCCCCCCAAATTCACAAAGCAACATGTCCCACAGTGCCACCTTTGCCCCAAACAGCTTGTGAATGCCCTTTGCCCCCAAGCAGCTTATCAGTGCCATCCTTTCCCCCAAACAGCCTGTGTGTGCCATCTTTGCCCCAGTTTGTCAGTGTACCTTTGCTATCTTTGTCCCAAACAGCTGGTCTGCGCCATCATTGCCCTCAAACAACTTGTCGTACACAAATTACACACTTACTCATACTTACTAACAAGCACACCATCTCACACACAAACACCTACACATCCATGCTCACACACACAATTACACACCCATGCTCACATACATTTATACATACACACCCATGCTCACATACATTTATACATACACATCCATGCTCACATACATTTATACATACACATCCATGCTCACATACATACATAAATACATAACCAGTGCCCGCCCCACTTACTTCTCACCACTTCAGCAGCTTTCTCTCCGGCTGCTCGCACACTGTGGGGTTCCTGTCTCCCCTTGCCGGTTCAAAATAGGTTAGAAAATGCCAAACACTCAAGGTACGCCCCTACACATATGTGCATGCCCTCTGCCATGCCCTCTCCCATCTCACATATGGAGCGGGAGAATGAGTGCTCTGGAGTGAAATGCCTGGGATTTTCCTGCATATAATTATGATGGCCCAATTCTAGCAAGCTTCTTCTGCAAAAAAAATACTTTATAATGGTCTGATAATATAGACATGTTTTTTGAAATTCATCTTGCATATTTATTCGGGCTAGCTCTACCTTTGCAAAAGAAACCCTCTAGCACAATCCCTTGTGCATTGTATAGCTGTGAAGCTGAAATGTTCAAATCATCTGAAGTCTCAGGATGGCTGGAAAAAACGTTTAAAATGGCTTAAGACATATTGTTAATATCCATTTGTACTTTCATTCATTACACACTTGGGCTTAGAACATAATATGCTACATTATGCACCTGGCAAGGTACAAAAATGCACTGAAGCTCCCCAATTCTTATTTTGTGTAATTGTTTATAACTTATAGCTATAGAAAGCAGGGTATGTATTGAATGCATTCTCAGGTACATTTTTTTTATCCCTAAAAGTATCCTAAAAAGTAATCACCTTCTGCTTTGCAGATTCCTTTTCTAATCTCATCCTCAAATGTTTCTACAGAACCTATAGATACAATACGTAAATGCCTTGAAACATATCTCAATTGATGTATCATCTTATTTCAAAGCCCACACATGGTTGAAAGGGTTTAGTCTTTAACTTAAAAGTATAGCTACAAAAGATTATAGAAAGCTGTACTCTTTATAAGGCAAATCAGCGAAGATTTTTTTTTTATTGTTTTTTAGCATCCTTGGGCATTCACTGTTATTGTCTTTAATGTTGCAAATGGACATGCTAAGTGCTCCGAGTTTTACAGTTTTCCCTTGAACAGATTAGGAAGGACTAACAAACACACTCTTGTTTTTTAAGCATTGCAAGCTCCTTCTTGCCAAAAGTCGGAGCTGTGCTGAGATATCAAAACTCCCAGACAGAAAACTTTCTTAAGCAAACACCACCATGAGAATGACAGCCCACACACCTGCAGGACACCTACATTATACCAATCAGCACATGTCAAGGAGGTTTAACATAGGATAAAATAATCTGCGCAACAGAAAATCCATAAACATAGAACAAATGTTACCTTATTAAATAAGTCCAAGAGATGTTTCAAGCTTCTAGTAACTAGAATAATTAAACTACAAAAAGATACTTGGTGGTTATAGATGAGCACCTTATTTCAATATTATTATATTTAAATGTTAAAAAGTAAGCATTTGTGAACTCATAAAGAACCTATTAAGGTGTTGCTCTAACACTTCATAGACCATTTCTAAGTATATTTTCTCTGTTTCTGTGTAGACCTCGGAACAGCACCAGATACCAATACCAGATAGAAGGATAGATAGATTTCTGTTACCTTGAAATTAAAGGATGAAAAGTTCCCTTTCATTGGTTGCAGAAGGTGGTATAAAGCAGGGCTTTTGACAACACCTGTCTGATATCTGAGTAGAGCTCGGGGTATCCTACACTTTAAACACCTGGAAACCGATTAAAAGAGGCCCCAAATCAGACATGCTAACTTACCTCATTATAGAGCAGAATTACTTGGGGAGATCGTCCAAGCGTACGTTTAAATGGTTGTCTGAATTTGCCATAAATTAATACATTTTGCCCTTAGAAGAATGCTTACTGTGATTTACTTTTTTGTTTATCATAACAAACTTTGCCCAACATCTTACAAAGAACTCTGGTACAGGACCCGAAAGACAGGCAACGTAGGAAAAGTGAGTGATGCAATTACCATAGCAACCAGTGGAATTTCCCTGCTGATAGCCTTCATTCATCTCTTTGCTCCAGAATTGTGCTTTATACATAACCCCATTGTGTTTGCTATGTTCTGTTTCTTTTTAGATTAACCATTGCTAAAACGTTAGGAGGCAGCTGATTCCATATACTGATTAGTTGACTAAATGGAATGTGATTTATTTCAATGAGGTTACCCGCACAGCACATAGATCTGCTTATGCACACACACACAGGCACTTTGCACACACAGGTGTGTGAAATACCCAGTCACTTCAGGATTACCTGTCCTGAAAACCTAGTAATAATCTGAAATCTGAAGCGCTACTTGAACTTTTCTACTAATTCAATAATTGCTGCTGTGCCTGAAATTGGCCTCTTTCCTATGATTACTCAATATACACGCTCAATCAAATAGGTTAACACCTGAACTCAGATTCTAATTAACACCTAAGGTAGACTTTTTTGTTTAAAGCTTATTAACATGGGGACTTTTCCCAGTATAAGATTTCACTCTCCTTTACAGGTAAACACATGGTATCTTGATCAGCCTATGGCTTTGGCTGCCTCAAACTAAGACAAGGACAAAGGTCATTTACAGATTAACACATATACATATACACAGACTATTTATTTTAAGAAAAAGTATATACTATCTATCTATCTATCATAAAATTAATAATTAAATAATAATACACGCATGCACATTCTGTTAGGTGGGAAGAAAGAAATAAAGACAAAAAGGTAAAGGAAAAGAGGGGTCCTACTCCTTAAAGTGTGAGATTTGTTCTATAGAAGCTCTTATCATTGCCTCATGCAGCTTTAGGTCATCCAACAGATAGACATGTGCAAATGGGCCAAAAACAATTCGGACAAAACCAAATTTTGTTCCCTGCTCATTTTAGGGGCATTTTTAATTCGAGAACTAAGTTTGTTGCCTGCTGCCCATATTTAATCACATTCTCTATGTCGTTCACTCTCTCTCTCACGCTTTCTAAATGTTTCCGTTCTCTGCCAAACACTTCCGCTTCTGCCGACAGACTTCTGCATCGTCTTCATTTTCTACTTTCTATCTTTTGTCTCCCCTCTTCTCGTCTCTCTTTTCTCTTCAATCTGCTATCTTTGTCTGCATCTTCATGGACATAACCCGCCAGGAACTTCCAGCAATATGGTGCCGCATCTGGTGATGTCCTCTCCCCAATCCTCCAATCGGAGTAGAGGACGTCACGGAATGTTCCGTCACATTGCCCAAATTTCAAGTTACGGCAAAATGGCGGTGCCACCATTTTGGCGGAAGTTCCTAGTGGGTTATGTCTACAGAGATGTGGACAAAAATTGAAAATTGAAGAAAGCAGATTGAAGATAGAAGAAAGATGAGAAGATAAAATATAGAAGTTGATGAAGAAGAAGCAGAATTTAACATTTTAGTTGGTGAATGAGTAAAGCAGAACAGTAAAAGTGACATGTGATATATAAAAAATAATAATAACCATGAAATTAATTAATCATGTCTATCTAAAATATATTTTTCTTCCTAAAACCACATATTGCTTAGATGAAAACACTACAGAAGACCCTATTGCTTTCTAGATACTCAACATAAATCTAGATGCTATGGTTTTAAAGATGTAAACGTCAGATCACCGTAAAGAAGTTGAGATATCGCCACTATTTTTTATTATTAGGGTGATTGGGCTTGTAGTTTTGAAAACTATCTGGAGTAAATGCACTAATAGCATTGATACACCTCAGATTATTATGATATGAGTAAGTATACACATCATTTAAGAAGATTACTGGCATGGACTCAGAATTCGGTGCCCAAACCAAATGAATACGTGCAGACTGGCAGATGGTTTTTAACGCCTCAAGCTTGCTGGCTTCCCACCCAGAAGCGTAGTACATCCTTGTTTTTTTTTAATATGTCAAACTTTTGGACAGATATTCAAGGTGCTTAACTTTACATTTTCGTTCCCATGCAGGTATGTCACAAGGAAATCAGATCTCATAAGTGAAACATATAAAGCATATTCCTCACCTCACTGATTGAACTTTGGATTGTTCAGGGCCAGATCAGCCCCTCCTGGAGATAAAGTATCAAGGAATGGCTCTTTATAATGCATAGTGAATGTGGAGAGTTGGAAGTACAATTTTCCTGCTAACGCTCTTTTCAACTCTTGCTTTTGTGAATAAATCATGTTATATGGCAGTGTTACATATGTTGTCTTTTTATTTATATCCAACACATTGATGCCACTCTCTGACACTCATGTAAGAAAAGCAGAGTTGGCCCTTCATATAATATAGTTAATGGTGTAAGCTGGGTCACAAACGGGTCCAACAAATGTTACACTTCTAACACTTTAATTATACCTGTGTTTTTCGTACTAGTAGCGAGAACTATCATTTTTTAGATAAACACTATTGGATAATGATGTATCCTTAAAGTACCTCAGAAGCAATTTAATGATGATGAACTGGAAAGACCATTTTAGCAGAAAAATTAAAAAAAAATCATTACATTTCAAAGAATACATTTATTAATATAGCCCTAACAGATTGTGTAGCTCTGTTGCAATAAACATAAACATTGAAAATATTTAACAAATACAATTTAAAATTGACAATAGCGTTAACACATTTTTAAGACAAACTGGCACAGAAAGAGAAGAGGGTCTTGCTCTTGTGAGCTTACAATCTATTGGGATCATACAAGATGCTTTGTTGTATTTGGAATCCAAGGTGATTGTACACCATTTTTTGTATTTCAGTAAAATAAATTTGGGTGAAAACCATTAGAATTTAACTTTAGCAACAACCACATCCCTTCATGGACATCTGTAGAAAAGTGCTTGTTCCAAAAGTTCATGTCTTTTCCTGTCCTAGAATTAAGCATTGAATTTAGGTGCGTCCTTCGTAAAACCCATAATAATAATAATGCCCTTTCCCTGACCTTTATTTAAATATCTTACAAACAGGTAGCTAAACGTAATATAATACTAACTCTAAAAAAAAAAACGCTTTACAATTCTTTGCTCCGTTATCATATATCTAGGAATGCTTTTACCGCAACACAAAGAAAAGGAAACCAGCAAATCTCTGGCTGTGAAATTCACATTACATTACAGAGGAAAAATGAATACTTTTTATTTATGGTATGGAGTGAATTATATTCAGGTATAACCTTAAATATTAACATTTAGCTAATCCTATAGTATTATCCACTGGCTGTTATGCATTCCTGGGTAGGTTTAATCCTATGTTCACTATTGCAGAACAATTTGAACATTTTGAGAACTGGAATGACGGCATAGGAGAATTGAACAACACGTGTAATGTTATTTCAGATAGTTCTTCCCATCACGTAATCATTAACATTTTTCATGGGTATTCCTTGGAGCTGTCCCAAAAATTATTTGCAGTCACCCATACCATTTCTGCAACTGCTGTGGAATACAACTACATAGATGTTCAACTAAATGTTTTATATTATATTCACATCAATTAAGCCACTGTTTTGCATAAGTTTGGCCGATTACTTTAAAACCCTATTGACTTTTACCTACACATGTTCTGTAACATGTATTTTATATAAACTATGAGCATTTTAACCCGATGGGAAGGAAATGAGTAGCATTTGTAAACAGGGGCTAATGAGATGGAAATCTAACAATGTGAGTGCAATGTCAATTGTTATGTAACAAAAATAAGCAAAACTTGATACCTAAAGGATGTATAAAGATAAATTAAAGTGCGAATAAAACACATTTTGTTGCTGCAGAACAACTTTGGTGCGAAAATATTTTGCTATTGAGCAAATCCAATGATCCAACGCTGGTTACATTAAGTACTCACACGTAGGTTTTAGTGTAGATTTTCTGGTACCCTTTATGCATTGAGTGATGGCTCACTGTCAATTGATTTGGTACCCTGCTTGTTTTGCTTAAACAGTTAACAGCTATACCAGTAAGCCATGTCCTTCTTGTAATAGCCATCTGCTGTAAGTGTGACATCCCAAGTGGACACAAATGTCCAAATCAATTTGAAGGGATTTTTTAGTTGGCCGACCCTGCAGGTACAGAGTTTGGATCTTATGACATTGAATCTAAACAAAACACTAGGGGAAGACAGTTGAAAGTTTTCTCAATATAAATTATAGAACAGAAAGATTGGGTTGTATATAATGATTGTTTTTCAGATAAGTAACATGTCTCCCACTATTATAATCCTTTTTTCAGTATATGTACTCTTTGTATATGTCCGCCATTTTTAAGGGCAGTAACAGAAGAGGCCAATGGACATGGCTTTCACTATTAGTGTAATCTAATTCCTGAAGTGGTAATTCTTGTTCCTTATGGTCTCATCCTTTTAGCAAATGCACCACAAATTAAAATGGGATTGAATGTTTCTAATCCTCCGATGTGAAGTTGTATTATCTTTAATATTTTTACCCGTTTTGGCTGCAAACTGAAATTAAAGGGGCAACATAGACTAGACAGCCCAATCCTGAAACAGATTTATAGTTCATGAAGTAGATGTCACACGCGTTCTGTATTGTGCAGGAAACCACCACAAAATATGGGTTCTTACTTTTTAAAACACTTTCTAGGAGAAATGTCCTAAAGTTTTGTTAGATGTGTTAATGTTCTATATTATTTAAATATTTAAAAATAATAATGAATATATTTTTAATATAGCATGAGACCATGTAAAGTCCTGAAACACTTCGGTAGGTATTACAATTGTTCTTTTATTTTATTGCAGGAAAACCAACAAAAGCTTGAGTTTTAGAAACATTCCTTGTTAATATTACTTTTTGTATTACAATCAATGTTGATTCAAGGTTATTCAGCAATATAGCTCGGCCAGTTTCTACTATTCTCTAGAACAGCCAACAACGTGTCTAGGGGTATAGTTTGTTCTTGCTTCCAGTGTGTTAAATCTGATTGCTGGCATTCTGTTTATGTGGCATGCAGCCTTCTCACCACATTCCAGTATTTCATTTTTTATTTTTTTTTCTAGTAGTATATTTTGCACATATTCTGTATGATGTAAATTTGTTTGATTCCGTTTGATATGAATCACATTAATTTTCTTTAGAAGTAGAAAACCAGTGAACCTATCTATTTTAAGTAGCATTTTATTGCTTTCTCATCTATTTTTGATTATTATTCCCAATTTTGGTGCTCAGTGTGAGAACTATAATTTGTGTTGGAATGGTAGACAAGCTGGTTAAGTAAGCCAAAAATCATGAGCTTCAAACTGAATCAGGAACCGATATCAGAGTCAAATGAAAATCTGGGTCAAAACCTGGGAGGTAGGGTCACATAATAGGCTTCACATATTTTATAGGCACGTCCATTGTCATCCCCGGGACATGTCCAAGATCCTGCGATCACGGGACTTCGATGTTAGGGAGCTAAGTCCTGACACATTATTTCTGAAGCTCTTCTGTAACTAAAACTGATGCAGCAACTAACACACAAAGTCTCTCTAACACCATAAATAAATACATACACACTACATACCCTCCTCTCTGGCATCACTAACCATAAGCTCTCCCCTAATGCTCTAACACCGTATGTTGACAGGCACACTAAAACCATACACTAACGCATAGATATGCTGACATCAAATATTAACACACATTGATTCTAACACTATACATGTGTGGTCATGTAAAGCACATTACCTGGCCCTGGTTACCGGGCTACCTTATTATGTATTCATCAAATGACATTTTCAATGCCAAAAATGTCTTGCATTGCTGCTAGAAAAATAATGACCAATAAGCACACAAACAAAGCAAGAATTCAGCACATGCCCGGTGAATACCATTCAAAAATACTTATCTAAGGCATAAATATTGGCAATTCCTTAGCCCGCCACTATGTGAAACTAGCCCAAGTTTGGCAAGTCCTATCTCATTTTTCATAGTCATATTGCTTACCAACATTTTTAATGCCAGCTATGTTCTCCTCCTGGTTTTTAATGCTGAATGTTTCTTTCGCTAATTTGTTTAGCGGAGATGTGATGACATTATATGGTGAACAATTAAATGAGAAAAAAAGGAAAGAAACAGTAAAGAAACTTAAGACAAAGTATTATCATTAAAAACATCTGCAAAATAAATATATATGGAATGAAAATAAAAAAATTGAAAAAAAAAAAAGTTTAGTAAATACGCAAATATATTTCCTAGCTTTTTTTGCTGCAACTACGTAAAGAAAGCACCATTCTTCAACCATAATACTAACCATTTCTGTCCGATATTTGTCTGGTAAATATTTGTAACTGATTGTGTCCTTCCTTTCCATTCTGTATTAGAGTATTAATTTTTTTTATTAACACAGCCTACAGTGTGATCTATATCAGACGTTCTTTGTTTGAATACTTTGACCACAGCATGTTTGAAGCCAAATATTCTGGATGGTACAACATACCCTTCACTAAATTGTTTTTTTGCTGTTCCTTATAATCTTTAGAAGGCCCTCTGTATTTATTGTTGTAGTCCTAATTAGTTGTGACATGTTGTAGAAACGCACAGCTTCCTTGTACTAATTGTACTCTGGCACAATAATGTACGGTAACTATGATTTACATTCTGCTTTTGGATAAAATAATCACTCCATAAATTCTTTTCATAAGAACAGTTAAGTAGATGAGTAGCATCATTCTTTAAAAAATATGTTTAGTACACTCCAGAGCTTACTAAATCCTTTAATTTTTTATCACGGAAATAATATGTTTAATTGCTAGGGAATTTAATTATACCAACTTTTTCAGCAGGGATTGACATAACTTTTACAGTGGTGGTGGGCAAAACGTATCGTCCGTAACCATCGCCCAGCGAAAAAGACAAATTATTTATTCCCAACCAAGCATTAACATGATGGTGAATCTTTTACTTGCAAAAATGTAAAACCATATTCCATTATTAAGATATTTCACAATAACATAACATTAGGTTACATTAGAACAAATATTTCATCCAGAACACAGCTTTGTTAAATTATATGAATCAACTTAATCTTTGTGTTATTTGGTAAGAAGCTGTTATTGATTACTCTAAATTGCCATATTACTATATAATGTGTACTGAACTACATACAGTTTATGATAGTACTATTGGGACCAACACAACAAAAAATGGCTACATTATAGTTTTAATTATTCCCAATAATTATGCTCCATAATGGAATGGAAAAATTACTTCTACCGGTTCAGCCTACATTGAACCATGCTCATACATGAAAACTCCACAGAGCGGCCCCTGGGAGCCCTGCAAACAAGGATTTTAAATTAAGGAGGCAGGGTTAGCCACACATAGGAATGAGACTAGCCCCAAGAGACAGGGGCATGGAGTGACCCCAATTATCTGGGAGTTATGCAAGAGGAGTTCACTGAGACTGGCCCTTCATCAGGACCGTCTTTATCTTAGGGCAAAAAGGGGAGCAGGCCTACCTTAGGGGCCCATAGCAACTTTCCCTTGAGCCTAGGGCTTGCAAACTTGGTAAACATCTATGATCTGTCCCTACAGCATGCTGCTAACTGCCTCTACAGGCTATATATATATCAAAAAAACAAGGAATACACCCCATGCAAGGCATTACCGGTGGAGACACTGTAAAAGGGAGTGCTGGTGTAAAGGTCTGTGGCAGGCAAAGGCCTCTAGTTACTCCCTTCCTTTTTAATCTCCTTATCAACCGCTAAGTTCTTATTACATAGTGGCATTCTAAAGGTTAAATATAGCAATCACTACTCACAATGGGCAGCCTTCCCCTACTTCAACAGGTGTCTTGAGTGTTTTAGCGAAAATGGAAGTCTTTCATTATACAGGAAAGCATTGCATTTACACTTAAATGAGTAGATTTAACTATATAACTATATTTTGTTTCTTTACATGATTATGGAATTGAACTATTTCTTATGTGTGCATACCCTTTGTTATGCTGTGTACTGTCCGCTACATAGGCTCTATGTACAATCTACGTGAATGCACAACCACATCTACTGTATAAATTTACAGGGGACTAGTTAATTTCTAGAAAAATAGTTCATTTCTGCTTTTTGTTTTGGTTTTTTTTTGACTTAGTGTTGGCATTCATAAGGAAATAAACATTACCTTTTATGGGTTTATTTTTGGCATGACAGCATGTATGCATGGTTTGCCCTAAACTATCCATGAATAGCTTCATTTGTACTGGCACAAATACATATGGATTTCCCAAGGTAAAACGTAAGTTTTTCATAAGAATGCCGCCTAACTGTAACCATAGCAAAACTACAAAAGCTAACCCAGTCTCTCACAGGGAAAAATGTGCACAGACTACCATATTAGTTAATAGAAATAATTACCATGGTGACATAATATAATGGTGAACGTCCTACAAAAACATATATAAATACATGAAAACATAAAACTAATAATACCTTTAAATTGCAGAATTGTACAATGCTATCTAATCATAAATAATAAAAAGGAGCATTGTAAACACTGAATACGGAGTCAAAGGCCATTTTTATTTACTATTTCATACCCCATGTATTCTGTAAACCAAAAATATGGAAAATGACATAAAAGTCAGAGTTTGTAAAAGGAAAAGAATACAATGAAACAGACAGTGCCTTTATATCTGATGCCATCTAGTGTGGCCCATTTTTGAATGTTCTTAAGCTTTTATCGAGGGCATCACTTGTTAATGGTTTCATTCCAATAATTTACATTAATATGGTGTGCGAATATTTGTTAGAATCCCTTTTAAATACAGTTTCTGAAATCAACAGGTGTAATAGTTTTACTGTGCTGCAGGTCTATATCTATACAATAAAAATATAAAAAATTTTGTGTAATGGTTTCTTTTTATTTTATTTTATTACGTGCATGGAAAATGTATTTATTTGTAAATATATCTGAAGACATGATAGACGGTCACATCAAAAATTTTGGTATGAGGTAGCTGTTATGGCAACTGCACCACTTTTACTTCTTTGGACCAGAAACACTCTTTATACATAACCCCCCGATTGTTTTTGAGTTAGCAAATCTGGAATCCAGTCAAGCAGAATGTACGCTGCTCTGGGCTCTCATGTCACATCATGAGAAAAGAACCTTTACACAATTAAGTAATCAGCTGCTTTCGGTTACCCCTAACAACTTGGCCAGATGAGAAATTACTAAGCAAACAGGCAGCAGAATTTTTTTAAAGCCACAGCTAATTAGATTGCTGAAAATACCCACATTCCCAAGGCAGACACCAGCTTTCGGAGCTTACTATTTCAAGAAGCGGAAGTGGGGCCGTACTTTGCAGTAAAGCTTTTTTGGAAAAATTCACACACAGCTTCTATGTCTCACCCACACACATTAAGATCTAGATGGCTCACAACGTGATTGAACAAAGTGAAGGTTTGGAAGTAATTAGGTCAACCTCAATAATAACTTTATGTTTACGAAAAATGAGTCTTGTGAGTCATTCGGCAGCTCAGCTACTAGGTTATTCTTAATAGGTCCTTTTCTCCTGACTTCAAGGAAGTACGTTGTAATTTTCTATTAATGATTTTATTAACAACGGAACGGAATACCGCTACGGGTCGCACACAAACCGGTAATATCTCTTTGTAGGGAGAGGGGCTTACTTTAGTCATATTATGAAGGACATTATTCTTCATCCACTTACATAATTGTAATTTCCAAAGCTATGAAATCTAATATTTTTTTTTAGCTGTGAATAAAGTGAATATCTTAAAATGTTTCATAGGTGTGTTTTTTTAACCTAAACAAATTAAGCAATCCGATTCATTGATATAATTGTGTACAATGATATGTTTTATTTATTTTAAAAATTTACCTGAACAGGTTAGCCAGCTTTACATTTAGGTGCAGTTATTATTCTATTAAGTGTAGAGATTCTACCATTAGGTTGGTGGGTTGGCTGCAGCCTGAAGCTTGCAGGAAACTGAACTATCCAACGATTTAATGTAATATACCTATAACTAGGCCATCTGCCTCGCTCTCCAAGTATATGTAGTGGTAGCTCTGTTTCTCTAGCTTTCTACATACTCCCACTCTTGCTGCCAGCAATCTTCATAAGTTGGTGTTTTACTTAGACAAATTGTAGGTCCTTTTCAGTAATACCTTAATCTGCCATGTTGGTGCAATTTACATATCTTCATTACTTGCACAGATGGCCCTCCACAATATATACATCATACCCAGGGTCCATTCAAATTACCATGAACACTCCAGGTATCACAGCTGCTGAATGCTAGACTTTGGTTCATCCAAACAAAGATCCAAAGTGCATATTCCCTATTGCCAACATGCATTTGCACTGCTATAAAGTAACCCTCATGAGATACTTGCAAGTTGCAAAAGCCAGTTGATACAGAGTTCCAACTTCACTGAGAGGGCATGATAACCACCCAACGCCTCCTCTGCCACCTTCTCTGTGGTAATAAAAAAAAACAGTGAAGATAATAGTGACTTTGCAAATGCGAGAACATGCAACTTTAATTGAGTCTTGTCAATTGAGATAACCCTTAATTCAGAGAATAAAGTGAATATACCAAAATGACTCAAATGATGAGTCTAACTACTATGGAGTCCTCTGCACATCTAAAGTACCATAGTTTTAAATAAGTAGCTACAGTAAAACAGAGGAGATCCTTTTTCCCCTCTTCCTGCATCATAACAAACAGCCTTCTCGCTACCATTTCAAGCCAAGCTTTTACAAGATAGAAAAGGTATTCAACCTCATTTGGGTCACTATGCCAGGTCTGTGAGCAAGTTACTTAATTCATATTTTGCATAATTATGCATGTTTTCCTGTATATGTACCAAATATGTATTTTGGGGACATTGTTTCTTTTTTAGCCAAATGTTGCTGTTTACCTTTTGTCTGGAGTTGTATTGAACAGCTTGACTTAACTGTCAGCCGAGTACAGAACGGTATAGCAACCCTGTCATACAGAGGTAAATATGTCATTTTAATAATTACTGTAAAAATAAGGTTATGTAGGATTTGTAAGCACATAAAGCTTACTAAACATATATCACATTTGAAATGGCAGAGATTTAGAATGGCTTCAAGTGCCTCAAGTTTATCAGAAACTCCCATGATGATGATAAACCGGATCATAGGTTTCATACACTATGTTATCAAGTCACTCTTAACGGACTTCTATTAGAAATACCTTTGAAACTGTGCTATGTATGTTGCTGACATTTTAAATGACAATTTCCATATCATACAAGAAGTCATTTGTAAGGCTGTTGGTCATAATGTCCTTTTCTTGTTTTTACTATTTGAATTTGCTAGAAATTGATTGAATTGTGATGTTATGAATACTTTATAAAGGTTTTATGTCATCATATACTGTATAGGTAAGCTCTTGACCTACATTATATTGTATATGATGTTTTTGCTATACGGCATAAATACTTTTATGTAAATATGCTGTGTACCTGGTATTGGAGCAATACGATTTTGTTTCACTTGAATGTTTAGTGTATTGTTTACTCTATAGTGGAAATGTAAACAGTAAGATAAAGAACAAATTTAAGCTAAATGTATATTGGGTCTATTTTATTGATGTATATTGGGTCTATTTTATTGATTTAAACCTCCCACCTCATAAAGGATCTAGCGGTTTGTAATACTTGACTTAGAGATTTCAGGGTAGCCTTAAGTTCCCATTAAGTAAAGAAAAAGAAAACAACATGCATGATGAGATTGGGAGTACTGGTGCCAATTGGATAAGAAACATCCCAGGATTGGTATCAGAGGGCAACATACAATAAAGGTTGATATGAACTGTCCACATTGAATGTAGGCTCTCCTCAGTTTGGTGACTTTGGTGAGTTTTTGCTGATACCCACAGGATAACATGAAAGAGTATCTGTCGCCTCCTTCCAAGAGAAGGGATGTAATATCTCATGAGCCACCTTATCTCTACCTTGAGGGTGTCCACTAATCTGCCTCTCCTGATTGGTTGCTTTGTGAAAATACCTCTGTTCATTAGACTGGGAATCCCAATAAATGACATAAGAACATTCTTCAAGGATGCTGGATATGTGAAATAGCCTTCTACCTGTAGAAGTAAACAGTCATACGTAAAAGAATACCAAAGCTAGAGATGTTTTGATGTCTTACATTAGGTATACAACTGGGTAACCTAATAGCATCAAATCTCATGTTTTTGTTCATATATTTGCAAATACAGGTATACACGAGTAATGAAAGACAATATTTACATATTTATCCAAAAGATTATTCACCGGGAAGAGTATATTGCAATTCTTTTCAATTCCATGTATATCCTGGAGAACATTACAATTACAGCAATATGGTTTTAAGGTCACATAAGCAAAATTATTACATACAAAGAAGATACATTAAAATTGACCATTAATTATTGCAGTAGATGCTAAATAAAGGGAGGCAGACATTTCCATTGATTTTAAACAGGAGTAAAAGTTGAGTTTTACTGTAAGGTTAGTCACATTTGGGGACCACTGTAGGAGAATTCTTGTAGAATGAATGAGTAAAATGCTGTAAGTGATGAATGAGTAAGATAGCTGCCCCACTGCCTGAGTGCTATCCAGAGAACTGTCTGTCCACTAGACAGAAATGTGAAATGTGTCTGGAATCAAGCAGCAATCAATTTAGATATTTTTTATCACTGCGATGGGTACTTTGG
>VKOC01000005.1:31396840-31427189 GCA_009364415.1 Spea multiplicata
AAAAACATAGTACAAGATATGACTCACTGATCCTCCAGTGCATATGAGAGGCCCCACAGATAACTGGTACAGATAACTGGTACATGGTGATGTTGAGTTAAAAAAAGAAACTTTCGCTGTGTGCTTTGTACACATTTTGTATTTCGTTGCAGTAGGCTTACCACAAATTATACATTTACTGTAATTCACCATTGGAAGAATTCAAATGGATCCGTACCTGTTACGTTTAGATGTAGTAGAAAGCACATTGTATATTTAGATGTTAGATGTTTGTTTTGAGCTTATTTTGGATAAAGACACTATTTTTCTTTTGCTATTTGATTTGTCATTCATCATTTTGTCTGTCTTTATCAGGAATAAAGTCAGTCAGTGACTAAAAGCTTAAACTTGTGTACGGTCTGAAAGCAGATAGCTAATTTACATCTGACTGCTTGGCTAATATTAGTACAGATGTAGAAACACTGCTGTATTCATTCACAGCCAAATTGGGACGCTACTGTTCCTTTAACAATAACGCATTTTATGGTTAAATGCCCAAAAGATTGTTCATTCATCCCCTTTTCTACAGAAGTCTGTTAATTAGTGAAAGAAACAAAAGAATATAAAAGAAAAGAGACAAGAAACAAGTAAACAAACAAAACCAGTTATTAAACCTGTAGAGCTTGGATAATGTTTGCATTTGTGTTGTAATTAATTATGTTAGTTCCTAAAACACTGCAATTTGCTTTTTTGTGTTATTTATACAATCTGTGTTCATATGAGTGATGTTAATTTTTTTTAAAAAGGTAGAAGTTCACCTTGAAAAGACCTTTAAAAACAATGTGAAATAAATTGTAAGGAAATTTACATGGCTCAATCAATGAATATATGTGTGATTTTACCACAAATAAATAAATGTGTATTTCGAGGATACACAGCTTCTGACACTACATCCTTGAGACTATTTCTCTCATCACGCTTAGTATGGCAAAGCACCGTAGAAGCTGATGTTACTAGCAGGCCAGACTGGCAATAAATAGGCAGCCCTGGCACTTTAAGGCCAGTGGCCGTCTGATGACATAGGTGCGTTTGATGTCTGGATATGCGCGACTGCACGCTAAGATTTTATGCTCACATAGCATTCAACCAGGCATATCCAGTCTCTGGCCACATACACTGCAGCTGGAATAGCAGATCGGGTAAGTATGGGGCACCAATGGGCCTGGTTAATAGTAGCTAGAACATCAGAAAGTGCCTGTAATTACGTGTCTATATATATATATATAGATATATATATAGATATATAGATATATCTATATATATATATATATATATATATATATATATACTATACACAATAGTCAAATGGCTCATTAGTCTTTTTTTAAATAATAACGTATACAAAAAAAAAGGTTATGGTGGCTTGGGATTACCTTTCCTGGGCCCAAATATAATAGGTCAATTGGCTTTATTAACATTGCTCATGGTACAAAATGCCATGGTGGGCAAATGGGTAGGCCTTGATAAGTGATATTAGTTTATTTACTTGAGTTCAAAAACTGAATAAGATACATATGGATTCCAGTGATCAAAGCCCCCTATAGAAGACATTTCTGTTTATAATTATAAAGAAGCAGAAAGACGAGCGTATAAAATGTTTAATATCATGCTCTTTGAATTGGGTGAGGTGCTTCATGTTCTGTAAGAATGTAAAGGTGTGTTTTCCGAGCCTGAACTAGACAGTTATGAGATACATATGTCAGCATGTTTATAGAGGGCAAAGTTTTATGTGCAGTTGTTAGAACCACATGATGGTGTACTATAAAACTGTAGAGCAGCTATGACCTCCACCGACTACGATTCTGTTAGAGGGTAATTGTATTATTTCTGTTGCTTCTCCTAAAGAAGGACTAAATAAAGAAGGACTAAAAAAAACCCCAAAGTCTTACAGAGGCAAGTATTTCATTTTTGCCAGTTGTATTGTCTCTGATCTGTAGTGCTTGGAACTAGTTTTTAAAATTGGTTTAGACTTATCTAAGTAACGTAGACAATCCTATCTATGACAGTCCAACAAATAGACATTGCATATTGAGAAAGGCCACAGTGGACACCACAGAGATAAGCCACGGTTTATAACACATGCTTTACAAATTATGTAAAAGAAATCAGGTAGGAATGAATGGCTCTAGAACAAAAGACTATAGATTTGTTCGTGCTCTACTTTCCAACTAACATGAGTTTCTCGTACATTTGGCTGCATGCACTTTTGAACGGACCTGTGATAAGTGAAGTGGTTAGGAATTCATCTGAACAGCAGGCTGGAGTATTGCGGGTAATTAGAGATTAATTACAACACCATAGTTTGTATCATGGCTCGGGGTCAGTGTAGGGTCACTGCACATGGCAAACTTGCAGAGCTGTGACTGAATGTATGACGCCAGCTCAAAGTGGCTCAGGAAAGTGAAGCGTATAGAAATGTGGAGCCAGGCAGACTGGGAAGTAAACTCATAGCCAGGACACTGGCGACAGCAGTGACTCCGACTTCTGGACCTTCAGGCACCGCAAGAATGTGACAAGCAGCATCCAAAATAGAAGCTGCACTAAATTTAACGAGATTGTATTGTCGGCTTTTTTTGGGGCCTTCAGGACTAAAAAAATACTTTTGGTAAATGGGAGTAAATAATTTGTATATATTGAAGAATATGTGGCATGTGTATTTTTAAGTGCATATCAGAAATATGTAAACTGTTACTCATTTTAATGTAATGACAGGCATGTAAACAGAGGTTCCATGTAAAAAGTGGGTGATTGTTTACCTGGAGCCCATCATTATTTTATTATCCTCAAAGATTATGTGATAACCAATTATTAATATATGGCACATTTAGGATTGGTTTTTCATCTATGTGCAGACTTGACCATGGGGCACAGTGGGCACCTCCTGTGTCTTCATGTCCACATGCAAGTGTGCAGTAGACAGAGTGCAGTCTATTCAGTGAGTAAAAGTAAAAGGTGGATTTACTGAATATATACTTGGATAATGACCTCAATATTTTGGAAGATGTAGCATCCCAGATGCAACTAATGCAGAACATGTTTATAAAATTTTGTGAAAAGAGTTCTGCTTACCCAAATTTTGCCTTAGTAGACATGGCAAGTTATGGGTTGGCATTGGTATTTCAGCACTAGGGGGATAAACTTACATCTTACTTACAAGGATTTGGTAATTTCCTTAGTATTTTAAAAAATGTAATTATTATACCTAGTATACAAATACTAATGTAACATCCTTCATTTCAGTAGTATGGAGAATCTGTGACCTATCCACCGAAAGATCTCCTTCACTTCTTGGTGCTACATGTCCTTCGTGTAGCACCAAGCACCAAGAACTGTTTCGTCACAACAGCCTAGGTTCTACCCACTGTTGTCTCATATTTGCCCACTTCCTTCCCCTTTAAACTCTAAATTGGTCTAGACCAGTCCTGGATGTGCAGAACCCATTTTTTCTAAAATATAATGTTTTATATGTTTTATTTGTCAGCTGCATATAAGCCATTTGTCTGAGTCCTTGCTCTCTTACCTTAGCTCAATCTACAAGACACACACGCTGACTCTTCATCATACTGTGCTTAACCATAGAATGATAAAGCCTTTGTTACTTTGAGACTCCAACTAGTAAAAGTCCCTGTTTGAGCAGAGAAAGTGACCCAAACTTTAATATACTTGAAAATAATGGCAGGTCTCCAGGTCTGCAGATTCATTTAAGCAAAATGAGATAATACCATACTTTTGACAATGTTAACCTACATAGATAGTGTTGTATATTATGCCCAAGAAGAAAACTATTTTTTTCATAGGACTTCCTCTATAACCATAGTGTTTAGCTAGTAGCTAAAAGGTATGATCTACCTGAGCTGTGTTACATACACCCTATGATATGAGGAAGGATTTCACAGGTAATCCTACTGTTACTAGATACATCCCAGGCCATATTTCAGAAATCTAAGAATCACAACTCAAGTTTCATGGAAGTAATTAGGCTAACCTATAGCTAATTATCCATTACAAGGATGATTGATTGACATTCACTGGCCTAATGAAGGTTCCAACTACTATTCTCACGTAATTAATATAGCCTTTTATTATGTAAAAGCTTTTCCTCAATTCATCCATATTAATCATATTAATACTGTGTTAGTTGTAGAAAGAGAGAGCAAACTTGGTAAAAGAGGATACCTTTATTGGCTAACTTAAGTAAAGTGGATTCCAAGCCTTTGAGACTATCTAGGTCTCTCCTTCAGACATATTACGTTTGCATTTCCTTTTAACATATCTACATTAATCTAATCTTGATTCACAATCCTTGCTGTAACTGTCTCCATGTTACTATAGTATAAATAAGTGAGCAATTTGTGCTTCAAATGAATCATATAAATCACCTTTGTTTAAGTTTAAATTGTTATTTGATGGGCCGGAATCTGATGGCATTTTATAAATGAAGAAATAATGTATTCTTATTTTTAATAATAGTAAAAGATGTTGTAAGAAATAAGTATACGGCTATATGAACTATAAGGTATCTGGGCTGGGCACATACACCTTATTATGTGCCGTATAACTGCCAGGAAAGTATGGAAATTCTATAAAACCGAAGTATTTATGAAATTAGGACACCTGAATTGCTACATTTTGAGGGTATTTTCTGTCAATTGTACTAATTTTGTGAGGATTTAAAGAAGAAAATATAAGAAAATTTTTTTTTTTAGTTGTCAATTACATATACTAAACAGCGGACAAATCAGTAAGTAATTCTAGTCATAAAACTAATTGTAGAAAAGCTGCACAGTATACCACCCAAAAACATATATTTGTACCAAAGGACGTTATAACCTTGTGACTTCAAATGTTAACTATTTAATAAGCCATCACAAAGATTATATACAGTATTATATACAGTGATTGGCAGATCCTTATGAAAAACATTACTTATCAAGAAGTAAAGGTATTTTGAATTAACTAATCTCAATGCTGTATTAATGAGTAAAGCATTCATTGAGGCTCGCATTCCATTAACCCTTAGAGTGCGGACGGGAGATGTTCCCCAGAGGCCAGGTTAATTTTCATAGTTTCCTATAGAAACAACTTTTACACTTTAACTGGGAAAACCTATATGTTTTTTTTTATCTATTCATAAATACCTAGTTTATTGTAAACTATGCATTGTATTACATCTAATGGGAAAAAATATGGAAAAAATATTCCCCATTCTATGTTTGGAAAATAAAGACATGTTGTAGTATAGCTCGAGAACTCACCTCTGGTATTTTACATACAATTAATTAGTAAGTGTAGCAGCATTTTGCAAGCCGGAAGGAAACCCTGTCAGCGTGCTCCTGTTGCTACTCACCTTCCTAGTTGTCCTGCACTTTGTCAAAACAAAAGGTATGGGATTTACGGTAGAAATAGAACTATTTAACCTCCATTAATCATTCATACTGTTCGAACACATCATCTAGTAACTGAAGAGGGTTTAATGGTAGCTAAGCTTAGGTCTCTTGTCAAAAGTGGATTTAACTTTCTATGAACTCACTGGACATGATGAATACAGCCTGCTTACTATGCTAAATGCCAGCATCTAGCTGCAAGCTGGTGACTATGAATTGTAATGAAATACCACTGGAGCTATTTGTACTTATAACAAAGACGAACTGCCAGAACTTGAAAGATGTCGATCTGCCTTTTTTTTTAAGGGAATGTTAAAATTATGTAAGTACAGTAACTAATTAATTCACACAATTAAAAAACAGCGGTATCTGTGCTTGGTTTTAGCGTATAAAGAAAGCAATGGCTTTTGTGTGCTTGATCCTTGAAAACAAAGTATAAACAATATCAAACCCATTGTACAGTGCTGCGGAATATGATGGCACTATATAAATCAATAAATAATAGTAAGTAATAGAAATACATCCGGTGCAGCAAGAAGTTATTTCTACATATGTTTAGGTTTATATGAAGATGACCATCCTTGGTGGTTGCCCTCTATTTGGCTAAAAATGCTTCTGTATCGCAGTGTTTTTTTCCAATGTAATTAGAAAAAAATGTGTAATTGTGTTGTCTCTTATTCTTCCATAAGACTTGGAGCTCTCCAAGGTCCCCAAGAAAACACTGTGGATACAGTGGGACCTGCTAAATGTAATTTATACAGTGGATAGTATGGCTTATGGAAGACACAAAACAAAAATGAATAACAGGCATTGTACACTCTTAGTGTATATTAGTTTTGACAGTGGACTTATCAGGTGGTTTGAAGACAAATTGCGGTTCAATTAACAAGTTTCCAAACAGCAAATAAGACTCCTCATGGATTATACAGTGAATAACTCTTGTATCTCATGTCACCATCATATAAATATATTAATTTTGTTATGAATGTATTCATTTAATGTATGCACCATCATTAAACTGATGTTTACCTTTCCTCTTTCTTCTGTCGTCTCTCTCTCTCTCTCTTTTTCCATTTTTCTCATTCGCTCTCACTTTTATATTTAAATAGTCAATTAATTTAACATGCAAGAATGCAGTCTAGATAATGTGAGAATTATGAAGAAGAGACACTCTACAGTAGACTTGTGCATTTAGATTTAGAGGCCAGAATAATGCAGACAGATTAGTGGAGAAAGAAGAACAGAAGTGATTCCCTTTTCCCGCTAATCTGTGGGCATTATTCTGGCCTTAAAATACTTCCACCACAGGGCACGCCACGGAGACAACCGTCCATTCCTCCAAGCAATTAGTGCATGTGTGCGGAGGCTCTGCCTTGTTGCGGAAGTACACAGAAGAGGCCAGGATAATGGGGGGAAGCCAGGAGCCGCGGAGAGCTGGGAGAAGAAGAAGGAAAAAAACAAGAAGAGGAGAAGAACATTGAGGGAGACAGTGTAAGCAAGAGTAAGAAAGCTTGAGAGAGTGTAAATGTGAATGACAACGAACATTTAAATATGACAAATAAGCAAAAATAGAAGACATTGGTAAGGGGGCAATTAGTTTTTTTACAGTACTGTATTTGGGTTATTATTATTTTATTTATATAGCGCCAACAATTTACGCAGCACTTAATACAATACATATATTTTTATGGGGTATGACAAGATGAGAATTGACAGACTAAGACAAACCGATACACTAGGTGGAGAGAGCCCTGAGGGTTCTCACACAATAGTATATATTTGATTATATCTTCGACTCCAAAGATGTTTTGGACTATGTTGTATTTATATTGTCTAGCAACAGATTAAAAAGCTGCATGATTTAGTTATATACAATATGGTTTGGTTTTACAGAGCAATGCATAAGGCTTGCAATTACAATGATATCACTCATATAGGCAGGCCCAGAGTGGCAAATACCCAGTGGGTCACTGACCAACAGCACTACACATTTACCCAATCTACCATTGCAGCATACGGACAGTAACTGGATATGCCCAGCCGCATGTTGTATGAGTATAAAAATGTACGGTGTGGCCATGCATATCTAACCAGCGTAACTGGCATCAAAGTGCCAGTGCTGCCCTATGATCGCTATTCCAGCCCTACATACAGGCCTCAATCGAGGGCTCTAATCAGCTGCCCCATCCGCTTTTATGATAGAGCCACCCCTGGTGGACTTATATTATACACAAAATAACAACGTACACTGTACGTTGTTTTCCCTCAAAAATCAATAACAATGTAAATATGGAAAAAACCTTCACACTTCAGACAGCAAAAATATAACAATTTGCATAAAGGTCAACAGCTTGTAAAATCATGTTACTTCCATTTCCATTTGTAATAATAAAACATGTGGTTGATGTGCTAATGACCTGACCAAAGCAATAAAATATTATTGCTTTAGACCTAAAACGCAGTAATATATATTGGTGCATACACCTTGTTTACACATACTTAGGCTGTAAACATATAATTTAACAAACAGAATTCAAGCTTACAAGATTCGTATAATCAGGTGCTTGAAGCATGTTAAAGAAATAATTAGCCCCAAAAATGTTGTTCTATCTATTTGTTTGATGTTGTTACCCAAGCATGCAATATCAGCCAAGATGCCATTAACATGTATAGAATGGGAAACTAAATTTCTAGCTAAATTCTAGCTAAATTCTAAACTCTGATTCCAACTTCTAGTTGACATCATGCCGCGTTAAAAAGGGTTTACTTCATTGAATGTGTGACAGATAAGCGAAACAATCTTCCAACAGAAGTGGTAGAGGTTAATGTAGTGAGGACTACCAATAGACATAAAACATAAAAGACTTTTAAAAGCAAGTCACAGTAAAACAGGTTAATCCCATATTCAAAGTTTAGTCGGTTCTATTTAGTTTATGAATAGAGTTCAAGAAGCTTCACAACACATCTGTTACAGGAATCAAATGCATTTATTTATTTTCCCATAAATAAAATGGCATCGTTTTTTATATTTTCTGTGGTTGGCCCTGTTTGCTTATTGTGTATGTATGAAAAGGCCAACACTATGTGTTGTTTTCACTGCTTTGCGGTAGAAACTCTTTCATACGACGGCCTCACAATAATACATATAGTACTGTTGTTTTATATTGGCTATTTCTCATGGGTGTCTTCTAAGGCTATATTAGGGTGAGCCCTGGGTAAACAGACAGCATGTAATCCAAACGCTATGATTGTCTTCTCTTGGAATCTGTGTGGTCATACACAATTTGTTGCTTGTTCAATGTTATTTTGCCTGTTTGGCTTACATTTGTAGTCAAAATATTTGCCACCGCCTGCTTGTTTGTGGTTCCCAGCTACTTAGCAGACAACAGTTAAAAACAGGCAATGTGTTCTTGAAATGTAAAAAGGACTGGATACTGTATTTTTCATACTGCTAAATATATATAATATAATATATATATTATTATATTATAATATATATAATAAATATTGCTGTTTTTTTGTATATACTAGCTAGTGTTCTGAGACCTGAACATAGGGTATGGTAATTTAAAATTATTTCAAAGATTGGTTTTATTTCTTTTTGTTTTCTTTGTTTTATTTGGGAGTAATACATACAATCATATTGTTACTTTTTTGTTCTTTGATTTTGTCTTCAGACATACAAATGAAATAGTCTGTCATGTATATATGGATGAAATGCAATTGATATTTGTGTATATGAAACTATCTAGAGTTTTAAAAACTGCATTTTAAATCGTAAATGCCATATCTGTCTTCCTAATTTTACCTTGATGTAAAATTGTAATGTCATGCGCTAACCATAGACCATCATTCTGTCAATTTCGTGTATTTGTTTTTAGAATTGTTTGAAAAACACTTGAAATATCTTACAATAAAAACTATGAAGGTTAAAAAAATAAAATATATTTCAAACATTAGAAATGTTTTAGATGAGTAATTCTGACACATTGTGAACACATAAGTTGAAAAGAGATTATAACCCTTATTGTATTTGTTAACTTCTATCCCATAAATGCACATATTTTCAGTCTGTATTAATACTAAGATCTTTCATGCCCTTATGTGCATATATATGCTTTTAATATTACTCTTTTTTTCAAGGTTACCAAGACATATCTTGATAAACTTTATAGTCCATTTCATGCACTGATCCATTTCTATCCATTGCCATCTGATTTACCTTGAAAGGCTATAGTTAAGTGCTGTCCTTCTGGTAATTAGCATTTAAGCTGTGTCGCTATGACATGCCATGTATTTTTCTCAGCATGGTTATTGTCTGGTCTGAATAATAGATTTGCGTTATTATAATATCATTATCCAGGAGGTATTATTATAAAATAATGGAAGTCAGATTTATATTTTTTGCTGCTGAACGTAGCTTGGCTGTATGATGCTTGCAATTTTAACTGTAAACAGCTGATGACAGTGGCTGCAAAGTTCCCCATGTTGAAATCTTGTGGTTTCAGATATTTTTTTTGTAATGGCTGGTGTTTTATATGATCTTTTGACTGAAACGTACAGTATGGCATAAGGTATAATATTATGACAGGCCTAAAGTATTTGGGAAAAAAGAGGTAGGCACCTACTAAGATTATGATGTGAGTCAATAATGATTCTTGTATAGAACACACCTGTGCAGAAAAAACTTTTTAGATTAGTTGAGACCAAAAAGTCTGGGTGCCTTAACCAAGGGCATTACTCCAAAGCACACAACCCTCCCCATCTGCCTACCCTGCAGAGGTAGCTCTTCTTCTTTCTGGTTACAAAGGAATATCAGACACATCTCTCTAACTGACCCATTGAGCTGGTGTCCAATATGGTAAGTCTTCCCTGGAAAAGGTGAACAGGGTGTCTGGCTTCCCCCACATCTGCAACCACTAGCCCTGCTGCCCTTATTATGGTTTTGGGCCATTTGAGGGTGTCCATTAATTTCCCCAGTTTTCTTATTGTGTACATTTTTGTTCTGCTCCAGAGAGTGACTTGAAAAATAAAAATGACTATTCTTGAGGAGCATTGTGCTTTCAGATGACACTAGTGAGTTTTTAGCATCTGAAATGTGACTGCTCATGATAGCATCACACTAGCTTGAATATGATTAAAAATGTCCTCGAGTCAACAAACTGCATCCCACAACTAACTATTTAGCGTACGATTACAACACTGATCGAATTAACATTTTGTACAGATATCTTTCAGTAAGACAAGCCCTGGATATTAAGAGGAAGGGCTGCATGACTGGGCCTGTATTACAATAAGCATGCTGGCCAGGATTTATGGGTTATTTAAGGGACATCCTATGGGGTTCCTTGACCTGTTGGGTGGGGTTTTGGCTGCCTATTTAGGGGACCCCTTTTCCCACCACTGGTCAGATACTATTGACCAGCGTTATAAATCAGTGAATCTCCGCCCTCCCTCCCCAATTTATTCACCTTTCTTTATCTGACTGTGGCTGAATTTTAGAGATAGGTATTTATGTTCATTTTAATTTCTCCACGGGTACCCTGGGGGAACTTTCGAAGGGTAGGGTGTTCTGATCCAACGGTCTCCATGTGGTATTTGGCGGGATATCCCTATGAAATGTTATTTAACAATGGTTATGGTTTTAACATGTTATTTGATGCATAACCTATCTCATATTTCTTACAATTTTCTTGCATTTGTCATAGTAATAAAGTGCTGTGGCCTTACACTTTTCCAACGACCTCAAGTCTCCCGTGTCTTATTTATGTATTTCGCTGTATGTTAATATATAGTGCCCGAGTCATGTAGAAAAGTAATTCACCTTAAATTGAGCACTAAGTGCTATGGTGTATCAAAACAGTATCACTCATGCACCCAGAAATCTGATGAGGGGAATGCACGCCTTACAGTGTAGACGTGAAGCAGATATAGACCTTGTGATACCACCAGTAAGTTATATATCTGCTGAAACAAAAGACACAACATTATTTTCTTTCTCTTTGTCCCAAGGGAGATATTGGGATAATCTACGGTTTCATGTCTTCTGGCTGCCTAGAGTAGTGAGAGAGTTAAGTGTGATGCTTCTGATAATTTGTGTGTTTCTCATGCAGTTCTGTTTACCTGGGAGAATGGCTAGGATTCATGGACTAGCTCATCTGTTTGTTTCCCAGGAGTGTCCTCCTCACTAGGTACAAATGACTTGTTGTTCCCCTGTCCCGTCTGCCTCCCTGGTGACGGACAGACGAGATCTGTTCCTTGTGCTCTGCGACGTTAATGTGATCTGGGTCCTGTTGGTGGCGGGGGTTGGGGGATATGTGAGAGGGGAAAGAGGGGAGGGGAACAGATTAATGCTGAGAAAGACCTTTCATATAAAAAAGTCATAGATGTATTATTGATGAACTAAAATCTTATTCTGTAAAACATGGCCAATATTTGGAAGAAATGAATGATCATTAACCCTATGAGTTTCGCAGAGTTGAGTAAAACTCGAAAGCCGGCCCTTAAATATTTAACACATTGCTTGCAAACCAAAGAACATTTCTAAAACTAGGTTTAATTGATTAATTGATGTGCAAATGTGATGCAATTTTTTATTTGATTTTATTGATATGAATAACCCATAAGGTCTTTTCAAATAATACCTTAACATAGCTGGCTGCTGATCTTGCAGTATTCACTAAGATTTACTGTAAAGAGATAGCTTTCCACAAACCCTAATTCTATGACGACAAAGAAGCTTTAGTGAGTATTGCAAATTAGGGCCATGTCCATTTTTCACCGCATTGCAAATTTCTTTTGCTGTGCTTTAAATGGATGAAATGAAAAATATATTTATAACGTCATATACTCTCATTCATTCATTCGACAGTGATTCTATGGTCTGCTGTTAAGAAGTGTTGTACTTGGAGGGAAGGTCTGCCCCGACTCCCAATTATCATGGTGTAACATTAGTTGCAACTGTGACTTGTCTGCCACTTTAAAGTCATGAGGTATGGGTAATACCCGCAGCTAGCAGCACAGAGAGAAATCAGATGATTTCTCACACTCTCCCTGCACGCTGGATCAGTTAGACACAGCGTGCAGGAAGCAACATCACATCCACTTCCTGCACACAGCACAGTGGAAGAGAGAGACACACCACTCTTGCAAGTAGTGCAAGCAGGGGCACTGATAAGCTGTTTGTGGATAGAGATGGCATAGGCAAGCAGTTTAGGGACAGTATTAGCACATGCATGCTATTTGGGTGCATTGACAAGCTGGCTGGGGACAAAGATTGCACAGGCAATCTGGGCCAAAGATGGTACAGGTAAGTTGTTTTGTGGGCAAAGATGGCACAGGCAAGCAGTTTGGGGACACAGGTGGCACTGGTTAGCAGTTTGGGGGCAAAGGTGGCCCTGTGGGGCATGTTGCTTGGTGAGTTTAGGGCAACTTTCCTTGTGGCCTTGTGTTTTCCACTTCCTCCAGCCTCAAGGCGGCGACCTCCAGTCCTGCGGATGCACCACCGTCTTGCAGGTCTGTGTGCATCCACTGTGGAACTCTGAACTCCGTATGTGTGGTAATTCTGTGCTGACAATGTAGAGCTTGTGTTTCAAGTGCACTGCTAGCTAGATGCTGAAGACTGTTGTCGGTCCCATCGTGAAAACACCCCATTACATCCCCAGGGTCAAGTAAGCAAGTCCTGGGGGTGCAGAAAGGGATGAGAAATGCTGGGATAAAGCAGTTTACAAGTTTGTGCAATAAATATTTGTGCAAACATTACATTTTTGTGGGGGTGTTTTTACATTTGGGTCTGGGGTGTGGGGTTTCTCATTATACTGCTGATGCATTAGTAATATATTACGGACCTGTGGTATTGAAAGAGTTAAAATGACTATAGTTTAAGCATGGAAAATATGTAATCAAATGGAAATACAAGAAACAAAAAGGTAGCACTTTAAGAATGCAAAGTTGATTATTTGTATTTAGCGGGTATTCCCCTTGTGGACTTTACATTTTCATGCTAATGAACTGTTTTAACTGATGCTACCACCACTAACAGTGTCTCATTTTCCCATCCCAGTGGATGAAAAAGTATGCCTGTGACTACTGAACTGGATTGAAAATCTAGCTCGATGCTGACAGGTAAATGCACTAATTTTCTTCTGTGGCCGATTTTGCCTCGCAGGCTAAGCCTGCTTCTAACAGCTACGTGAAAAAAGCTTCTGTAGCCTGGCCAAAAGATGATGTCATGTGCAACAGCGGCTGAGCTGACAGGCAGGTAACCATTTCCCCAAGGATGAAGTTTCAGGCACTTTTTAAGCCAGATGGTTATTAAAATTTTACCAGAAATTGCTGTGTTAAAGTAATTTTAAAAATTCAAATATGCACCCTTCTTGGCGTTATAGGCAACTTGTGTGGACTTCATCTTTGAGTACTGAGAACTACACCTTCTATCATGCTCAGCAAGTTCTAAGGGTAGCTGGAATTCAAGATGCTGAAGTCCATGCCATTTTTATTGGAAGATGATAGTGTCTCTTAGCACAGTGATACCAGAGATGGCAATTTCTAATTATAACTCTGTGTCAAGGTATCCCACCGTCCCAAAATGTGCCCACAATTGAATATGTTCAGGAACAGTCAATCTCATCAATCGTATAACATTTTGTTTTTAAACAAAGAGTAAAACAAATGCAGTGAGAAGGGGCAGAGGGGGGTTAGATAGTGGGAGAGGGCATAGATAGAGGGGGTACATAGTGAGAAGGGGCAGATAAGATGAAGAGAGGGGTTAGTGTGAATGCGTATGAGAATTAATGAATTCATGTGAGGATGAATTGCTTGAATGATTTGTGAGACTGCATTAATGAAGGATGGGCTTTAACAATAAATAAAAAAATAAATAAATAAAAATGGGCTGCTCAGGCTTAAATGCCCGGGCCTATTTTTTGTCCCAGTCCGGGCCTGCTAAGGAATATCTTCTTATATGAAGATATTGATCCACCCCTTCTGTAACCACATCTGAACTATATATATGATCAAACAGAAATACTGCAAAGTCTCACAAAGTTCACTTATCGTGTAATATGCTGTTATTCTGTGAATTATATACTATATATGTGTGTGCGCTTAAATGTACACACAGAAAATATTTAGAGCACAGGAACTAATTCATCATTCTGAAGCTTATTTAATCACTGTGGAAAGGTCATGGCTATATACTGTGTTGACGTCCTTTGTTCTGTTTTTATAACAGGTCTGGTCTTTACTGTCATTCTAAGAATGTAACAAGTGCTATGCAGTGAACACACTGTATTTGTGAAAAGAGCTTGACCTTTTTATAGGTGGCAGAGACTTACAACATTTTAAAGAAAGATTCCTTTTAAGCATGGCCTTCAATTTGTTAATTTATGGAGGCCCATATAAATTAGCAATGTTTTCCCCAACAATATGTATAAGACATATACATTTTCATCTTACAGACTTAATTATTGATTAGATATTTTTTCACCAAATTCAGGGAGAAAGTGAATCGTATTCAAATCTTGCAGAATAAAACTTGCCAATGCATGGGAGTTTACATCACAATGACAAATTATTATTGTCCTGTATATCAAAAGCTGTTCTAGTTCAATTAATGATGAAAATATATACACAAGTATGTGTATTGTATTTATGCATTGATAGTCTATAAAAGAACGATGAGTGCTACTACATGTTGAGCTATGGTTCTACTTATGCATTTTCTAAAATTTTGAACACAAAACTTTTACAGCTTTGGAATGAAATGTCAAGATTAGACGGCAAAAAAAACAACAATTGATCAGCGTTCAAGATTTTTAAATTTTTTTTATTTCAGAAGTAATAGCTGATATGTGTAGTTATATATATATATATTATATTATAAAATATATATAATTAATTTAATTGAAAGCTAAGCATTATTTATGAATTATTGTGTTATCTTGAAAACAATATCTACATCTTGTTTATGAACTTCCATTATGGATATTGGTCATATGAATAAAAATACACAAGTACATAATATATACCAATTTTCACAATTAGCAATTAGTTCAGAGTTGTAATTTAGAGAATGTTTTTAAATAAGTAGCACATATATCATTGCATTTACAATATAATTACTGAGATTAAAAACATAATTGCAAAAGTACTTTTTTGCCTCAATTTCTGTCTCTGAAATTAGGATCTTATATAAAAGATACTTTCGCTGCATATATATTATCATTCAGATAAAGTGGAACTTCATGTTTTTTGTCTGCCAAGTAAGGTTTAAATTAACACATCTGTCAACTAAAATGTATTCAAGCCAGACAATCTGTATGATGTTCATAGGCCAATGACTTATTTCCCTATTGAGAACTATAACCTGCTTTCTGTATGGTTGTAGTACAACTGACAACCTCCTGAATTAACCAGTATGCATAGCCAGGTCTGCTTATCTCACCATATAGAATATAGAATCAGGCCACACATGTTTAACAGAACAGGTTGTAAATCTGAATCGTGGTGACACGCAGTAAAACAAATTAAATAGAGGAGCTAAGCTCTGTTTTTTTTTCTGGCATCTTAGGGGTTTGTGTCTGTGCAGGTCCTCAGCAATGACAAAAAGTCCTGAGTAATCTGGCAGGTGGTTAGCCTCAGCCTCAGACTTTTACACTAGAGGGCACTACCATGTCAGGCCCAGAAGGTAGAAATGGAGAATCACCGTGGCCTGGTGTTTTTTGAAGTTTGCTCATATTACTCTTTGAAAATGTGATATAATAATAGTAATAATAATACTAAAACAGGGTGAGAGGCACATAGTTCATATTTCTCTGCAAAATTAGTCACTTGTGGGTAGTCACTAAAAGAAAGAATGTATTTTCTATTGATTTCGTTAAAAAAAAGTAATTTGGATTGCTTGTTAAATATTAGTACTAATGTGATTAACCACAGAATATTGTTAAACAAACACTAGGTATTTTATAATATTCTGTCATCCATAAATTAAAAATGTTACTATCTGAGTTGCAATTTCATTAGAAAGTGATCAGAAGGCATCATTAAAAAAAATGAGATAGATTATAAGAAAAAAACTTGGGAAAAAATAGCCTTGGGAAGGTGGACAATCTGATATTGAGTAGGAAGAGCAAACAAAAAATGAACGTAAAAGAAAGAACAAAAAGAAAGCAATCTAAAAAATACTTTTAAACATAAATAAGAAAATTAAAAAGTAAAATAGAAAAAATTGGATGACAGCAATCTGTAATGGAAAAAACGGAAATGGTTAATTCATTATTTTGTTCTGTACATTTCAGGGAGGAACCGTAGATGGAAATTCTACAAGGAAATAAAACTGCAACCTTTTCATTAGGGTACCCTTGGCTAACGAGGAGAAAAGATCAGGAGCACAATATAGAAAAAAAGTTATTCAGCAGACCATATAAGATGTGCAGATTTTGCCAAAACTCAGACTTGAGTCAAACGCATGCGACAGGTTAGTTACATATGAGACGGGCTGAAACACAGAATCCAGACAAGTTACTATAAATGGCACGTTGTCTCATAGGATAAACGTTGCCAGGTTATTTTTTTGCAATATTCTTTTTAAAATATATCAATGATCTTAAAAAGACCATTGAATGCTCTGTTTCATGTTTTCAGATGTTAATTACATAAGGTAAACAGTTCCCACCAAAGAGGATGATTAACTTAATGCAAACAAATTATTATGTGGCTACTCACATCACAAAGAAGTGGTCTTCAGACAGTTTAAGTAATATGTAAAGCCATAGTTTCATTGGATGCGTGGTACTAAATGTAGTAAAAGCGAAAGGTCTGCTTTAAAATATGAAGAAATCTATCACATGGGGATATGATTATTTTCTAGAATATATTCAAGGTAAATACAAAACTTTTCATCATATGTTGAACTTCATTAAGATTGGATGGAAATACTTCAGTGCAGGAAATGCTTTTTCTACAATATAGGCAATTTATTACAAAATATATTTGTTTTGGCTGATGCAGTCATCAGTTTGCATATATTTCCACGTAATGCAGTGATGAGCCAAGGCAAACCTGAACACCCAGGAAGTGCAAAAGAAAAAAAAATATACAACATAACATAAACATAACATATACAATATGAATGAACTATTCGCAATGATTCGGCTCAAGGACAGTTCCGTTTAAACTTTCCCTACAGTACTGTCTATTCCTTTCATGTGGTCTGTGAATGTTTGGACTTAATTGCATTTTAGAATTATTACTAGAACACAAATGTATTGCAATTAGATCCAATAAAAGTGATGTTTATAGTGAATTTTTCTAAATCCTTATTTTTGTGCTTTTTAGCAGGATGATCATATGTCCTAGATTACATGGGAAATCCCTAAAATCACCTGGTACATCATTCCATAACCAGGGAGCGGTTTGGAAAGGAAAATTAATACTATTATTGACCGCGCAGCACAGAGTGGACATAGGTGCGTCTGTACAGGAGGCATGCAAGGACCCTGCTGATGGAGACCCAACCCCTAATCTATCTCATCTGAGGAATTAAGCCACAATAAATAAAATTCACAAATATTTATTTGCCGGGGTAGCATAATAAAGACATTGGATGCGTGTCAAAGAGATACTGTGTTGCAGAATAAAGTACAACTTCACAGAAGTCAGAAGATCCATGGTGTGGCTCTATCACATCTAGCAAGAACCTTTGTATCAAGGGAATTAAAATGTGTTCAGGATGGACTCTGAACAGTTGTGTTTGAAATATAAATTAGCAGCCGTGTCTGCTTTTAATTTCTTAAAGCGCGGCTGCCCGATTATTTCAGGACATAATTTTTGAGGAGCAGGACTTCCGATGTCACTGGCCCCTTTTGTTTTGCCACAAAAAGAGTAGTACATTATCTTTAGGCCGAGGGTTGGAAGATTCTCAGGCCCTGCTGCCTTCACACCCAAAATAATGACCTCACCCCAGTCACAGATGTTTACTGCACTTTAGGAGATCAGTAAAAACAGGGCTGTAAAAGTAGGCCAGCTTGCAGTGAGGCAGTTTACCCATAATTCATTGAAAAAATACTGGATGGTTCCCACTAGGTTCTGGTTGACTAGGAAACAGCAATTTATTAATCTTGTGTCAGCAAGCCAGCTGCAACAGTGGCAGTTACCATATTTCACCACCAACTCCATGTCTGGACAGCTATTGTCTTTACCCCCCAAAAAAACCCCTCTCAAATCAGCTGCTCCCCCCATCCCACACACACATACACACGCACACACTTGCAGGAACAAAGTTTGAGGTCTGAGGAAGTTCTGGTGCGTCATCCTCCTGCGGTCAGGTTTTCTAATTCTGAGAGAGCGCTCAGTTTTCCAACTTTAATGATATTCCCTCGGCATATCACTATGGTTGCTTAGAGACCAGATCTCAAGCTAGGCCTCTCATTTGATTCCCACACACCAGACCCTGAAAAACACTTTTTGTTTCCTCCCTCAGCTTTTGATTCTCCCTCCTATGAATCCCCCTTCCCCCTGTGGAGTCAATATGGGTGGGCAACATTCTGGCAAAAGAAAGCCAGGGGTGAAGGGCAGCCTGTGGCTAGTGGTCACACATCAAGGCCTGAAAACAAAGCCAACAGGAACCTTTACTGACAAACACAAATTCTCTTCCCAGAAGGCAAATTTGATTTTCCCTTCATATCAAATGCGTGATTTTCACTATTTTCATTCTTGCTTCGTTATACTTAGGCGATTGTATTTTACAACTTTTTATTTATTTATTTATTTATTTTCAATTCACCGTTTATTACAAAACAAGTATGACAAAGCACAAAGTCACATTAGCATCATCGTATAGACAAGATACACATGATACATATTTACAACTTTTTTGTTATCCAATAAATTATGAGCAACCATGGGTCATCTAAGAGATGATATACTATAGAAAGGTTTGGCTGCGTGTGATGGGAGTTGTATTTCACAGTAGACAAACTTCCCCTGTCCCTGATATCTGCTCTTAATTAGTGTTATACACTAAATGACTTCAAACACAACTACATATGTTTGATGAACATACAATAAAAATGACTCACAGGGTATCTTGGCACTTTCTGAAAACATTACCAAACACCATACCAAACGTATCTACCTGAACGTGATTTTATGATCCTTTTTCATGGTGCCTACATTTAGTAGACATCAAAAACACTATCGCTGATCCCTATAAAAAAAAAGAGGGGCATGACTGTTCCTTTAAAGCAAAGATTACTCTGGCTGATGATCCTTTTTTATTTTATTTACACTTTCGTTGTTTGTTCAGTACCAGACCTCGGCAAAGAACAGGCTGCCCTCTGAATGAATCCCCATTGTTTACATTGAAAACATATTAAATAACCCTTCTGTTATCGAATGATATCTTCCACAGAAAAGATCCATGAAATGGAACTGTTTATCTGCTGGTTTATTGTATGAAGATCGTTTATCCAAATCTCTCTAGCCTAACATTCTCCTAATAAGTAGACCAGATGTACCCAAATTCTCTAGCTGTGTTTAAATTTGCCGTCTCCCACTTCTGCAGCTCTATGGCTTACGTTGGAGCTTTCAAAGTAATAATAGATGTAATGGGAAAGACTAACACGCACTAGTTCATTAAGATTACAAAAGACGGGAAAACAACCAGCTTTAATTAACTACTTTTCTGCCAGTAGGACATGTAGCACAATGCGCTTCTAGAGTTGAATGGTTATTCATGGGAAGAGGGAACTGTAGGACGGTTGAAATTATTTATTTACTTATTTTGAGAGTAGGTCTTTGAACATGTTTACGTGGATTATAGAAAGTCCCCTAGACCCAGGGATTTTAGTGAAAACGACTGCAGCTCTGTTCCAACATACCAATGCACTGATGTCAGCCTTGCAAATGAGCTTCATCAGGAGTACCCAGATTAACTGCACTGCCAGGTTCTAACCCCCTTTTCCACTCCAGCGAGCTGAGCTATTTACACACCGAAATGCACAATTTAAAATTAATTAAAGCTTTTTGGTTTCAACAAATCTCACTTCTTTCCTCTTGCAATGTTTTCATGTTTTTATATAATTCTTTCCCCAGAGCAGCAAAAATAATTTTTGTGTTTTGACAAGAGATAAAATGAATCATTAGCAAACAAGTATCTTGTGAGAATCATTCAATATGGTTCAGCGATAAAAAAAAAAACCAACAAAAACAGGTTTATTAACATATAATGCATTTGCAAGTTTAGTGATTTCAATTAGAGCAATAGGAACAATAAGGAATAGGTGATAAAGAAATTGTTAGAATAAAGCTAAACAGCATGAGAGTATTTTCACCATGTAGAGCTTGGTTACAGAACGAGACTAGGCTATGTGTATGATAGGAATATTGATCAGCCATTCTCAAGAGTAACACTGGAATCAATGGAGCTTTAGTTAAGGAATTAATTCAGATTATATTGGCTTGTCCCAGGATAATCATTGTTTTAATTCTGGACATATAATAGCTACTCTTTGATTCAGAATCCTGGCTTTGGAATTAACTGTTTGAAGAAGATAATATGCTGTGTAGGAGACTGGTACCAGTTCTAAATAGAATTCTTTGGGGTGTAGCTGTGCTCTTGTAGTGTTTTAAGTGCAATGAAATAATTCTCAATGCTAAGTCAGTAAAATTATTAGCAGAATGTTCAGACTTTGCTATAAATGCATATTTTCTTTTATGAACTTATAATACTTGTTCCATGCTACAAAGTCATAGGTGTTATGTTTATTCTAGGTTTATTTGATTTTTTTTTGTTGCCTAGTAATATATATATATATATCACCTAACAATTTCCAATTACCAAAGAGGTTTAGATGGTGTTTATGTGGCTGTGGCCAATTGAAATTGATATTTGTTATCGAGTAAAGCATTTAGAAAAAGAACAATGTATTTATTTACACCCAGTTTCTTTATGTTTTATACAAATTATTGTGATTATTAGGGCTGCAGAAAACTGTGACACATTCATACCTAGCAACATTGTGAGTTACAAATGTTCGAAAACAGGGAGACCAGGAGAGTAAAGAGGGACAGAGGGATTTGGGTTTCAAGAAACATGACTGTACCAAGTCTGTTCTTCAATGGACTATGTCTTGTATAGGATGGATTTTTTTTAAAATATGGGACTGACTGCATGAGATTGTTGTAGTAGTTCAACAGTGGTGGACGTAGGGCTCTGGAAGATGCGTTCTAATAACCATATCAAAATGAGGATATACTGTATATATGATATCTTAATGAGGATATTTATTTAACGCTGTCACTGTTACTCATCCTTATCTTCCTCATCCCCTCTCTACTCTTTTTTTCACCCATCCCTTGTGCTCACATTACACTTTTTTTTATTAAGAACCAGCTGATATCTTAGTGCCAACTCTTTTCACCCCTGTTTATACCTTAAGTCTCTTTTATCTAACATCCTCTATTTCCCTAATGTTGGCCCAGGCTAATGACATGCAATTATACCTGGTCAGGAAGCTTAAATGGGTTGTTACTCAGAAGTGTAGCTTGCCAAATTTACACATTGATATATGTATGTGAAGGTACACACATACATTACATGTTTCAGACCTACTACCTCGTCATGCTTGCAATGGGGCCACCAGGCCTTAAAGCTCACAATGGGGCCACTAATCAATAGCGTTCAGATAATAGCCATTTGGGTCCTAACCCCAAGACCCCAAAGCCAGCAATGGCCCAGTCTCTGGAAATGGGTTACGAGACCCCCCTGTTTACCTTGGTCCCACACATAAGTATTGGTTGCACCCACCTAATAGTAGTCCTGCTAGAAAGCCCCACGGTCTCCAACTCAGGCTAACATTAAAGAAAAATTGCACCAGGTTTTACACTTTAAGGACTAAAATAAGGCTGAATAAAACATTAATCAGGTACCACTCATCTCCACTCGGAAACATTGTAAGCGATCTATATACCACAAAATACACATCAGCAAAGAACAGAGTATAATGGGGCAAACTATGGTATCTTGCATTAACCTATGGCAGAAAAGCATATCCCAACCCATTCACATACCCATGGCATACAAAATGTGCCTGTCTGTCACTGCTTATACAGGTGTGCACAAAACTTCACCAAAAGGGGTAGGGGACCCAATCATCAGTTACTTTATAAATTGCTGTTAAAGTTAAATCACATATATATATAATGTTTTGACTGTCTGTTCTAAGGCATAGTCCTTTTCATATTAATATTATACCTTTAACGTTAACGTCAATGGGAAATATGGTCATATTAATATTTTCTGCAGTTTAACTGATATCCAGAGATCTAACATTTCCCTGCACTTACCATCAAGGTTGCAATTGCCTCAGGTGATTGAATAAACCAGATGTAAGCGTGTCCAGGTGCAGGAGCCCCCAGAGAGGGAAGAAATTCTCAAATATCAAACTTCAGAGAAAACTAGTACATGAAAATTCAAGGCACAGGTCCCGAACACCTGCTTATCTACACTGAAATACACAGATATGAGTGATCAACTGAGAGGTAAGCAGAAAGATGGTAAGTATGAGGGCTGTTGGACCGGCGTCTTGATGCTTGGCTCAACAAGCAATAAAGATAGTGAGGATAGTGGTACCTTGACTGTCACAAGTGGTATGGATATAAAATATTGGCTATGTCTTTAAACATTATCCCAAACATAGCTACTTGCTCTTTCCATAGAATTCCATTTGAATTAATTCTGAATCTGTTACCCCTCTGACATTACTGGGTTATTTTAATAGGTACAGAAGGTGTTAAACCCATTAACACCCTATTTTTATCTGACTCTAAGTACAGTGAGGGTGTCATAGCCTCTAGAAATATTCGAGTTTCCTGTACAAAGGGAGGAGAGCCTCTAGGTCTAGGTATTTTCTAAGTCCTGAGATAAGATCAGACATAAGATCAGAGTTAGAATATCAAATGCAAGACCCTCACACACCTAGGGAGAGAAATCCTCAGCAGACGGGGCATGTCCACAAGCAGGGTGCCCTGAGGGGAGAGACTATGGACAAGCTAAAACACCTCTACAGTTCAAAGTGAACATACATGGAACACACAGCAGGGGGGCAATGCTTTGCATGCCCTGTTTAGTTTATGGTGGAGAAGGTAAGCAGGGAGAAGTTTGCCTTTGGTAGCACAATTCTGCTCTCAGTTTGTGAGAAGGTAGATTACTCATTCTGGGTTATGAACATAGGGTTTATATTTACTATAACTCAAACACAAATGTATCCAACAAACATTTTCTTTTAAATAGGACACATGCAGGCTGTACTAAATGAGTATGACAACTCATGGAGTTAAGCCAATTAGACAAGTTCGTTAATTGCGAAAGTATATTTCCTGACTGGCTACATCGGAATGCACGTTCTTGACCTGTGTCACTAAATGCCTTGGTGGCACGTAGGAAGAAGTAGGAAATCACCAAGGAAAAGGCTGATTTAACTTTACACAGTCAGTGAACAAGAAACACATCTGCTCATTAAACCTTCATATGTTTAAATCCCGTGCAGACACAAGGGCTGGGATCAGCAAGCCTTGATACCTGCTTCATCACCAGGGATCGCTCCAGATGTCAGCATGATATAATCCATACCCAGAGATTGATACTTGCTGAATACTGACTTCAAATATTGTTGAATATTCTGCAGTTAAGAATTGTGTAAAATATTGAGTTCACATTTGCATGAACTAACACACATTGGGCTTATTCACTAAAGGGAGACACAACATGTAATATTGCAGAAAAGAAAATGTTGACTTTGTGCAGCTTCAATGTATTCCACAGTGTCTGGGATAGCATGCTGGTTATTTTAGGTCCTGTGTAAATATGCTGTGCGTGACTTTTCACTGGGAGATTGCCCTGTGAATTGTATGTTTAGAGCTATACTGTATCTTGTGATGGATGCAGGACATCACAAACAAATGCAGGACATACAAATTTAGTTTGCCTCAGACGCAATACCTCCTTACAGAGAGGCTTAGTTGCCGTCACAGATTTGGCATTTTCAAAAACAAGGTATGATAATGAGGCATCTACTTGTTTTTCTTAACTATAATATTTGGTAAGCATTTTTTTAAAATGCTGAAATACATTCTTAAAAATGACTGAATAATTGCGCTCTTTGAGTGCTGGAGCCGGAATAGATTTTTGACACTGGCCAAGCCAATTGGTAGTTTTGCTATAGTTATATATTTGTGACAACAGATATGTTTCAACCAGGGAAAAACATATAAAAACTGTTTAATAATAAGGGGATTTGATTGGTAAGGGGTGATTCTGTAACATCCCTGTGTCTGATCCATGAACATTAGCAGGGATCAAACACTGTTGCATGCTGACATGCTAATCCAACAATACATAATCTTCCAGCATGCAGGCATTTTTTTCTTTATTATTTTTATTTTGTTAGCAGCTTAATGTAATGTTAGATTAAGCTGCCCGTTTCTATGCAAAAATTCTTCATTCTAGGTAGAGGAGCTGCCAATCAGAGGCAATAAGCTCTCCTCATGAAAATTGTACATATGAGGCTTTGGTGTGTAATGGCAGTCTCTACATTAAAACACAACAAGACCTCCCATTGGAAAAGTGCTGCCCCACTATAAGCAAAAAATAACATAAATAAATCTACTATTAGAGGCATATTATATTGGGTTCAGGGGAGTTATGAGATGATATTTGGTTGGCCATTCAAAGTGGGGAGAGTCCCACAGGATGAACTACTTTTGTAGGGAATGAATGCAGGACTAAACATGTATAATACATTCTTATAGTCCTGCTCCAAAACAGTGAAGGGGCAAATAGTTTTTGGCAGTGACCTCTGAAATTATTCTGTCAGGGTTACTATATTCACTTCCTGTTGCAGCCTGTATCTTTCTTCTAGGATGTTTTTTTTCTATTTAAACTAGTAACAAAACATCTTATCCACTACCGTATTTGCTCCATTATAAGGCAAGGTTTTTTCCAGAGCAAATGCTCGGAAAAATACCCCTCGTCTTATAATCGGGGTCATCTTATAATCAGACCTCAATGAGACTAAGATCCAGATCCCCCGCAGCGATGGATCAGGAGGATCCCTGGATCCTCCTGCCCCCCCTAAACTTACCGGTACTTCTGAGCCCCCGGTGCTTAGTCCGGGCAGCGTGTAGAGCTCTACGCGATGCGGGGACTAAGCACCGGGCAGCATGTAGAGCTCTACGCGATTCGCGTAGACAACTTCCGCTGCAGCCGGGAGGAGGTGCGGTTAGCATCGGGGGTTGTCTGTGCAGGGAATCCCGTGATCTCGGACGCAGACAACCCCCGCTGCTAGCTGCACCTCCTCTCGGCTGCAGCGGAAGTTGTCTAGGCGAATCGCGTAGAGCTCTACACGCTGCCAGACTACGCACCGGGGACTCAGAAGCTCCGGTAAGTTTGGAGAAGGGGGGGTGTTAAATGGGGGGCATAAGGCATTTCTGGAGGCAGAGTGCTCTGTGAAATGCCTTTTAACCCCCTTAATGCCACTCTGCCTCCTGAAATGCCGTATACGTCCCTATATGCCACTTTGCCCCATAATATGCCTTTTAACCCCCTAAATGCCAGAGTGGCATATAGGAGTATAAGGCATTTCTGGAGCAGAGTGGCACATAGGGGGTCAAAAGGCATATCATGGGACACAGGGGCATTTAAGAGGGTTAAAAGGCATATCATGGGGGGCACGTGGCATTAGAGGGTTAAAAGGCATATCATGGGGCACAGTGGCATATAGGGGTATAAGGCATTTCTGGGGGGCAAGCCAGGGGGAGATGTGCATAACTGGGGCACGCAGCCATTGTCTTAAGGGGTTAAAAAATTTACTGATAAAACTTTTTTCCTATAGGGTCGTCTTATATTCAGGCATTTTCTTTTTTTCATAAATTAATATTCAGATTTTGGGGGGTCGTCTTATAATCAGGGTCGTCTTATAATCTAGCAAATACGGTAATTGCATTGAACTGTACCTACAAACTCCATAGACTTCAATGCACTTCTCCCTTATATGTAAACGTAATCATAGTTCTTTGCGGAAAAGGGGGGGAAAAACCTAAGTCTCTAAATCTAAAAGCATTGCTCCTCTGAATGACCTGACCGTTATTTGTGTATAGATCTTCAGACTGTTCCATTCCACTGGTCCTGACACATCTCTTTGCTACTGACAAGGAGAAGTAGAACCAAATATTTCAGGAAAAAACACTGTCGCTGAAACATCATTGTGAACGAATGTAACAGGAGAGTAATCCTCTGTTGAGTATTTTCTTTTTTTTCTAAGGCACGGCAATGGGTTCTAAGACTGTGAACATTTGCTTCCCTTGTTTTCCCAAATAAGTCTTTGAAAACATCAATTCATCCTGCAGCCTTTAGGAAGTTTACTGATCCTATCGGCTTAATGGCACGCAACAACATTGTAGTAAAGCACTTGGAGCCAGAGTCATTGTTCTCTTTACATAAAGCATGGCAAAGCCTACACACACTCTTGTTGTCATTAGTGGAAAACTGAGGCCAGAGATGTAGAACATTATGTGTCTATTGGGTAGACTGATTCAAGGGAAACTGCATAGAACCGCATAGAAGAAAATTACCCCCCAACACACACCTCAAATAAGGGAAAATATATTTCAGAAAATCCAATTTCTTTTTTTATTATAAATGCTTGACTCCAATATAAACTAATTGACGAACATGGATAAAATACCATTCGCGTGGACACATTTACTATGATAGTTTCACTACTGATAAGCCTATATGTGTGTATATATCTATACTTGCGTATTAAAATGGAATACCTTGTTCCAGCCTTTGAGCAGAAGGAAGAGCCATAATTCACATCCAAGTTCACTTGAGTTCTTTCTTACATAAAAATCATCTACTCCTCTTAATGATTATGGGCAGCTTGCGAAGAAGTGCCAAGCTGGTATGTGTTTAATTTCATTTATCACTACTAGAGGGGCAGCAAAACAATAACATATACTGTATATATATATATATATATATATATATATATATATATATATATATAGTATTTACTGTATATAATCAATATGTTACAATATACTGCTACAGAAGAAGAAGAGCACCCTAATCTTGCGCATTTACAATTTATTATCACAATAATCTATTTTCAGTCAGTCTATAAGAATTACAAATACAATAAAACTTAACGTTTAATAAATTACTAAAAGAAGGGAGCACCTCAAAAAAGAGAAAGGTAATATCATTTGAAGTGTATCACTAATATGGTACTGTATCTCTCAAAAGGACAAGGGAGGCAGACTGCAGTTAGAGGCATACTATATTGATTAAAAATTAGGCAGAGGAGGAGCATGTACTGGGAACAGAGGACGCTAAGTCCTAATCGACACTATCCCTACCCTGTCTGCCTAAAATATGACTTAATTATCAGTAAAAAAAGTGCCAAAACTAGTTCTATGTCATCTTCCTGCGGGCTTACCGACCCTACAAACCTATTTAGGCACAGAAGACAAAAACAGACTGAAAAGGTTACTGCTCATAAGGGTATGATCTATGTGAAGTGTTATTTATACAGAATGTGCGAGTGCAATATACTGGTACAGAGCAAGGGCATGATGTGCAGCTGCACCATCTGCTATGCCCAAGGGTGTTTAACAAAAAAACTGTTCCACCGGCTGGTATGTTCTTGTATATTACATATATCTATGTATATTTAATGCTTGAGCTTCTGGCAACACAGTCATTTTCTTTCCTCTAGCCTCCTAGATATACCCCCTAATCATGGAATTTGGATGGACCCATTAGTTATGGACAGGACTGAGACCAAAAGTCAGCCCAGTGGCCCATAAATCACAGCCACACTTGCACAATTCTACCTATGGTAAAGGCAGCTGATATAGAACTTTGGCACAAGGCCTGGCAATAATTGATTATTATTATATAGGAAGTTGAAGGAACCTGTGGGTTTTACAGAGACCGCAAAAATATTTATGACACATGGCTAGACCAACTGCTGAAGTAAGCCACACTATCGGGTGGCTGTAATTGATTTTCTTATGTAAGTTTATACATTCTATGCACTGCAGGTCAGCGCTATAGGTGGTGGTAAGCAATGTATAAACATTATACATATAACATATTTAGCTATGCATTATGCAGGGCCAACTCACCCCTTCTTGTAGGAGAAGCTTACATTGGTTTGCCCTTTAATGCATAGTGAGATGACGGTGTTAAAATATCCAGCTCTCCAGCAAACTCCCACTAGTAGATGCTTGAGAATTAAGGGAGTTTAAACTACAGGTAGGAATCTAGGCCACTTCCAACGGACTGCAACTCCTATTTTGAATGAACGTAACATAATTTATTAATTCAGACAGCATGAGGGTCCCAGAAGGATTCCGAAATTATGTATACAGTCTTTGTCTTATCAAAATTGGCAGCGGTATTTACCCTTACATACCATGAATATACCGTTGAAACCTGTTTGTGCATATTCTGTATTCTAAAAGGTGGGGCAGTATTAAGCGGTAAAGCACATTGCTGCTGGCAGCCCCTGCCTATAAAGCCAGCTTGAAGAGTGCAGGTGTGTGTGACTGTAAACCAATTTCACCTGTATCAGGTGTGGGGTAGTTTGCGTTTTCTTCCAAAAAGGATTAGAATTAAAAGCTCATTTTCTGTTAGTTTACCAAGTGGCCACATGTAGATGCTGATCTGAAACAGCTGCACTAGCTCACACAGATCCTTTCCTGATGTGATGCATAAACTAAGACATGTTTATGTTTTTCTAAGAATATTCTGTGTTGCATATATTAACTCTTTAGTTACACAATGGTGGGATTCAATTTCTTTAGTAACCACTTCCGAGATTTTGTACTAAAAAAAAACCTCACACACACTCAGGCAGTCTCTCACACACACACACACTCAGGCAGTCTCCTCTCACACACACACTCAGGCAGAGACTTAGCAGTCTCTCTCACACACACAGACTCAGGCAGTCTCTCTCACACAGAGACTCAGGCAGTCTCTCTCACACAGAGACTCAGGCAGTCTCTCACACATTAAGAAAATCCACTCACATTGAGTAAACTACATAATAGATCACTGCAAGTGTGTATGCTATCCTCTGTTCGGCTTCGCTACGGAGAAATCGGAACTCCAACAACGAAAAATAAACAGACGGAGAAAGCCGAAAAAATCCGAACGCGTCCGAATACGACTTTATCAAAAACGTCAGAGCGTACGTCAGAGGATGCGACGGAATATATGCATAAAAAGAACAGCGACATCGAACACAGAACAATACCGGATAGAAAACCCTTCTCTTGAAGAAGCCATACGGCGAAACGCGTCAGAAGGACTACACGGAACTCCCACGGCGGACTTTTTACCCACGAGGAAAGACCATACGGGACTCCCCTTCCCCCCCTCCCGGCGGACTTTATTCGTTTTTATATGCACTCCGTGCATGGATGAACTATCAATTAAAGATTCCACTTTTAACATCACTTGAAAGGCCTGAAGCATTCTGTTTGTTTGTGAGTGCATTTATATTTTTACACATTTTTTAGTGTTTATACTTTTTACACTATATATATTTGTTCTCTTCCCTTATATGTACCTGCGCCCCAATCATCCGTATATCTGTACATTCGCACCCTAAGGAAGAGTGCTTTTTTGGGTTGCTGCGGTCATCTGGGAAGTATATCACCTTTTTTACCTTTTTCACTTTACACATTCACGTGATATAGCATATTATAGTCTCTCACACATGCACACATACTCAGGCAGTCTCTCTCTCACACACAGACTCAGGCAGTCTCTCACACACACAGAGACTCAGGCAGTCTCTCTCACTTACACAGGCCGTCTCTCTCTCACACACACACAGAATCAAGCCTGTCTC
>VKOC01000005.1:31433039-31500578 GCA_009364415.1 Spea multiplicata
GCCCAGCGTGAAGCGCTGGCACCCGAGACAAACGCCTCACGCTTCCAACACAGGAGTTGAAGCGCTGAGGCAGGCGGCGGAGGCCACCAGCTGAGGAGTCCTGGATTTCTGTCAGTCAGGGGGGCCCGAGAGTTGCCGAGCGGACGTCTTCAGCAACCGCTCGGCACCCCTTGGGTCCCCCTGACTGGCAGAACTCCAGGGCCCGGTCGCAGTTGCGACCCCTGCGACCCCGGTAGTTCCGCCACTGCTTTGGACCCATACATTGTCTAAAATGCACACCACCGAAACATTGGGCTAGGGGTTGCGAGGGTGTTGGGCCCCTTCAGAGTGATGGGCAAATCATTGTTACCTGTTATACAACTGCACCAAATGTAAAATTAATTAAGATAAAATATGAAATTACATATTGTGCTTCTTTTATTAGTCCGTCAAATCCAGTACATGCTGGGTCATAATCACATTTAATTATTTTTAATATACATCAGGAACATAAGTGTAGTTGTATTAGAATGTTAGATGAATCTGTCTCGTCAGTTTCATGCAGCTAATTGCCAAAAATCATGTTTCAAATAATCATCTTTTTTTAGCTGATTAAAAACTGATTATGGCTACATTATTAGAGGACTTTTATTCGATTTAATTGTAACAAATCCGTAAGAAAACATCACAAGTGCTCTTAAAGAGGGAACATGCCTAAATTGTTAAGCTTAATAGTTTTCTTCAAATAATTACAAATATTTTAATAAATCCGGAGTTTTGTACCTTTCATTCCTGTGAATCCTGGGAGATTATAGATTCCAGGTATAAAACCAATCTCTTAGAAGTATTTATTTAACAAAAATACTTTGATTCCTTTAGTAAATCTTATTTGCTTAGTTGCTAAGTAACCACCAACACAAAATATCAGGATAGGAGTTCAAAGAGTAGTAAACTCCATATTAATCTTCCATGTGCCATTTGAAGATCTTGCTAAATGAGCCATAGACCATAAATTACAAATAATAAAAGATTACAATCTTGTACTGAACACAAAGATATAATATTTATAAATGCTATGTTTGACGTATATGAAAGAGCCGGATAGTTGAACCTAAGCATTGCTGCATGTGTCTTGCATAATGTACAAAAATATCTTCAATTTCCAGGTGTCTGTAAAATGGTATTTTGGCATAAGAAATCACGATAAGGTTTTGATTAGAAAACTGAAATCCTTCCTTTTAAACACACAAAATTACACGCACTATGCCATACCACCGTGTTACTGCTCAGCTTGAATAGCATCTCACTGACCCATAACAATTTGCATATTGGGTCAGTATGGTTCTTCGTTCATAATATTTGCTACTAACTATGCTTACTGTTTATGTTACCGGATCCGAACATGGGCCGAAAAGCAACCCTGGCAGTATAAGGGCAGCTTAATCACATATATGCAACTAAATGTATACACAGACAAGGGCCAGATCCAGACCAAGCAGTAGTAAATGCCACCATTGGCCACTGGGCATTAGCTTATTTTGCCAGATGGCCAGTCCGAATCTGTAAAACAGAATTGAGGGATAACATTATTGGTAATCCATGTAAGCACATTCTAATGGTCCAGGCTTCAGAGACTAGTTTTGACAGGTTATCAGTCCAATACCCTTGGAGAGTAATGTATAACATACAGAATCATCTAACTCCAATATAGAATCATCTAACTCCAACTCAGGTCATATAACAATTGTATTTAACAAGGGTCATCTGTCTAAATAAAACATTGTTTGTATGCATTATCCTATCAGTAAAATTGTTAGGAATACAAAAAAGGTCTCTTCAGTATCACATGCAGCCTCACCAACAAAGACATCATATTAAAGTCATTTGTAAGTGCTTTAACACCTTAACGATAATTGATGTGCCAGGCACATCACAGAAGAACAGCCGGTTTATAACTGATGTGCCTGGCACATCGTGGGGTTAAATAAGCTTAGAAAGTAATCAACTGTTGCTTTCATCGCTCAGATTGTGTTGCTGCAATGCCTCCATAGGCATTCAGCAACACCAGACACCAAAAACATTTGTTGATTGCTCCCTAAATGCTCTTTCCAGCAACAAGGCACCACAATATTTCAAACACATGGCATCTTTCAATATGGTACTGCCCTTCTCCTGGCAAGACCTTCAGAAGTGATCAATGCATCAGCAACATCCAATCATGAAAATCCAATAATGTTCCTTGGCATATTAATTGTGAAAAAAGAGGTTTTAACCTCTTCCTTGCCATTGATCACTGCATAGGCAGTGATCTTGCACAGCAGTGTAATTTCTTGCGTAATTCAATTACTACCACAAACCGCAAAGGCTTGCGGTAGAATTAGTGCATGAAAAGTGTTAAAATACCACCATTTGAAATACCCCAGGATGTCTAGTTTTAAAAATTCAAAGTTAAACAACTGAAATGTGACAAATGTGGCTTTTCAGCCCTCCAACACCCCAACAAATCTATGCATGGGTGATATCACTGCACTCAAGAGGTGTTGCTGGACACATATTGGGGTGTTGTTTGGCAGTGACATATACCACGAGCTGTAAATGCATGCCTGATTTTTTCACAAACTGGTGATTGCATGGAACACTTAATTTCCATGTGACACAAAAACAGACACTGGTAAATTGTTCTTATTCAAACTATGTTTCTGTGTTTTCCTCATTTGCTTCAAATGAAAAAAAGAAGAAGATCTGCTAAAATGAATTTGTTTAGTATACTAGGAAAAGCAATTATTACAGATGGAATTTTAGCCATTAATTAATAATGCACATGTACCCAAAAGGTATTTGTATTTACGAGGGCTGCTGATCAGTGCTGGTTCTTACAGGTAATCCCTCTTTGGAGTAAGTAGCCACCATTTCAGTGCACTAATAGTGACTTATCCAGTATGACTGTAACATCACAAATGCAACTTTACATCACTTCATACTGGCTGGATGACATCAGCAAACAGTTAAACATCCCTTCTAGATTGTAAGATCATTTGAGCAGGGCAGTCTTAACCTTTTGTTTCTGTGAGTGTAAATTGCTATGTGATGCATTACTCATTGTACAGTGCTGTAGAATATGATGGCTCTATAAAAATCAAAAGATAATAATACTAATATTACATTTTGGTGTTCTGAGCAATTATGACAAACTTTAACCAAAATGCATACGCAATATATGATTTTCCCTTACTGCACAATAGCAAAAATGTGCATAATATCTACAGATATATAGAAAATATATATAGGGTGTACCTACACAAATATGTCTAAATGAACAAAAGAAGTGAGAGAGAGAGACGTGTCCTTTAATTAATGGATGATCCACTAGAGTCAAAGGGAAAAGGGTTAACGTTGTAGATTGTGGCCTCCCTCTGAGTCTCTCCTGGGTATAATAAGAGAGCTGTGCTTCATTACTGGCAGCTGAGGGCTAGGGTCACTGGGAATGGATTTGCAAGGCCCTCATTGAGGGATCACTACATGCTGAGAGAAGCTGGCCATGCTCAGGGACACCTGGTCATTAACATTGCTAATTAGCAGCCATTAATCAGGACCCTGGTTTCTTTTTCTCTGTATATGTATGTGTGTGAGTGTGCGTATTTCTCTGGCTCAGTCCAACCTAGTGAATAGAAAGATTGTTTCTGTACCTCCAGAAGAGGTGGAATGAAAGCAGTTCCCATCAGTTCAAAATAGAATGGATTAGTGAAAAGGTTAGACAACAGTTTAAGATGTTCTATCTGAAAACAGGAATGTAAGGAGACCTGAGCTGTCTAGCAAGGCGGAATTCTTCACCTATAATTAACAATATCTTCCGTAAACCTACACTAATCATCGTGTGAGCTTCCCAGCAACCTCAAGAGTTGTGTAAGCTGAAAGCTCATCCTATAAATTTGTTCATGTAGGCATATATGGCAGAACATTTTCATTGTTGGAGGTCAAACCAAATAATCCTTTTGTCCAAATTATTTTGTTTCCTGGTGTGATAAACAAAGAATTAAATATATTGACATGCAAAAAGAAATTATCAAAATAAATGTTCCACTCTGAATTACTATGCCAAGTAGTGAAAAGTCTCCTTGTTTCCTTATTGATTCGCTAATGCTCATGTTCTGCTTTCTCGGTAATATTTAAGATAGACATATTCAGGTTTCTTCCTTTTTGTATTAAAAAGAATCACCCATTAAAAGAACGTGACTTGTTAACAGGACTAAGGAGGAAAACCCGTGTTTGCACTTCATAGCCCGTGGCCCATAAATGACATACGCCTGTCCGTGGGTGTTCGTGGGATTTTTCCAGGTAGGGCAAAACATCCTCCCCTCCTTTCTCCTCTCCCACCCCAATACCTCTTTACCTCATCCCCATTTCCTACCTTTATTGGCTCAGATGAGGGGTTTCCTGGTGGGATGCAAACTTTAGTCCATTAATAGGAAAAATTATATGACCATCATAGTAGTAGCTACAGATCAGTATGTGCCTGCACAACATGAGAACTTTAGTTTACATAACTACCCAGTCTAGATTGTAAGATCACAAGAGCAGGGCCCACATATTGTACCCATTTGTTATTTTGTGCGATTTTCAATTATTTTATTGACTGTATATGGAATCTGCTGATGCTATATAAATAAATGTAATGTAATGGTGTATATCATGGCAGCTGCAGTTAATTTGTAGTGTAGGCCACCAAGAACCCAGTCTGTTAGTACAATTCCCACAACGTTCACCCAGCAATATGGCTGCTGAATATCATTGTAGATGCAGTCAGCAAAAGTTAGTGTTTTTACTGAAGATGTGTCATTTGCTCCCTCCACTACAAAATCCAATCTACAGTTACCACCTACTATTACTACTATTGCTGGCTTATGGGAGTTAGAGGGTAGTAAAAAGGAACATACAGTAAAGGTTTAGAACAAATATAGAACATTTCATAGTTTCCCGGCAGTTGTGGTAACATTTGGAACTCAAAGTGCTGTTATTACATTTGTCATGATGTGAGAATCATGAGATGTGCATTCCACATCAGCTGCAGTGCCAATCCATATGGATATAAACACTTTTCCCCTCCAGTTGTATTCACTTTCCCATGATGCTTAACATACCAGACTGGGTGAGAGTCAGGCAAGCTGGAGTATTAACTAATCATAGCTGAAATACACATTTGAAAAAAAAAACTACCTGGCTTTGTGTCTATGAAGAAGAGTAAAAGGACGGATACCAGTTAGAGAGACAGGAAGAGAGCAGACGAAACCACTCTGACAGTAGACAGGTGTACATAAATAAAATAAAACATGTTTTGTTGTTGACCACTAGGTGTTTTTTATGCCTCTACGTCTAGTTCACCTTCTTTAAGCAGCCTCTAAACAGCTACGTTCCCTGGCACTTATGTGGGTGTCCACTTGCCAGATACAGACAGCATACACTATAGTCTTTTGCACAGCACACTATAGCATTGGGTTGGCGCATGGGTGGCGATAACGTTAAGTAGGAAGTGCCGTCAGGCACTGGCCTACCAGGTGTTGGCCCAATGTGCTTAACAGCCAGTTTTGTTAACCATTGGTATCCCAAAGACATAACACAATTCCCTATAGATCAGTTTCAGCAGAATGTTAATTTACATTCTAACTAATCTAGGTATGCAAATCTATCAGTCAAATTAGACAAATAAGATATACATATACCAATAATATAAGGCGCACCTATTGTGATGAATAATTATGTGCAGTATAAACCACAGTTTTTAGTCTAAGTCATTTTTATTCATTCAGTCTAAGCTAAGCTGAGGACAATATTCTATACGGACTCCAAGGAAATCTGAAATAAAGCTTTCAATATTCTGCCCTAGTACATCCGCAGAGAGTATGGATTTGCAAGCGTAATTTTGTATCCCCATGTTACGTGCTTTACGCAATCCATGTGGGGGAAAGTTTGCAAACTATGCTTTAACATATTTTTCCTTAAATGCCGTATTATTCTATGATTTAATGTGTATCAGGTAAAATAAATTGTCTTATGTGGATTTGTACAATGACATTGATAAAATAGTAGATACATTTTATGGCACTAAAAGCAAAATACCATTTTTCTTTTAAAATACAACTTACCTTTAGGTAAAGAGGATACCAGGGACAGAAGTCTAGATCAAGGCACTGTCCTTTTAAAATAGTCCATGCTATTGCATAGTGGGGGGGGGGTAGATATGTACATTAACAGATAGATCACGTAGATTAACCTAACTAGATTTGTTTTTCTTTAAATCCTCGCAGGTAACTAACCTTTGCATATAACTGAGCTCCTTATAAGTCTTTTAAACAACAGTTTCCAGAAGGGTATAGTGGATTCCACATTATGTTCTGAGCAAAAAAAAACAATTTTAAGAGCCCCCATAGCAGCAACAAACATTTTAATCCAGTGGTTAATGAATCTCAGCCTCTTGAGGGGACTCTCGAACGACACTTGACTCACAATTGGGCCACATAATTAGCAAGAACAAAATGAACTTAAAATGATCGAAAGATTAATTTGCACTAAGTGTTCACCGAGGTATTTGAGCATACAATATATAACCTTGCAAAGTGAATGTGCGATTTCAATGAACAGCTGCTTTATATACTTCACAAACACGGTGAACAAGTTATTAAGTGTGTATGTGGGCTAGCATAAATTGCATAAACTAGAAAAAAAAATCAAGGTCATCTAGGAGTTTACTTTGATGTCAAAAATCTAAAGTATGATTTTGGTATTACATGGGAAAGTTTAATACTGAAGGGGATAGTTCACAATGAGCAGCTGAGAAAAAAAAAAAAAAGTTGCGTTTTGGCACAGACTCATGCAAATAGGGCACATTCTTCTGTGTTCTCATGACAGATTGCTTCTGAACCTACTGAGCCAGGCTGCTGAAATGCTAATGAGGGGTGATGCATCAGTGATCTGAGTCATCCCAGAGGCTTGGTAAGGGGCCGCACAGAAGGAGAATGGGGCAACAGAATATTTATGAACTAGGAAGGCTTGGCTGTAAAACTAAACTCTACACTAAAACTAATACCATACCAAGCAGGGTAACCAAAATGTCTCCGTTATCAGATGTTTCGAGCAACAAACATTTTGGAGATAACATTCTAGTAACTTGCTTGTAAACTTCCCAAATCATTTGCATTATGTTAAACATCCAATTGTTTGGCCTGTTTTTACAGTGCGCAGTGTATCGTGTTTCACTGATGTGTATTAAGGCAGTCATTGAGAAAACAGAAGTGTCACAATGCAAATGACCGTGACGTTGATCACTTCAATAGAGAGTGAAGATCCGCACAATCCAAACTTCACTGTCACTATAACTTTTTTAACTTCCTGAAAATACAACCATTTACTGTCAGTATCTAGTTAAACAACAGCAGAAATTACTTGAAGAGTCAAAAACTGGTTATTAAAGTAAATTAATTACCTTATGATTTTTCACATGATTTTGCACGGATAGGGAATAAAAACCAGCACTGGAGATAATTGAATACCTGCCCTGTAATTCATAGTGCCGTTATTGGGTATGTCTATGGTGTTCTAGTGGCTGGGTGTGTATGTATGTAAATGTATGCGTATGGTGTTAGAGTGGACACCATATTCATATCTCCAACCTCTATATTCATGCCCCCACCATCATTATCATATTCCTCCCCACCATCATTTCCATTACCTACCATTATAGCACCATATTTCATCACAATCATCCCATCCATCTTCATACCCCCAACATAACTTATCATCTTCATACCCTCCCCTAGCATGCCCCCTTTATACACACACAATGTTTTGATCTGTGCATCTGCCAGTCAGTACCGCACCAGATATAATGAAGGATATGACATTAACTGGCAGACTGGCAGTGAGAGTTTGCATAGGAGATTTGTGTCACAATTGGCACAGACCTCTCTTGCAGCCACCATATATTAACAGCTGGCAGGCCCCAAGAATGGAGCAGAACAGATGATCTACTGGTACATTCCAGCACTGCTCACACGTAAAAATATTTCATTTGGGGTATATGCATCCTCTTAGGTCCCAGGATTGAGTTGATGTATTGCTGGTCAGCTAGCTATTAACCCATAGAATGTTTAAGGGACCAACAACTGCCAAATCTCCCCTGATATATAACAGTCCAGTCGGTTGGACACTAAGAAGTACTTATGCCCCATTAAATGAACCACCTTGCAGCCATCCCAAACGTTTCTCTTAATGGTCTGCATTTTCTATTAGGATTCAGGAATGTGACACTAGCAAGCTGTAAGTTTAATATTAGTGTCAACCTTTTTAGTGCTAGATAGGTACAAAACATTTTGCAAAACTATGTATATGTACATACGGTAATAGGCAAAAACTGTCCTTGGCAAGGCTTCTTTAAGTTGTTGGAGTGTATGGGGTATATACAGAAATATCTGCCTCAAAGCATGTTGCTTTTCTGTGAAATCTGTCAATCTAAAATGATTTCAGCAGAATAAAAAGAAGATATGGTTCATCTTGTTTGGGAAATAAAGAAATCTACAGTACTATCATGATAAACCTTTTTCAAAGGCAATGTATGGAATAAGGATATTAGTAAGAAAAATTGTGTGTTTCTGAATGAGGGCACACATACAACTATATATAATATATATATATATATTATATATTCCAATACACTTAAATTACTATATTTATTTTCTTTTTTTTCATGTATATACACATAAAGCTTAATTTTATAATTATTAAAAACATATTATATAATCAAAGGTTCTGAAATATGTATATGCAAGTGTATGCAATTTCAGGTACATACGGTATATATACATACAATAATATGAAATTCTATTAATGACACAAATAAAATAGTACAGGATTCTGTAGCGATAAATCTACCCATTTTATGTGGTTTTGTGCCATGTTATACAGAGATATAACCGTAAATAACATTGTATTTTAGTTTGATACAAGTTCCCCAAGTACCCTGAGTAGAAACCAGCAGCCTCACAATCAAATGTGTAACTAGCACAATATTGAGAAGACAAGCTGGTACACTTCAGAATAATCTCAACTGCAAGCGTCTATCCACCAGGCTTCAACTCACAGAGTGGATGAGACCAGGCAATCAAAAGAACCTGTGCTGCTCTCAGAGTGGCCTTCAAGAGGACCAAAGGAGGGGGTTAGCTTGGGGGTGGAAGACAAGCAGAACAAAAAGTCTTGATAAGGCTGAGCAGCCTGGCTCCATAAGACTAATTAATATGACTAGTCACTGTTTGCAGAAGATCTTGTTAGTAAAAATCATAATAAATTGAGCCCTAGCAGTCTGGTTCTGTGCAATTACAGTGTGAATTGCATGAGAGGATTATGTGAAGTACTCTTGGCATGGAGGGGGGAACCAAGACGCTTGAACTCAAGTATAGCCAGCAGCTGGTTAGGGGTTCTGCACCTGCTGGCTAGCAGGCTGTTTTCACCTTTAGACGAAAACAGGACTTTGCATCCCAATCCTACTCCAAAAAAAAGCATCCTAATCAAAATTAAAACCTGGGAGAAGTTCATATGAGGAAACAAGAGACTTTTCAAACTTTGTTATTAACAGCTCAGTGTTGGGAAGAGCACAAGGTTGGTGGGGAGAGTGAAGGGGGAAAGGAGGAGGCTTCATTTTAATGCAGCAAAAGACTTAAGGCAATGTGACATTGGCAGGGTTTCAATGTAAATCTGAAGGGGTTGAGTGGATGGGAGATGAGTGGAAGAAAGGCTCTTTTTAGTGTTTCATGCTTCTGAGTCCTGCCAATCAACATAAGCTGAGCTGTGCATTCTCAGAATAGTAATGAGGCACACATAAAAACGCATCAACACTGTTTGATGATGTGGGTTTGCAATACATCTGCACCAAGAAAACTCAGCTTCAAATTAAAGAAGTGCCTTGTACTTTTTACTAACAATGCTGGACATTTTGTGAACTAGTAACTTTGAATGCAAAATGGGATAGTTTGTTTTAATTGTATACTTACTCATAGTTTGCCATGTTATCATAGGAATGATAGGTTCTTAAACTACAAAATAATAATGATAAAAGTCTCAAAACAACGTTCATTAAGGAATTAAGGAATATACAGTGCCTGCAGCTAAAACCATCAATATGTTTTCAAAATATACATTTTTGCATTATGCAAATTTTGGTAGACAATTGTGAGTTGTGTTACGTATTTTAAAATAAGTATACATTGTATAACTGTGATTATACTAAGAATTGTGGATTATTTGTATCACTGGTCTTGTTCATACTGACTACATTCAAAAGCCAAGAAACTATATCCAGTTTTAGAAGTCTTACAATTGATTCTGTTAGATGAACTTTGCCCTTATCCCTTTAATGTCCGAAGAGATATTAAAGCTCAAGCCGCGTATAGAAAAAGTAGAGATTACCAATGAAAATCAGTAACGAAGCCCTAGGGGCATATTTTTGACCCGAATCCTCTATCCCCTTTCCGCTACTGATGTCTATGTCTTTGGTGGGTACAAGTCAGTCATAATTAATAGGTATAGAAATGGCAGAAACATAAATTCAATAAATTGTGTGAAACCAAATATTCCCTTTTCTTCTTCATATGGTCATATAAAAGTCTATAAAGCTCTGTCCTTATAGTTCAATGCAGCAGTGAGAACTGTGACTCCAACGGCAAACAACACTTTTCTCTCTGTATTACCACTGCATTGGTGGCTGGGACATCAGCATTACATCATAACAGGGAAAAGAAAAAATGTCGGTGCCCTAAGCTAGTCTTAGGCTCAAATAATACAAATGTATAATATGAGGCCTACCAAGCAGGTGTAAGCATGCTGCAAATACAGTGTATTGGCTGTACAATGTATACAAAAAACAAAAACTGTCTGAGCTTCTTACCCTAATAAAGTGGGCAACAAATATATAAACATAAATGAGAGGTTTTGCACAGTTTGCACATATTTGAGGTTGTTGGCTCCTCATCAGTCTGGTTGCAGCTTGCTGTCCAGGGGTTAATTGGGAGGAGATTTAATTGCACCTCCCCCAACACATTCATAAGGTTTTGGTAGCAGTATAAACTGCTTCGTGTGCCCACTATGTAGGAGGTGAGAGTAGGTTCTCACCCTATTGAGAGTGTGCCTTGACGTGGCAAACGTTTCGGAACTACCAGGGTCGCAGGGGTCACGACTGCGACCGGGCCCTGGAGTTCTGCCAGCCAGGGGGGCCCAAGGGGTGCTGAGCGGTCATTTTCAGCAACTGCTCTGCGCTTTTCTGTCTCCTCTGCCGCCTGCCTCAGCGCTGCCCCGACTGCAGTGGTGGGAGCGTGAGGCGTCTGTCTCGGGTGCCGGCGCTTCACGCTGAGCACTGGCATATGACGTCATATGCCGGCACTCAGTAGTGAAGCCGTGCGCACCACGGCAGAGCAGCGAGATAGAGGCCTTGCACCCCCACCACAGGACTGCACGGTAAATGACCTACAAAGGGGGATAGGTAGAGGGTTGATAGTGAGAAGGGGGTAGGGAGAGGGTAGATAGCCTGAGAAGGGGTAGATGGTGTGAGAAGGGGGTAGATTGGGTTGGGGCCCTTAACAGATTCTCGCACCGGGGCCCTGAGGCTTCTAGTTACGCCCCTGCTCTCATTTATATTATGTTTATATATTTATTGCCTACTTTATTAGGATAAGAAGCGCAGACAGTTTTTGTTTTTTTGAATACATTGTACAGCCACCACACTGTATTTGCAGCAGGCTCACACTGTTTGGTAGGCCTCGTATTACACATTTGTATTATTTGAGTCTAAGACTAGCTTAGCGAGCTGATGTAGGAGTTGTGCCTTGATGGGAGGAGGTTTAATTGCATCTCCCCAACACATTAATAAGGTTTTGGTAGCAGTGTAAACTGCTTTGTGTGCCCACTATGTAGGAGTTGTGCCTTGATGTGGCGGGTGAGCTTAATTATGCTTTGGCCAATTCATATAACCAAAACCTCTCATTTATATTATGTTTATATATTTGTTAAACTTTATTAGGGTAAAAAGCGCAGACAGTTTTTATTTTTTGTATTACATCATAACAGTTCAACCTGACAAGGGTGCATGGGAAGAGAATCACATCCCTCTATACTCTTTTGAACTAGACAACCAGTACATAGAGTGAAGACCTGTTGGGCATTAACCCACACCAACAACAATTGCCCACTCCTCAACTTCTATATTTACCGTACAGTTCTACAAACTATGTAAATTAAACTGACACTTTTTTAATTTGTTTCAAATATTCTAGACCAATTAGACGGAAATTGTCCAGAATATAAGCAATTCACCCAAAACTGAGAATGCAATCATAATTATATATATATTTTTCTCGTATTTGTTGGTAGTTCAGTGTCCCACTGATTTTAATTAAAAGTGGCACACACATATATATATCCCAATGAGAAAATTCACCTGGGCTATCTGAAGCTGTATAATTATGTTGTCCCACATTTAACAAGTTACCCTTCTGTTCTTGAATAGAGGACGGAATCTCTGTCTCATCTAAGCCTTAGCTTCTGCTTGTTTTGTTGTGAGATTCCATTGCTTTGACAGCAATCAGATTCAATAACTTTTTAAGTAAGTAATTCTACCCCCTGAGGTAATCTCACTCTCCCAAATTAGTTAACTATGGTGGAATAACTAATGCAGCAATAATGGTGCTAGAGTGGACAGTATTCTTCTTAGTTAGCAGTTAATCTGTTTTGGTAATCCCTTGTTCATACTGAGAGACTAATCCATATCCAGCTCTGGATTATGAGAAGAATGCATAGCAAGAGAAGATCATCTCCCGCAGAATGAAATACTAGATTTTGTAGACCTTCTTGTTAAAAAAAAAAAAAGTATTAGGGCATGAGCAGTGAATTTAAAAATGCCATTAGTGAAACAAATGCTAAGAAATGCAGAAGAATGCTGGGCACCTACAGATTTCCATTACTTATTAGGGATGATTGTAATGTAACACTTTTAAGACCCACAGACGGTATTACACTTAAAAGATTGGAATACCTGTAACTGCCCTAATCGTGCTTTTAGCAAATGCAAATATTATACAAATGTTTCAAAAGTGTGGTTGTAGTATCCATTGTATTTTATGGTTTAGATTGTTTGGTTGATCACTTAACAGTAGTGGTTTCTTCTGCAAAAGCAGAGATGTCCAAAATAATTCATAGTTAATGAAGAGGAGGTAACATTTTTCATATCTGAACAACTATGCTGCAAATGCATTCAATATTGCAAGATTTCTTTTTATAATTTGAAATAATTATTTGAAGGGAAACCATGTAATTCAAATTAAGAATAAAAGAAGTGGCCGTAGTTAAAAAGACAAACAATGTAATCAAGGCCGCAATCAGAAATCATGGACCCACATGCCCCTCTCATCAGCCCACCCCATGTCCATCCCACTTTGCCACCCATTGCCCTGCCAATGTTCTACCATCTCCCCATTTTATAATCTTCCTATGGGCAGATCCTATGAGAGCAAGGATAAGCTTATGGTTAGTGGGACCTGGATGCAGTATTTCTTTAGTGCGCTTCTCCCCATAACTAACAAGCAAGCCCAAATTAAGGAGCTTTTGGCCCTGGAGCAGTAATATGAGAAAGGCCCTTCTTGTCTAGCACCCAACTTATTTTCTGTGTCAGGGCTAACAAGACATGAGTAATGAAAAAAAGAGACAAAAGTTCAATCTAAAATATATCTCTTATTATTACTCAAAATCAAAGATGTACTACAGAATATGTGAGAAATAGATGGTTATATTATGCCAGGCATTGGGAAACCCAAAGAGGAAAATATTGACCTAATCCATTGATCAAATAAATGGCAGGGTTGATTTAGAACTTGGCTATTTGTTTGCTCTCCACCTCCCTTATACATCACTATTCTTACTAAGCAGCAGCAGCTTTACCCCTACAACATATACATACCTACCAGGTAGAAGAAGAAACCAAATGAATGCGCTAAACAAAAAATAGCATGCTAAAGGAGGCCCTACCTGTCCTGAAAAATCATGGGTGCACTAATTCCAGGCATAGTAAATTGTTGTTGAACTCACAGCAGTCTGACAACTTATGGCCCTCAGAAACAGACACACATAAAACAGGGATCAGACTGCCTCTACTTCTACGTAGAATGCCTTTACTGAGAGACTGTGGCAATGGGCTCCATAATACACTCAGATGAATGGCTGGCATGCAGGGATTTAAGTGCAAGAAGTTTAAGTCAATTCACTGTCAATCATCAGGAAAACTATGTTGATGTGAAAGCTAGAAATTTTAAGGAAAATGAGAGTTTAAGTTGACAACTCTTCCAATCACATCTAGATCATTTGAGCTAGAAAATGTTATGGATTAATCCCAATGGAGATTTCATCATTTCATTTTTGAATGACATGAAAACGGTATACCGTTATTAAATAACCACTTTGTTCCGATTTTGGTGTATTTTGATCTCTGTCTTGTAGCGTCATTTCTAAAACAGACTACTTAAGAAATTGCTTTGATATTTTCTGGAGCACCCTTGTTCTAATTTCTACAAAATTATTTATGTGGTCTATTTTTTGAAATATAAGTGGAAGAACCAGTCAACTACGATGTGAGAGACTTGTTTTCTGTAGGCATATTTAACGAAAGCAGGTGCTGTCTGGGTTGTGTTACATAAGCCTGTTTGAGGTTTCTCATTTGAATTTCTATTGCACCAGTGACAAATATTGAAAATTACAATAAGATATCCCCCCCTGCTCTTTAAATATATCCTTATTTATATTTCATGTACGATATACAGATATTGTCACATAAAACCATTGATTTCATAAAGCATTAGCTCACTTTAGTCATTTATATTTGTATTGAGGAAAAGACTATAAAGTAAAGGGAGAATAAAAACTTGCTGGATTATTTTTTTGTACAGTTTCTGGGATTCTAAGGGTATAGTATAGTATAATAAGTATAAGTAATTAAATAATATACAGAGATTAGTTTCTGTAGGTCACGGGAGTAGATCCTGGAATGCCCCACTCCCCGGCCATTTCCTCTTTAAATGAGGGTGCTTCCTGCAATATCAGCGGAAGTGGCCACTGATGTCAGCGAGAACACCCTGATTGGCGTTTTCACTGATCCCAGTAAAAACGCCCACTGACATCATTGAGAACACCCCAGACGTCAGCAGGACCGGCTGCCGACATCAGTGGGACTGCCCACCGACGGCAGTGGGCGGTCCTCACTGTGTGCCGCAAGGATAAGCTGGGGGTAGCACAAGCTCGCAAGTTCCCAGGTATGCTAATCACTACATCATAATTATGAATATTCTGTAATTGTGTCTCTTGTGGACCAAACCATTAGGACTTGTACAATATTTTGGTCACCCTTGCCACATATTGATGAAAAAATGTGGCTGTATTTTCTACAATACATGGATCCATGTGCATCTGACGTCAGCTCGGGCTAGTACCACCACTGATGTCCGAAGTCTGACTTTGAAAGGCGTCGCTCAGCTGTTAAAAAGAGGTTTACTGCATGTAAAGGACACACAAAATGTTATGGAAGTTTTCCTGCTCTTCTGCTTCAAGTAATAACCACCAACATTGCTAGGTATAGGTACCCTCCTTACACTGTAATAAATACAATAAGAGTATGCTCTCTTTTGAATTAGCAAAAAAATTATCCAGAACAATGGTTCCCCACCCAATCCTTCAGGCACACTAACAGTGCAGTATTTAGTATCTACCACATTCAATTCAAATATGGAGATTCAAAATACCTGGGCCGTTGATGTGCCTTGAGGAATGGGTTGGGAACATCCGATCTACAGTGATCAATTTCAGCAACACAATGGTCACAAACATATGTCATTTAAATAGGTTGCTAGAACTTCCTGTGATGTCACTTCTGTGGCTAGAGGCCACTCACAGACAATTTGCCTACATTGGAGCAGTCTACAGATTTCACTCTGCCACTTCAAAAACAGCAAGAACACAAAGATGATCTGAAAACATATAAGTGCTATTTACACCAGCTGCTCCTTCTGTAAATAATGCACATGTTATGATTAAGGTACTAAAGTTTAATATTTACTCTAGTACATACTCTTATACAATTACCGCTATATGGAAACTGGTACCATTATTAAACAGATGCCCATACCTCTCAAAGACATGTTTTAGTGAAATATTCCTTCTGACCAGCTTGTCTGATCTACCTGTTTAAAAAATTCACTGTGTGGATTATTTCTACATACAAAAAGTATTTTAATGAATAATTCTAACACTTCTTCATCCTTGTCTACAACAAGCAAAGGACTGTACATGTTATATATATGTGTATATATATATATTATATATTGTGTATATATATATATTAATATATATATATAATATATATATATACTATTTTTCTTCTTTAAATAATAATGGATCTTTTCCAGAAGTTCCTTAATGTATGGGTTGCATCAGTGTTGGAAACAAATAACTGATCTGCTGGAATATTATAGCAACCATATACAACAAAATTGTAGGTGCATTATCTAAACAAAAAACTAATTATATTATCACACCATCTCATGAGTTGTGTCTAACCATTAGTTTTGTTAGTTCAGGTACAATTATACACCTTGGAGGCATATTAGTCACAAAAACTACATAATAAGACATTTTTAAGAGAACATGTTGTTACACTGCATTCGACTTACAAAGGAGTCAAATGGAGTATAGCAACTCAGAAATTCAGTTGGAAGCAACTGCATGTGATTGCTCAAATAGCCCCCACATTTCAACCTGCAGAGGTTGCAAAGGCATATATCACAGACACGCTCAGCAGTGCAGGAGCATTTTTGTAAATGGCGCGTCTGCCTGAGTGCCAGGGCTGAAGCTGATGACGTGGAGCTTTGCGAAGTTGAGGGGGAGCAAGTGAGTCAAGTGCAGTTGAGTGTTGTTATAGTGTGCTGTGGCAAGGTCAGGGCAGGTTATAGTAGAAGTCTGGGAAATGCCAAATTCAATTTTTTAGAAAATTGGAAATGATCAACATTGTGCAGATTTCCACAGGTGCGGAGGCGAGGAGGAGGGGAAGTAGGTTTAGGTGTTAGTGTAAGATTGAAGGTGAGGAGATGGTGATCGGAGATGGGAAAGGGGCGACAGGTGAACTCTGATATGGAGCAGAGATTAAAAAATACCAGGTCAATACAGTGTCCGTCACGGTGAGTAGGGGATAGAGAAGATTGAAGTGAAAGTTGAAAGAGCCCCAATCCTGATGGCCAGAAACAATGCCTTCCATCTGACAAGCTGTCTCCAGGACCATTATGAAAAATATACTGAATATAGTGAAAGGCAAAATCCATATGGATCTTTTTATATTCACAAATATTTACCTCCCCAACTCTCAACAACCTAAATGACTTTACAAGATACTCTCTACATTAGAAATCTTCCAAGAAGGCACTATGGTGCTTGGAGGAGACATTAACATGGCTTTAGAACCTCTGCTTGATACCTGCTTTAGGTCGCTATTTTTTCATACTACCTTATGCTCTCTGTCATCTTTATCCTTGTTGGATACAACATCCTAATGTCAAAGGCTTTACATTTTACTCTAGCCCACACAACATCTACTCAAGGCTTGACTACTTTTTGTTTCATCTCATACCAACCGCACTCAAGCTTTACAAATCTTCCTCGACATTCTACTTCCTAAATGCAGCCAAGGCCCTCATCTCTATGTTCTACAAGCAACCCGCTGTACCGACAATCTAAAACTATCTAATACATTAAATTGGCACGTGCAGAATGGAGGAATAATCCTCGAAGCAAGACACCGCCATGATATATTTCTACCTGAAGCCACTGTCTAGAATGTTCCAATAAATAGCCTTTAACATCAGTAACCCCTCTACAGCCCTAATAGTTACATTCCATGCTCATTTCTCATGGTTATCCTATTCGCAGGCCACAAACCCCTCTAACACCCCCACCCAATCACCTCCACTCTCACCTGTTTCCTACCATGCCTTTTTTGTTTCAGTTTTACTTATTATGGACAAGGACAATTTGAGTTACAGTAAATACACAGACACATTCTTTGATTGTATACTCAGGTTCTTTATCCATGTTGTACTGTCACTTACTCTTTGCCCAACTGGTATGCTCTACTCTGCATAAAAAAAGATATTACATATACTTACAAGTTTATCTCAAGCAATAGAAGATAAATGAATGCGAGTAAAGAAGAAAAAAGTTATGTTCGTTACCTGCTGTCATCTTGGAATTGACAGCTTATCTGTTTCTATAGCATCCGTAACAAAGTTTTTGCTATCGTGTTTTTAGCTTCATTATGGATTATACTTAAAGTGCTAATTTTTCCCTGCTGTAGAAATTATTGGAACATTTAAACATAATAGGGGTGATTTAATATGGTCCACTGGGAAACACAGGTGTTTAGATCAGCTTAAAAATAACAAACTCATATCCTACTGTGAGCTTTCCTTTCATAATAGGCAGAGCTTTTATTCTTAACTATAAAGAAATTATTCACCTGATTGGTCTTTACAGGGGCCAGAGAGTTGAGACTCGGATTTTGAAAGGTCATGGGTGGACAGCCATGCGATTAACCTTAGTTGCTCTGCCTCTTTTCACACTTCGTTACCAGTTTCTATTGTTTCATATCAGTGTCACAAGGAAGTGGTTTATTGACAGTATTAGGATAACTATCCACAAATTCCAATGAGCCATCCTTGTGTAAAATGTCTGCTTAACAATCTGTGAGCAACTGTCCTGGATAATAAAATAAAGTGCATTGTTTCAACCATAGAAGGACTGGAATGGGCATATCGAGTGTTATTAGCTTCTTTGTTATTTTGTAATATAGACTTATACTTGCATGCTAGTTAGAATGCATTCAGTTTCACTATACATGATTTAAGTAGCATTTGGTTATTTAACAGATATTTAAAGCAAGTATGTGCCATGTTTTAATCTTCTAGAGACGTCCAGGTCATGAGACCTAGTTTCACAAATATCAAAGAATCTTGGGTAGGTGTGTACTCAACTGGCGCATAGAAGTAAATTATAATTCCAGTATTTATTATACTTTTTTGCAACAAATATTACACATAAGACGGCCCCCCAAAAAAATTAAATATTAATTTAGGGAAAAAAGCCTGAATAGAAGACTACCCTATCATAAAAAAAAGTTTTACTAGTAAATATTAATTCAGATATTTCATATTTAATAATAACTATGATTGAGAAAAATGTATTTCTTGTTTTTATTTCCTTTTATTTGCCAACCTGTCCCCCAGTTATACACATCTGACCCCAGTTATGCACATCTGCCTCCGGTCTTGCCACTCTGCCCCCCCAGATATGAAACTCTGCCCCTAGATATGCCTAATACTCCCTATATGCCACTCTGCCCCCCCCACACACACTTACCAATGCATCCCTAGACTTGCCCCGTGCTAGTGGGGCCAGTCGGTGGACATCTGTGAGATGCACGTAGAAAACCTCTGCTGCTGCCTGGCACTTCCGCCAGGGCTTATATGATGGAGTGCCGGAAGGTCATGTCACGCGGGTGCTCCATCAAAAGAGCCCTGGCAGAAGTACCGTGCAGCAGCGGAGGTTGTCTGCGCAGATCGCGCAGATGTCCACCAGCTGCCAGACAGGAGGATCCAGGTCCACTGCAGCGTTGTGGGGGATCAGGATTTTGTAGTCAGACCTCTATTTGAGAGAATCTAAGAATATAAGACGAGGTGCATTTTTTTCTGAAAAAACGTGCCTTATATTTGAGCAAATATAATAGGTATATTCCTGACAACCATAGGACAATAACTAAAGGTACGGTGGGAGTTCCACTTTAATAACACGGATTCCCACAGGAACTGGGAGCTACACGCTAAGACTTCCATCACACAATTACCCAGTCTGTGCCTACTTTGACAAATCATCCTTTGGACAGTGAGTTCTTTTGAATCCTACAAGTCACCCACTATGCTTACCAACGGTGCACAGGTAAAATGAAAGGAGGTAGAACATCTAAAAAAAGATAAACTAGAAAAGTAGAGATTTGTACAATAAATGGATAAAACAGATTTTGACCTTGGTAATGTAGTCTATATAATAATACATTGTTGAATGCATTTATTATTATTTACTCCAAAAAAGAGTCTAGGGGCCCATACAAAAAGCTTAGCTAAAGTCCATCAAAGCCTTAAAAGGTCCAAAACAAAGAAGCAGAGGCTCAGCACTCAAGTGATAAGGTGAGTTTATTTCACACAGGCAACGTTTCGACGCACAGGTCTTTCTCAAGCCTTTTTTTTGTGCAGCAAAGCCTTAAAGTGACAGTATCTGCCGACAACAATAAGGTCTGACATATGAACCAACCTGAGTAATAAACCTACGTACATAGTAATGGGGGTTACCGGCTGAAGTCAATTGTTCATAAAACAGTAGATTAAAATCTAAAATAGGGAGCTGCTTCATGTAATACTGGCTTACTAGATAAAAACAGACCATTGTATAGTTAACCTAGAACTATGTGGATATAAATCATTCAAACATTACCCGAAGCCCATGGATACAACATGTTTGCGATAGTGTGGTCATGAAATGCATTTCTCGTTGTGTTCTGGTGTTGTTGAAACTGTCTTTAGAAATATAATACAATTCCCACATATATTGCCAGATTAAAACAGATTTTAACTATGGATGTTGCCTTTCCATCATACAGATCTTCTGCTGCATGGAAACAGTGCAGGTGGAAAGGCATTAATCCAGTGTTATGACCCCTGTACCTCCGTCACAGCTGGACTCCTGGAGTTCACAATGACAATGTAGAAGCAGAGAGGTGATTTCTTAAAGTAGCTTTGCATATTGTAAATGTTCCAGGTGTGGGACACTTCTTACCAATGATAAAGATTACTGTTTATCCCCAAGGAGAGGAAAATTGAAATAGCTTATTTTCTTTTAAACGAGGTTGCAAATCCTGATTAGAGGATTTAGTTATCCAAGTTATCTTGCTGGGTTATAATGTATACGTTACATTTTCCAAATATTATCCGTCTAATTTAGTAAACTAATGTGTATATATATATTTCTTAATGTTCATTGTTAATAAAGCTTTATTTAAATAATTTATTTAATTTAAATTGATTTATTTATAATAAATCATTTTGTTGTGTTGTCATTATACTATGTGTCTACATAGTTACATAGAGAGCCTCAGATACAATCTTTCAAGTTCATCCCTTCCCTACCCATATGACATGAGACTACCAAAGACAAAAAAGCTAATTAACACTTAATTGTCCAATATTGCCCTAAAGGGGTTACAAAATTCCTTTGTACCAAAAGCAATCAGATTCGGTCAGCATTAAATAAGGTCAAATTCAGCGTACAAACATTTTTGAAAGTATTATTTGAATCTGTAAAACCACTTCACTTTACAGTGCATTTCACATTTAACTGCCTGTCTAGAGATCCTCGGCAGATCTTTGTATTGTACATGAAAATTGTCCTTCTATAGGTAGGTGACTGTTCTCCAAAATAAACACACCCAGTTTGACTTCACAGCTGAGATCTTCCAAGAGAGTATTGTCCGTCTTCAAACATTTTTATGTAAGTTATACAGCCATATGAAAATGCATAAGTGTCTTCCGGTATCATGTTGGTCTTAACATAAATAGTGAGCTTGTTAGAACATGGCAATTTTCTCTTTCTGTATCAGTTTGTCTTATGCCTGTTGCTGTCTTTAATATTACTGTTAGTTTTGTATTCCCCACACACACTATAAATGTACTTAAATAAATAACATAATGTTCACTCATTTGCTTGCCTTTTGTGGCATAACCACAAACAACAAGGGGCCATCTTTTCCCATAGTATATGTGGTTATATGACCTCACCCATTTTGAGGACAATTATATTTTCTCTCCACCTGTCTGGTCTTCCCTTTCTTTTACAAACTGATCTAGCCTTACTAGAGCTTGGGTTGTCTGCTTGAGGCACCCTACTGGGTGTCACACAAATCTTAACCTAAGTGAGGTTGGCACCGTGACAGCTCTGTACTAAAGCAGCAACGGACTACTGCTGAGAACCCATAGATTTAAGGACATGGTATATAAACACCAACCCCAAGATTAGGCATTTACTGTACTGGAAATACATAACTTTATAAAATCAGTTTTAGGTTACTTGCCCCACATCTTGGAATTTGGTGGTGTTCATGCCAGGATTAAATAGACAGAGACTAATTTAAGACCAGAACAAAAAGGGGTCATGATTGAGGGTTAACTAAAGTAAGGGTTTGTCCATCTGCCTTCCATACATAAAGTTAAAAGATACCATGACCTAGGGTGTATCCAGCCAAATGAAACAGCACACAAACAAAAAGCATGTTCATCAAAGCTGGAAGGGTTAGGCAAGAGGAATTGTGTATAATAAGATGATATGACAAAGATGTGGATCATCATGATTCATCTGTTAAGTAATTAGAACAGTTGTAAATCCTTTTAATGTATTTGGGATGGGGGGACAGCTGTGTGTGATCGTTTGAGACTCCCAGAGGCAACCTAACAAATGTTTGGCCAATTCACTGAACAAACTTAAAATGGATTCTTTTACCATGATACCAACAAAACAGTTTTCTTGTATGACCTTTCACAGCCAATGAGTAGGAAGGAGATGCCAACTGAATGCAAAGCTACCTCCAGTGGTAAAGGAAATATACAGAAATGTATAAGGTAGAGATATGGACTCACAGTCACAGGAGTTTATTCAGTAAAGGAAGAGTTTGCTGGACACAGTGATTTTAAATGCCCCATTTCACTATTCAGTATGAAGGGTCAACATTAACAGGTTTCTCTTGTTTTTTTTCTTAAGGTCTTTTTCTCCTATATAATCTCACTGATTTAGCTATGCAGGACACAGGGCCAGGCATCCTCTTTCTGCAGCAGAAGCTCAATGGGACTTAGTAAAGAATAAATTACTAGACAATAGTGAAGTCTAGGTCTGCAACAACAACTTTCACGGCCCTTTAACTCCTTACGGTGCAACTTGACCACTGGTCTCCCCGCTCCAAGAGTTAAAAGTCTGTACGAATGACCAATAAAGTCACTTGTACGGACCTTTAACTGTTAGAGCAGGGAGACCAGTGGTCTCTGACGGCCAAGTTGCTGCACCAGGATGTTAAAGGTCTGTACGAGCGTCTCTATTGGTCGCCAGCAGGGGGCTCATCTGTCATCAACCAATGAAGTACAGGTGTTAAAAGTCCATACGAACGACCAATAAAGACGCTTGTACGGACCTTTAACTGTTGGGGCAGGGAGACCAGTGGTCTCTGCCGGCCAAGTTGGAGTATCATGATTTAAAAGTCTGTACAAGCGACTCTATTGGTCGCCAGCAGGGGGCTCGTCTGCCATCAACCAATGAAGTACAGGTGTACTTCATTGGTTGATGGCAGAGGATGCCCCTGCAGGCGACCAATAGGTTACATCAAAATGCTGGTAGTGTAAGGTCCCATTTAAATATTGTGTACATACAATAGATTTTAAATGAAATTATTCAATTGGAGCAGATGCCCTATAATTAGAAACATGTTTCTCACCTGAATTTCTCAGTTAGAAGATGGAACCACACTTATGACTCTCCTGCTTTGAAAATCAGCACCCTCTGTCCAGGGTTGACCTAGTCATCCGATGCTTCATTCCATGTCCTTGTCTAAACTTTGATTGGTTTTAACAACAGAGGAAAATGCATGCTTTACAATTCATCTCCCTGACTAAACTCAGATATGCAGTTGCAAAGTCTAGTCTGTGACTCCTATGGAATGCTACACTAAAAGCAATAGAGAACAACTTCTATTAAGTGCTTCAATGGGGTGCGCTAGTATTGACACATCTTCAAATAATACATTTTTTCATGTATATTCCATACCTTAAGAAATGTTTAGACATGTTTTTTTTCTATCATTAAAATAGATAGCTACTGTGCTACACCTGTTCTGTCTAAACATAACAAATGATTATACTAGTATTAAATATATATAGTTTAACAGTCCTTCATGTATTTCTTATATAGTCCCCCCAATTCACTTAGAACTCAAAAAAGCAGCTACACATTTACTGCTAAGCTGAATGAGAGCTATAACAATTCTAAAGTTAATTATTATATCATTCTTATTCATTTTCATAACACAGCTGCTTTTGTCTTCTTATATTGGTATAATCATTTGCAATTCTTTAAACATTCAGAGAGGTTATGCTGTAGCCTTGAAGCAATATAAAATATTTTATTTTCTCTTAAAACCTAGCTCTATCTTATAATAATAGCCATATTATCCTATAATATTTTATTGTACAATTTTAGATAAAATAATCACTTGTGTATAATACTTATGCTTATGTTTAAGAATGCATTTAAGCTTACATTTGTAAATGAATGTTCATGAAAATGTTACATAGAAAGCCTGCTATTTTTGTACTTGTTTATAGCATGTATCCTCAAAAAAGTAAACATATACCGTATATTATACATGAGATTTTAACGTATATGGCAAAATAGCAATTAAAAATACTGCTGTATTGTGCATTTGGAAAAAATAAATAAATCAGCAAACCATAAAATAAATCGTATTAAAAAGTAGGGTATTATGGTACACATTGCAAGTGTAACTGAAACAGGCAATATTTTCTATTTCTAAGAAATCCGGACAAGTTGCATGGAAAAGAAAACATTGCGGCCTTACTAGAGGGATTTGATCTGTTGTAACGAGCCCCTATGGTCAAGGAGGGCTAAAACTTCTGTACTTCTGCCAAACTATGTACCCAACCATATTAGTAGGAGCACAACAAGACACTTCACTGGTGTCACAAATTCTTATTTTGCCCAACCAATTTCCTACATTAGTGGAAATGAGGGAGCCTTGCTACGTAGCAACATCGTTTTATAGCATTAGCCACATGAGTATAGACGACAAATACATTTGTAGTATTGGAGGCATCAATCTCCCTGGTACCCTACTAGTAGTCACCCAGTTTTTTCTTCTTTTTATCTTCCCACTTGAGTGTTACCTTGTTTTCTGTTCTTCTTTCGTACAAGAGATGTAATAAAGTACATAACACAAATCACCAGGTTAAGGAAAGCATTTTCAAGATGAGTAAAATTTTAACAAGTTTATGGAAACCCAATCTTTCATAATACTATTCGCTCATCCGCTGTACTGAATCATTAATAATTTCCTCCAAAAGTTTGTAGACTTGGGGACATTCTACACTGCTGCACAGATCAAAAGGCAAAGTGTTAAAGACATTTCAGCTATTGTTTGCATTAGAAGTGAAAGAACAGCCACCATTAAATCATTAATGTGAGGTTGCTGGGATGTGTGAATTATGTGAAGGTAAACCCAACTAAAGTACAGGTACATTTCTCTTGTAAGAAATGATGAGTTGAGACATGGTAATGCATATTTACACCAGTGAGATGTCCTCTTGTTGATTTTACTGATTTGCATTATAGAGCACTGGTTCCAAGCCAGTGTTTAGGTGTAAATGGTGCCCTGTTAGTATGCCTTGGGCTAGGAATCACTGCTATGGAGGACAACTTACTCCTTTGTGATGCGTACCAGAGTTGGTATCCTTCTGTATTCATGGGTGTTGTTGTATATTTTGACCTGGAGTCTCTGGGTGAAGCTCTGCATCCTCGGACCAGTTTCTTCTTTCTCCGTGCAGGGAAGCCGTACTTGACCATGCGCACTCCCTATCCACTTCCTGCTTAATCAATCCCCACTTCCTATACCCACTTACTAAAGGACTAGCCGTAGTTCTATATGCTCTGCCTGTTCTTCTTATCCACTTCCCATTCAGTGATATAAAACAACCTTATATTACACCTAAACCTTTGACACTAGTTTTACATCTTGTTCTAAAGTTTCAACTTCTTTGAATAAACCCCCTCCTATACTTTGTTAAATCCCTTTATATAGTTAAATGTTTCTGTCACCCCTCCTCCAATGAAACTGATTTTCCATTAGCTTCTAGTTTTTAAACTGGATCTGATTTTTAAAGGAAAATTATCATCATATAAAATGTGTATGAACTGTTTGCTAATAATTAAGGGTAATGCAATATATATATATATTTTACATATGCAAACATATATATATATATATACATACATATAAATATATATATATTTATATATAAAGTCTGTTAAATATCGACTCCACACAGAGGGAAATTGGCCAACAGATTGTCATTACTCTGGAGCGGTACACAGACTTCCCTAATGTTGTGTTGGGGTTTTTGTTGCTAGGTGATCTCTTGGAAAACTTCACTTTTCCTGCTGGGAGATTTAAAAATGTGCACACATCTGAGTTCTCAAAGCCCCTTACAGAACTAGTTTGTTGTCTTTTTTAACTTTTTATTCTAGAAAGCAATGGGGGGAAAAAAGTGGAGGGGTTACTAACAAAGTCAAGTGAAATCTAAACAGATAACTCATTGTATTGCCTTTGCACTGTTGAAGAACTAGTTAAGTTTTACATATGCAAACATGTTCATTTGCAATGAGTAACGGAACCCTGAGGCAGGAAAATGTAGTTTAAAACCTTTGAGGGGGGGTGTTATTTTTGCCATGTGAATGACCCAAAGCTATCTTTTACCTGGTCTCCATTTCAGCAGCCCTTGGCCCTGAATCTATCACCTGCCTAACAGCAGGGATTCATGGGAAAGCCTGTAGGCTTGTCTGAGGCCTGGAATTATGTCAGTGATTAATGATGAAAAGTCCCAGAGGTGACACAGTGTGAAATTAGACGGCAACACAAAGAGTTAATCCTTGGGCTATATCCAAACCATCTTACATATTTATTCAGCCCATTGTGAATTTTGTATCCGAGGCGGCTTTTGATATTTAGTTCACTAGGCAAAGTGCCAGCACGGATAACCCTATTGAACTTTGCTAGGTAGGAGGAGAAAGAAAACAAACACTTTAATTTATTCCGTTTATAGCCTATAATATTGCAAACAAACTAGGATGAACATTTTTACTTGTTAACAAAAAAAAAAGGAAAGAAAATATGAGTAATTCTAACGCTTTATATAACTCGTGGATATGAAATATTTTTTAGTATTTTGTACAAAATCTCCTTAAATACATTTTATACACAGAGAGTTAACAAAAAAAACGTTTGGAACACAGAATTTGTGTTTTTTTAGTTAATCACAATCAAAATGTTACATCATATTACAAAAAAGTAGCTAACATAAAAAGTAGATTTAGAAAAGAAACAATGTATTTGACTGGAACCTTCATTGTTGTGGTGACACATTGTTGACATCTTTTGTTGTAATATATAGAAACTAACATCAAACTACATTGTTACAAATACATAACAGGCGTGAATAGCATATCCAGCACTGGCCTAAGGGTTCTCATTTTCTCTGTGTTTCTAGTGCTACTCTCAATAACCCACAATCCCTTGCATTTGTTCCTACACTGCAGGTCAAAAGCAACTACCCAGCACAATGTATTTTTTATGTTCATAAACACTACTTGTAACAGAAAAATTTAACCATAACATGGCATTCTGAAAATAAGTAGGGTATTGATTTTACCCATGACAGTAGCAGAAGTACACAAGTGGATAGAGTAGATTTTTTTTTACCTACAGGTTAAAAAAAACTCTGTCCTCTGCAGTTGTCTTAATTGTTCTTAATTGTGCGGACTGCTCATAGCACTAAAATAGTCATTCTTTTTCAGCTGTATTTACTTTTAAATGATGTGTCTGTCAGCAAGAAGAACACCATAATTTTTGTGCATCATTTACGTAAACATAACATTTTCCATTATCGTTCTGTTACATTACCCAGCTTTTACTGGTTAAATAAACATTAACTTGCAATGTACTAATTTACATTCACTCATTCACACACTTTTAGCCTAATGAACAGGTGATGTGAACAAGTCAGTGTGTTAGATCCAGTACTCCAGTATTCAACTTGCCTTCAGCAAGGTGTAACAACTTTTAAGAAGCAGTGCAATCCCTTGAAGTAAAGAAAAAAATATTCACTTAATAGGAATTATTAAACCCATCTAATTTTGCTGTATTTACTGTACCTGGTTTTGACTTTGTCAGGGGTTCATGATGGCCTTAGAGTTATCCAATGTATATTTATGCAAACTTCTGCTATTTCGCGTATCTACCACCTTTCCGTGAAATATATTTTTTTGGCATTACATTTAAGGGTCTGACTTTCTGTTTGTAGACTCAAACTCCACCAATGGGGACCACAAAAAGACATTGAAGACCTTCTACACCGCCATGGCTGCTGAGGAAAAAATGTTATCCTATTTTCTTATATTTTATCAAGGTGTGAATCTTGGGGTTTAGTCCCCGGAAGTCTCATGAAAGGGAGCAGGAGGTCTTAGGCTTTGATCCCAATTCTTATCTCTTTTCTCTCTTCAATTTTTCTCTGGCCGAAGGGTGAAGGTGAAGACATACCTTGGTAACCACAGTTGGGGCCGGTCCGTACTCGAAAAAGAGAGCCATAAGATAAGTTCAAATAAAGCCAGATGTATGTACATTTTATGTCTATACATGCTTGCATGTGAATTTACATATTTGCATTTTCCTGTATCCATGAATATAAATGTACTAAAAGTAAATATATGCATACAGAAATTTTCTGTGCTAAAAGTCAATAGATGTATGTACAATAAACAAAAAATCTTGCTATCACGATTAGGGTGCCACTAGGTTCAGTACTGAACATAGCCACACTAGAATGTATGTTATCCTGTACTCCTGACTTATGTGACAGGAGGTACGGTGCTGTGAAAAAGTATTTAACTTCCTGATTTCTACTATTTTTTCTTATTTTTCACATTGAAATGTTTCAGATGGGCATCTCTGGAGGCTACTGGGGCTGAAGCCCCAAGTCTCAACTTCATAGGCCTGAAAGGAGACTCTGGGGCTATGCTTAGTTAGCCCCATTGTCTCCATTCAGGAGATCTCCCTCTAACCTGCCCCAAACTAATGCTGAGGCCGGGATATCTCGGTGCTCAGCATCAGCGGCCAGGGTGCAGTCCACAGTGGGTGCCATTTACTGCGTCACCATACTCTGTTCCCGCTCCCAGGGCCAGTCCAAAATTGTTCCCAAGGGGCCAGGTCGGACCACCCCTCTGTGAACAATTATAGATTGGCCCATGGGGGCAAGAACAGAGCGTGATCATAATGCGGCTAAAGGTTGCTTGCACCATTGTGAGCAGCAAAGAAAATCTACTGTTGAGCTGTGGGGTGTGAGTGAGGAAAGAAGGGAAAAAGTTTTTGTGAGCATGCATGTATGTATCTTTTTGTGTGAGCATGAATGTATATGTATGTTAGCGTATGAGCATAGATGGGTGTATGAGCATGGATGTGTAAGTTTGTGTGACCATGGATGTGAATATATAAGTGTGTGTTATTTAGTGTGCATGTGTGTTGGCATTTTTGTGTGTGTCTGTGCAAATGCGAGAGTGTGTGTAAAAATGTGTGCCGCTGCGTATGTATGTTACTGGGAGAAAGGCAAGGGAAAGATGGGAAAAAAGATTCCAAATATAATGATGAATAAGAGTAGAAAGAGGGAGAAATGATAGAGATACATAAATAAATGAGACATGGAGGCAAAGGGGAGAGATAAAGGAAAAGAAGAGAGATTGAGATAAAGAGGAGGAGGGAGATAAGAAGTAGGAGGGATAATGAGAAGTGGGGAAGATAGGGAGAAAAGGGAGAGATAAAGTGAAATTAGAGGAGAAATGGAATAGATAAGATAAATAAAAAAAGACCTTTAACTCTTGGAGCGGGCCCAGGCCAAGTTGCGCTGTCAGGAGTTAAAGGGCCGCGCGAGTGAGCCTCTTGGTTGCCTGAAGGGGCCTGTGCTGGGCCTGCATGAGTGTTGCCGGCACTGGGGAGCTACAATTCATTGAGGGAGCCATGAATGCCAACATGTACTGTAACATACTAAAGCAGAGCATGATCCCCTGCAGGGCAGTATTCCAACATGATAACGACCCCAAACACACCTCCAAGACGATCACTGCCTTGCTAAAGAAGCTGAGGGTAAAGGTGATGGACTGGCCAAGCATGTCTCCAGACCTAAACCCTATTGAGCATCTGTGGGGCATCCTCAAACGGAAGTTGGGGGAGCGCAAGGTCTCTAACATCCACCAGCTCCTTCATGTCATCATGGAGGAGTGGAAGAGGACTCCAGTGGCAACCTGTGAAGCTCTGGTGAACTCCATGCCCAAGAGGGTTAAGGCAGTGCTGGAAAATAATGGGGACCACACAAAATATTGACACTTTGGGCCCAATTTGGACATTTCCACTTAAGGGTGTACTCACCATTAAAGGTTTAGACATTAATGGCTGTGTGTTGAGTTATTTTGAGGGGACAGCAAATTTACACTCACTACATTGTAGCAGAGTGTCATTTCTTCGGTGTTGTCACATGAAAAGATATAATACAATATTTACAAAAATGTGAGGGGTTTACTCACTTTTGTGAGATACTGTAAAAAGGAGGGGCTAGCTGTCATGAATGTTCATATGTCACTGTCCGTCTTGATGGATCTGCATGCACAGCGCCTACTGATTTTGTGTCTCTGAGAAACTAATATTTACATTTTTATGAGGTAGCAAGTTCTTCAAGCTTTGATGTCAGGTGTTTATAGCATCTCTCAAGCCAACTGAAAAAAGCATATTTAAAGCAAGAATTTCCTCCATTATACTGGCATTAATGTGCAAAACTGAGGTTTTAGGGAGACTTTGTTGCGCGTTCTGTTTAAACTAGCAGAATTTCCGTTTTGAGTGGTGAGGGATTACAGCCTTTTCTGAGAGGGAAGTTCACTGTAAGTTGAAATGCAAACAAATAACAAAAGAATTTCCACCTACAAAGCAGATGGGCGAGCTGAGCCTTCTCTATGCAGTCACGCAGCTCTCTAACCACAGCTTGTTTGGATCACAGATCAATCTGCACTGCTGATTGTTACTGTACACCTGTATGCAATTTCTCAGGTTCGCCCACCTATTACCTATAAGCGTTGCTGATCAAAAAGTCCACGGAAGGGATTTCCTAACCCGTCTCAAAAATAAACGTGCAGCAGCTTACTTACTAAACAAATACTAAATACGGACAGCTGAGAAATCAATTTAGCTGAACAAACAAGGTTCCATGTAATGAACTACTAATTATCCTTTTATGCCATGTCAGTCAGAGTGATTACAGAGCCGTGCAGTTTAATTTGACATTTGGGCATTGTCTTGCTCCATTACCTCCATATAAAGCTATAGCATGATCAAAAAATGGGGTCTCTGTTTTCTCTGTGCGCCTGAACGTTCCTGAAGTACATTGATTTAGTATCCCACAGATGCCTATTACAGCTATATTTGGGTTAATGAGTTGATGTATTACACAACCTTCTAGCACTCAATTGGTTAATATAAGAGGTAATGTAGCATGAGACACAGGCAACCAGACTAATATAAATCAACACCAAACGTCTTACTCAATACTTCTGTCTTGCTCAGAATTAGCCGTTCCACTCCACAGTCTGCCCTGTCGACATAATATGCATACCCCCAGCGGTCTTGGGTTTTCAGGCACTGTCCGAGTAGAAGAAGTTGACATTTAGAGTCGCCTTTATAGTGTTATAGAATAGATTGTCACCCATCAGGTTTTCCAGCTTCTAACATTGAGACTGATGGACAGATATGTATGAATGGATAAGGCATGGAATGAAAAGCAGTTTGGCAGTTACTTAATTGTTGGCAGACTAATATAAAACAATATAAAATACTTTTGAGTGGCTAATAGTTATTTCTACAAGTGAAAGAATAATAGAAGTCAAATATTCTTACTATTGTTACCCCCTACCCCGAGAAAATGAATAAAGTGTCAGGCCAATTTCTTTCTAAGCCTTCATTTCTGTGAGTGTATGAACCTGTTCTTCCTTATTGTTACTATATTCCGTCAATCTACTACACGCCATAGTCAAAGCAAGATAATGTTTTATGTCATATCTTTCATTACATGCTTTTACTTAAGTGGTAATAATAAAGCCTCCATACGGTATGGGAGCAAAATATTACTGTTTTGTCAAAATAAGATCTGGTGTGATACATCCTGAAGTCAGGCTGTGCAGCGAAATTAGAAAAGCACGCTGGCTTACTGTTAAATACGAGCCCTTTTCTGCAAGCTGATTTGATTTGGGCTCTAAGGTTTCATGATGGAAGCCATGTGGGTGAGATAAATAATCAGGAGTAATCTCACCTTTTTTCGAGACAAACTCTGATTTAATCATTACTGTACATTTATTATAAAAAGATGATTTTATATCATTTGTATAATACGTATTTTAACATGAAACCTGGGAACATTTTTTAATGTTTCACTTTTATGAATGTTTCACTTATATGAAGCCAACAAATAACAGGTAAAAGCGCAGGAAGTATACACTGTATTTCACAAAAGAAAAAGAAGTATTACCATAAAGGAAGTATAATCAGAACTATTTTTGTTAAGATATAACCTTAAGTGATGTATTTTTTATCATATTCAATATCACGGATTTTATCATTTATCATTTTATCGAGGGGCTACTGAGTCAGTAAGTCCTTGAAAAGCAATGTTAATATATTTACAGTATAATCCACATCTTCCCTTTCCAGAACTGATTGTTTATACAGGACATAGAGACTGTTTATGGTCCAAACTAAAATAAAGGTAAATATACTCCACATACCAACTTCTGTTAGGTGCCTTTGTGCCATCAAGTGTTATTTACATATCAACAAAATGCGCAAATGCTTCCAGGGCAACAGCCCCTTTTCTCAATGTGCCTGCCCTATGAAAATAGAAACATACAGTGGGTATTAAATGACTATTTAATTCACAAGTTGAATTAAAATTGGGCTCATGGGAAAAATGGATTCCACACTAAAATACTCCAACATAAGGATGTTCAGTGTCGGAGTAAATAGAATGCTAGCATTCTTCTAGTGCTGTTACTTTAAGGTTCCATGGTACAATTTGAAAGAACTGGTAGTAGCCCACTACTACACTACATGACCAAAGGTATGTGGCATAACCACCAAGTAAATTTTTCATTTTGTTTTTGGTCCATTCATTTTCAGACAATGAATTTCATTATCTGCCCTTTCAATTTAAATGAAAATCATTGGGCATTTTACATTCAGAAACAAAATCAGTGAATCTGTCTTCATTATTCTGGCTGCCTGCTGAACTTCTGCAACAGGGCAGAGCCTCCGGGCACACACTCTCACCCATTCCCCAATCGAGGGGAGAAGGTCTGCCAAGAAGCTCCATCATGTTGTGGGAAGCATACGGGGAGGCAAGAATGAAAATATTTTGTCTTTCCACAAACCATCGAGCCATCTTTCCCAGTCAATTCTAAACAACCCATCCAATTCCGAAGGTGCTCTCATACTGCTGAGCATCTGTGGAGAAAATCATGATAACGTGAGAAATCTACACACCACAAGTTCAAGCTCTGTTCCTATACCTCTCCTCCCAAACTCATAACAATCTCCTCCCTTTTTTGTAACTTTAAAGGCTTCTTTCTCCCCCAGCACCTCCTTCCTCTTCCACATTCTCCCCCAACCCCTCTCCCCGCCAGCTCAGTTCTGGACTTCTCTATCTACATCTGTTCTTTGTGAAAACGAATATTTCTTATATTGGATTTCAGCCTCACATTAATGCTGACAATACATTTATTTACTATTCCTCTCTTGACCTCCTGCTCTCTCATCTAACTCATCTTACTTTTTCTCTGAAATTGCATCCCACTATCTGAAGCTCGGCATCGCCAAGACCGATGTTAAGTTCCAAAATCTACACTTAACTTTGCTGTTTTCTTTACCTCTCACATTCAATTGCTCACTATATCATTTAGCTCTCACCTGCAAAACATCTACAATCCATTCTTTCCTGTAACAAGACATTACTAAAATACTGGACCCACAATGCAATAAGCTAGAACCCTCTAACTAGTTCTTCTCCTACAGGAACCACTATTGCCTGAAGAGTCCGAGGGAACAATAGTTGAATCTTAATGAAGCAGGATGTCAGCCAGCCAAAGGAAATTCCGTAACCTACCTGGAATAGTTGAACTGGAACATCTTGGCAGAGTAGTGACCAGACCAAAGGGACTCCCAGGAAGCAGCAGGAGAGCAGGGCAAGGGATACAATAGAATAACAGGACCACAGGGGATCCATGACCCTACATGATTGTGCTAATGCGCTGTAGGCTTCACCCCCCCTCGCGAATCAATATGCCGGGGGAGGAGCTTGAGAGATAAGCACTACTGCGCACATACAACAATAGCAGATACTACTCAAGTTTTGCCCCTGATGTCCCGATTCACCTGGGGAGAAAGTTGTGAGGCATGCCAATCAGTCCTGCAGCTGCGTATCTGGCAGCAGGCACTCCCTCACACCTGCACCCAAAGTCTCACTTGCCTCACCCTTGCTATGGCTCTGCGTCCGGAGCACAGTTTGGGGGCAGATGACAAGTTTTTTTGCAGATGACAAGTTTTAAGAGAGACAGTCAGGACTGCCAGCACACAGAAGGATCAACAACAACAACACAGTACCGACAAATAATCCAAAGAATAGTCCAGGCCAAAAGTCAGAATCCCAATAAGCACAATCATGCAACTAGAATTCACATATCAAACAACACACTCCCCATACTGCAGGGCCAGGAAGTGCAATGCTCCAGCAAGGGAGCAAGGCCCTGGTTATAAAGGCTGTAAGTTGCCTGATGGGCTTCAGGTGTGTCAGGAACCAGCGACAAACTGGACAGGGACATAGGGGAGACAGGAATCCGCTATGTTAGGCCAACATAGACATTTTGTAAAATCAAACTTTTAGGACTTTAGAGGTCTCTTTAAGATGGAATCAGCGCATTATCACATTTGTGCATCAGCAGCTAGGAAGGAAGACACCTAGGTATTATAATCTTTGGGGCTGATGTCAAAAAGTTTTAAGGTCACCCAATTCTGGTCTCAACATTACATAACCTGGTGATGTCTCATACATGCTAAGGCCTAATACATGCAATAGATCATAAATCTCTTTTGTGCGTTACCAGCAAAGTCTCTCATATAGCTCTTAACAGGCTGTCCTGAAAATGGGCTGGATTCTCATCCTGGCCTGACTCTGCCACAGGTCAGCCCTCATCCACCAATGTTTGTATCTATTGAACTGATAAGGTATTTTACAAGTTACTACTTTTTTTTATTTTACCACCATTATGTATAACATATGCATGCAGTATTGAAACTGCAAATGCTAATATAGGATCTCTAAGACAGACGGTATTTTAGGATGCACTTAAAGCTAAATATATATGTATATATTCTTGATAGTCTATCTTTCGTTAACCATTCTAAAGATATCGACAACTGTTCTTGGACCACCCTGAAGCACAATTGCCCACTTCCCACACTGTGGAAGGTCTTCTAGACAAAGCTTCCTTATGTTGCTCCTAGTTGAAGTAGTAGGTGATTAACCATACAATTAAAAGCAGACAAGTGTGCATCAAGAATAGGAGTCCCCATGAACAGAATTCCACTTTGAGCATAACCAATTTAGCTGCTTGTCACCAATTTATTGTTAATAAGGAATATATAGGAGCAAATGTGTTTTAGATAAATGTGCTTGTTACAGGTAGGGCTACCATATATGCAGTGCAAATAACTTAGAATTAAATGTCTATTTCAAAAAACAGCAAGTATCTTCCCCCAAAGAATACCTTAAGGTTTCATATCATAACATGATTTTAATGTTATGTCAATGTGGTTCGAAGATAATTAAATATAGCGATTGGGCAGACTGGATGGGCTGAATGTTTCTGATCTACTGACCCATTCAACAGTATGTTATCTATGTTATCTATTGTGCAAAAAAATCTACTTTCTCCAACAAATAGATTTTAACAGTCATAATGTCTGAATGGGGGGTCTATAAGGGAAGAACATCTGTTACTTGTGATGTATTTAAGACTAAATCATTATAAAAAAGAGTTTATAGATTTTTTAAGATTCATTTGATTTGTTGATTTTCTACTGAATTTTAAATAATTTATCATACCAATCTACACTGTAAGTGTTTCTCCACTGAACATAACTCATTCCATTGATTCTCACCCGTAATGTGCAAGAGTCTACCATGTATAATCTCTGCGTAATTGCAGCAGTTATAGCTTGTACATTTCTCTTGGACAATCTTTAACAGCTGTGTAAATTATTGCCATCAAAATATAGATATTACAGTTCTACACTAACTCTCATCAGCAATTACGATTACAATCAGAAAAAAATGCTGTATAAATGAAAAAACTAATATATATATATATATATATATATATATTACCCATGTTGATAGATAAGGAGATCCAGTAAAAGATTTAAAGAGAAGGTGCTATGGATCACTGGGCTGCTCTGAATTTGGGCCATCACTTGAAGTCTGTGTTTTGTTTGCTATTCTTCATTTATATATCAAGATGCGTATAATAACAAGGATTTTAGGCTTTGACTGGATCCTCTTTGAGTTCCCTTTGCAGGTTTTACATATATTCTATTCTCCATGTACACACCTCCTAATTGTATGAACACATGCCTCCGAAGTGTCTCAAAAGGTGGTACTGATAAGACGTGGACTAAAATTGCACAAATGATAGGTTGACAGTGGTGTAATCCCGTCATCATGGACGTATTTAGTGTTTCATGCCTTAACGACTATTTAACCCAGATCCGGACATCTCTTTCCCACTTTTTAGGTACACTTTTGACCTTGGTTAAATTCAGCTTACCTTAACCCTTTTGTCTCTTTTTAGCCTATGAGTTTGTCCTTTAGAAGAAGTCCTGGCAGTCGTTATACCTTAAGACTCAACCGATAGGTAACATGACTGTTATATGCAGAATAAAGTCTCTCTTTATGGCTATCCCTAGTCATTTCAGACGAAGGATCCAGATGTACTAACCAAGACAATAGCTTTTGGATGGAAATAGTTTTTAAACATGTTTGTCATTAATAATTTTGGAAACCCCTTTCTCGTTGGTCATTTTTATCGACCAGCTGTATTCTGAATTTCCTGATTTATATCCATTAATAAAATAACAGCCATTTTTGTTCCAATTCCAGTTATTTTTTATGTATGAAGTAAAGAAAAAGACTTCTTGCCTGTGGCAGAAAATAAGATAAGTCAGGAAAAAAATGTCTCCAAAGAAAGTTTCTCTATATACATAATATACATTATATACTAACTAACTCATACTAGGCTACTAGCTTTTTCCACAGTTTTGGAAGTTACCCATTTAAGTGAAATAGAGCACCTTCCAATAGTTGGTTTGGTAGGGGACTTTTGTATTTTATGATAAAATTTGGATTAAAATATATGGACTTAACATCTTCATTGATTTTGGACATTAAACCTGTAGAACTTGTCAAATAATAAGTTAAAGTTGCTAGTCAATCCTTGTTCACAGTTGACTCCTAGGGTGATAAGTGTGACTAAAATCTGACAATCATAACTAATGCGAATATTCATTACACTCGGATAAATTCAGCATTTGAACTCTGCAAGGTCCCACAGATGCTCTGCCAAGTTTAAGAGCTACACCCCTGACTCCTCCATTAATACAGTCAGAGCTTAAGTTGAACTCAGCAAGGCTTTGAATAACATGGCAAAAAATTAATTGGTTTAGTTGTTTTTGTCAGGTTTGGGTAAAATGCTGAGGACAGAGCTTTGAAAGAACCCAATGCCTTAATGGATCAAGGCATTACCATACCATACACGATGGTATCTTCATGATCAAAAGTAAAGTGCCATACAGTTAATGTGTCATATTATAGTGACTTATTTCAACTCAATAAAAATATTCTAACCCGGTAATGATAAGCAGTGAATACAAAATATTGTATGTTTAACCATAAATCATTATTTAATTATAGTTGTTTTTTTACTGGTATATTCATCACATTGCTTAAAATCCACTTTTAAGAAACCAGCATATAGCACATCTGTTGTTTTCAATGGAAACTAACTAAACCACACTAAATTACCCAGCTCTTGTTATGTATGTATATAAAAAAATCTACTGCAAAGTTTAAAAGTGTTGCTATCACCATAGCAACCAATGGGATGGCCCAATCAGCGAAAGAATACCATTGGTTGCTATGGGGATAAGACCACATTTTTGTACCTATCCCCCAATGTGCTAATAGGCTATGGATGCGGTTTCTTGCAGCTGGTGTCTGGGTTTGTTTCAATAACACTATCATTTTCCTGCATTTCTCTCAGTTTTGCATTTATAGCAAGTGTATTTATTTAATATTCTCATGTTATATGTAAACTGTGGACTGTAATCGCTATTAGGACTTGTTTAAAATGGGAGTTGTCGTCAGCCAGTCAGCAATTATTGCCAGTCCCTAAAAAAAGATAACTGTGATCTTCATGCAGACAATCTTTTTGTTGAGAAATACACCTGGCCTTCGTTATTAACCAGTTAAATGGTAGTTGTTTCAAAATTCTTTGCTGGTTATCGTACCCTTGAGTTCACAAGGATCAGGAAGCTTCAATTATAACTGTATTCTCCTTCATGGTTTGATTACAAACCCACTTAAGAGAATTCACCCATGCAGAAAAGTGTGCTATATTGTGAAATTAAGCATATAACACAAGAACGACCCATTCTATTCAAAAGGTGTTAGCTATACGACACCAGATTTTTATGTTTTGTGGCCACTCGCTTTCAGCAGCGCCACCTACTGAGCCTGTTGCAGGTAAATAAAAAAATATAATCTTTCATGGGATGTGGTTTTGGCTATTTTCGCCTGACTTTTCGTATTTTTATACTTATTTTTAGCACCCTTTCCGGTAAATTTCCTTTGACGCTTACGTTTGATGCAATATTGTGTGGCCTTTACAGTTTCTCTAAGAATTGTACAAGCATCAGAAAGTAGATTCGATGACTGAATGATGTCATTTGCAACTCTCAACGTTATTTTTGGATTACATATTAACTTATATAGCACCACCATGTTTTTATAATGAACATGTAACAGCGTTTTCTATTGGATGTCCGTGAAACTAAAGTTTTCATCTCTTTCAAACCTATATAACCTGTTTTATGTTGGCCTACATGTTTGGTTAGTGCAGAGTTAGATAACTGCTCATACTGCGGCTGTTATTGTCCTACAACTCCCATGACACAAATCAGCTGGCTGAGTAGGCTCACTACTAATATGAGGGCAGTATTGTAACTATGGCTATGGAAAACATTATTCTTGGATAGCCACACAGATATATGGCAAATAGGTAGGGTAATATTTTATGGAGCTAATTAATTAAGCTATATGTGCTCCTAAAGGTTAATCACACTGTTGTTAAACGTGTGACAAGTCCCACAAAATCAGCACAGGTCAGCATCAGTATCAATTCTTGCCAGTAATATGCAACGGGCTGCATACAAGACTTTCTTTCTCGATTATTTGATTGGTAAATTTTTGTCTATAATTTGTAATAATATCTTATACCCCCCATCCCCTTTTTGGAACCATTATTAAACGTTTTTCCTAACATTTTTTTGTCACCCTGGTCATATCTGCCTACTAACCCTTCCACTTCTAGTGTATCCTGTTGAACTTATGACACTTGTTCTTATTGCATATAATATTGCTGAAATTTTAGCAGGTGCATATTAACTGCAATTATATTGGGTCAAGTAATAATTATGTGTGTCCATTAATCATTTGTAGTGCATACGAGCTTTTGCCATTGCATTTTTAAATTTATTATACTTTTGACTAGCAACAATAACTTTGATAACTAGACCATATGTCTGCAACATGTTATCTAAATAGAAAACTTTAGAGGTTTATTGCATTAGTGAAAGACTGAGTATTGTGATTGTGTACCCTTCAGCATGCAGTGACCACCTTGAATTCACCTTGAATCATCTTATCACAAGATAAGCAGCATGAATATATTAGAATTTCAACTTTGTTTAATGTATTTATTTGACATTGTATGCCAACTTCATCACTCTGGGACTTGTGTAATAGAAGGGTTAATAATTTTCCATTAGCAATTTAACAAGATATCCTACATCTTTCCGACTGTAGTTGACAATCGGCTTTTAATTGCACCTCTAAAGGTCTGTCAGTGACAGCCTACTTCACTTTTCCCCCAGCCTACTCATTTCCTTGGCAAAATATGTGTTTCTTACCAATTATTAAGTGTGGAAAACCTGGCGCATACTGTGAGATTCCCATGTAAAGAGTGACATCTAGTGAACAGAATGTGAACTTTCAAAATATGTTTTAACCTCTTGCAACCAAACCTAAACAAAAGAGTGCTAATTATATATTTTAAAGACATATGTTTAGTTATGACCTCCTGTAATGCAGAAATGATAGAAATATGAAATTCTCTTTATCATTAATCTAGGCAAACCTCATAGAGGTTTTGTGATACCCACTCAAACTTGGTATATCACGTATATTAAATGTATCTTGTCAAATAGTTGAAAATCAGCCAGAATGATCACTTTTTTAGATAGATTTTTCACTGTTTTGGAACATGCCAGACTTGGACGTAGTGGTGGCACAAGGCTCAGTTTTTGCAGTTTATTACTCACCATGAATATCTATTAATTAAATAACCCTAGAAAACATAGACATTTCACATAGCAGCTCATTTGTGGGTGGTACAACACACCAATTTAAGTAAAACATCCTAGCCATCATTGCTGGGTTAGAAAGAAAGTATCTGGACCAATTACTGTGATACTGAACAACAATGGGCACACGGCTTGCCCGCTGTGTCCTTCTAGCTGTGATGAGTTGGAGTCCAGTAACAATGAGTGGCGCATATACAATAATGTCATGTGTGTGTGGGTTCCCAGCTGCAATACTGTACAAGACATAGCTCTGGGAAAACAATCCACTAAGACTAGATTAATCCATTTCAACTAAAATTATTTATATTCTCAGGGGTTTTTTTAAAGCCTTTTCTCTCTACAGACAACCGACAACTACACATTATTCATCCAGTTAATGTGTTTTTTGAAAGACCTAAGAAAACTTTGTGGCTTTTTGAAACCACTGGGTTTTTTTTATTGTTATTTATATGTGCTTTTCATCTATATTGTATCTCTTTGATGATATTTTACTTATCCATGTTATCCTCCAGTTATTGTTATCTTCCATTAGTTCTTTTGTCAAGCTACATGATATTATTCCGTCTCAGCATCTTCAGTGATTGAGTGATACATCATGTGTCCACACATTACTGGGTGGAGAATAGGCGTAGTGGGTGAAGTGCAGAGTGGGAATGAATAGTCTACAACTATCCTATGGCCACATGGAGTAAACGTGCGTAGTCTGTGTTTTAGCGATTTTAGGCATTTCAGCCTAGCTATTGTCCATTAGTTTGTTAAACAGACATTGGAAGGGTTATGGGTTGTTAGTAGGTGTCCATAAAAATGTAACGGCAAAAAATCCCATAGACATCCCAATATTTATATTTGTTGTAAAGGTGTAGACCAACAAGATAATATTGCATTATTTCTAGTCTTTAAAAATTAAATCTAGCCTGATATGGGCCTTAATCAGCTACACCCCTTAACCACATGTGCACTATTTTTTTTTTTTGACCATACAAAAAATTAAAAAAATGATTGATTTTTTTCCAGTTTGAAGTGTGAAAGAACTGCGTTTTTTTTAATACAAAAAAGTATCTCCTTTTCCATCCTGTTATCTCTAAGAATTAAAAGGTACATTTCGAGCCTGCTTAGATGTAAGTCTGCTCTACTGTGTTCAATAGGGGATAGCGAGCATGTGATATCAGAGGAAGCATTCTAAAGGTAGCATTCAACTGTATGTCTGAAATGAAAGCATGCCCTTTTTCTCCTGCAACGCTTTACTTAGAGGTTAGGCGCATGGCCCACATGCGGGAGAACGATGTGATTGCCATCAAACCGAGCAGGCATGAACAACTCACTTTAGATTTTTTTTTCCCAGACAGGATTGCAGATGATTCATAGATGTTGCTGAAGAGGCCACACAGGTTGCAAGAACCCGGTCTAACCAGGTGTAATGAAGGAGGCTTCTCAGGAAAGCAGCGGTAAGGATAAACATCATGTCCTCACTTGTTCCATTTACTCAATACCAACATTAATCCCCGCAAAAACAATGGTACTTCCTTTCCACTAAAACAGAAACATCTCAGCCGCAAGAGCAGAATATGAACCAAAAAAGGGCTTGTGATGTGAAAGACTGTGTTCTGCCCATCTTCCCTTCTTAAGTATTACATCAAAAACCACGGCATGAAAACCAGGAGTAACCTAATGGCCCCTCTCATGTTATTTTTAGGATTTCTTCGTTAAGGGGGAATAATCCTTAACTGTGTTAGCGCTGGAGAAACCAGTAACTCTTTGCACACAGAACAAAAAAAAAACATGTGGGCCGCCAGTACACCAGAGATGAGAAAATCATGCTTTAGTGCAATTATTTGGAATACTAGAAGCCTAGTCTCTTTCTACAAAGTGTATAATGACTACAACGGCATTGTGCTATCCCATCGGTTATGATTATGCTTAGTTTTTTGTATGGCAAGGAAGAGAAAGTCTAATTATTACGCTGAGATCCTACGCAGGCAAAAAAAGTATTACAGTGACGTTATGCTTATTCGAATTATCAATTGATGTTGAGTATGGCTTTACAATTCTTGATGGGGAAAGTCCCATGGAAAAAAATGTTCCTTGAACATAAAATACAGTGCTGTATATCATAATGTAGGTTAGTAATGGACAACCTGATTTTATTTCACTTTGATGTAATTAACTTCCTATATATATATATATATATATATATATATATATATATAATATATATATATATTATATAATATTTTGGATGTCTGTTCTTGCTGTAGCACCACAATAAGCTGTGGCAATGTTAATGAAGTCCATTCCTCCATAGACTTTCATTAGGCAGAGTGTTTGACTGGGTGGTTAAGATTGAGCCATTCTGTTGTTTACCCTCTACAGGTAAACAACAACGACCACTGTGTTCTACTTACATCCAGCCAATTTGGAATCAAGTGATAAGTGGCATCATGGGATATACTTGTCTCTTCAAAAGAGAAAAAAATGTTTGTATAATATATAGGACATCCTAACACTCTAATGATAAGTTACAGCTTTTCAGGTGACACCAAAAATGTTATTTCATGGTCCATGCAGGTAGAAGAAAGTTTCCAAATTTCAGTCATTTTGTGTTTTCAGACAAACAAAAATAGCTGGAACTGGAATCTGTACTTTCTTAGAGCTGTCAAAAGACATCCTGATTCTGTCCCAGAAACGAATGGCTGATGACATGGCAATTTCCTTATTCTGGATTAACAAAATCAGTTTTTAAGTGTATTATTCCTTCTAACATTAATAGTAAGAATCTCACTCTCTTGTTCTCCTCCTATCACTTTTACTATAACTACTCATTCTGCAGCATGAGAATTGACAACAGACACATAATTGCTATCTTGTTTCCAAGAAAAAAAAAAGAACGCTTTCATTAACTGTTGCCATAGTTTCTAATACATACATACATTTGGGGAACACTATTTCCCTCCTTAAGGTCCATTTCCACTGATCAGATCCATGATTTATCCCCAGATTCATAGCCATGTCAGATAACTTGCAACTCAAACTTTCTAGATAAACCTGAATACTTAGGTTACTTATAATAGATAACATGGATGTAGTGATGACCATAGAGAAAATCACATATTGATGTACATCCTCTTTGAATTGTATGGTTTTACATACATGGGCATAACAACAATCATCTGTTCGTTAGCAGGTCTAAAACTTAGGTAAATACAACCTCAGATGAACAATAATATATGACATATTACCCTGTGTGATGATTTATTCAACAAAAAAATAAAGCCAAAATGGAGGAACTATGTGTTAAAAAAAACTAAGTACACCTCATGATTCTATAGCTTGTAAAACCACACTTAGCAGCAATAACTTAAAGTAATCATTTTCTGTATGATTTTATCAGTCTCTCATATCATTGTGGATCAATTTTGGCCCCCTCTAATTTACAACATTGCTTTAGTTCATTGAGGGTTGCAGCCATTTGTTCATGACAGCTCTCTTAATGTCCCGCTACAGCATTTCAATTGGGTTGAGGTCTGGGCTTTGACTGGACCATTGCAACGCCTTGATTTTTTTAATTTTCAGTCATTCTGCAGTAGATAGGCGGGTGTGCTTGGGATCATTATCCTGTTGCATGACCCAATTTCAGCCAAGCTGTTGGATAGATGGCCTTATATTTGACTCTAGATTACATGGTAGACTCTGCAAGGTTCCCCGCTCCTGTGACTACAAAACAAGCCTAAATGATCACCCCTCCACATTGTCCTGAAATGCTCTGTTTGGCCAAACATCTCCACCACTGGCGTAACTAAAGGGGTTGCAGCAGTTGTAGCTGCGATGGGACCCCTGCCACTAGGGGGCCCAAAGCAACCCCATTCTTCCTGTCTCCCTGAGCCATTTCAAAATTGTTTAGAAAGGGCCCGTTCTACCTATTTTCTAAACTATTTTGAACCGGCACCGGGAGACAGGATAGTATCAGGGTCACTTGAAACCGAGTCTGCCCGAACAATGTGTTAACAGCCGGAGAGGAAGCTGCAGGAGCGGTGAGAGGTAAGTGGGCGCATGTATATATATATATATACTATATATATAGAATGTATGGATGTCTACATGGATGTATGTGGGTGTGTGAGGATGGAACTGTACATGTCTGTGTGTAAGCTTGGAACTGTACTTGTCTTTGTGTGCATTGGTGTGTACTTGTGTATGAGCATGCATGTGTACATGTGTGTGAGCAGGGGTGTGCACTTGTGTGTGTATATGTGAGCATACATGTGTACTTGTGTATGTGTACATCCATGTCTACTTGTGTGTGTGTGTGTGAACATCCTTGTGTACTTGTGTGTGTGATTAGGGATGTGTACGTGTATGCACCAGGTGTTTTTTTTACATCCCTGATTTCCAAAGGACATTGTTCCAGAAGTCTTGTGGGTTTGTTCAGATGCAACTTGACAAACCTAAGTCGTGCTGAATGCTCCAGACCAGCAAACAGCTAGAACTTTGGATTTTATATGTGTGGTCACACTTTCTGATGATCAATTAATCAAGGGCATTTGATTAGCAGCACTGCTACTTAGGATCTTAATTCCTATGAAAAAACTTAGTTTTTTATATGGCTTCTCCATTTTGGCTTTATTTTTGCCGAAAAAATCATGACACAGTGTCATGTGTTGTTGTTTTTAGACCGGCTAAGGAACACGTTTGTTATTATGCCCTAATATGTAAAACCATAGAATTCAAAGAGGGTGTACTCAAAATAACATGTTTAAAAATCTTGGTATGTCCCCTTTCAGTATACCAAGACATGCTATGCTTCTAACCTTGCGGGAACAGTTTGGAGAAGGCCGTTTTCTATTCCTGTACCATACCAAATCCAAAACAATCTCTTCATTAGACATAGTCTTCTTTGAGTTGTTCTGTACATGTATGTGTTTTAATCTGCTAAAGCTTTGATTTTTTTTTTCAGCTCAAATGAAAAAGAAGAATTCCTGAATGTTGTCAGGACGCACCTGTGGTTTGATTGCACAGTTAAACAGCTTGTGGAAAGCTGGGTTTCCAACACTCTCTGTGGAATCTGAAGGATCAACAGAGACCGAAACCAAACCAAACAAAGCAGGGAGCTAGAAGGAGTGGTTTATGGCCAGAATAAACCCTTTTCTCGGGTTAATTGCTTTAGGTTTAACAATATCTCTGGTAGTGTGTGGATTAAACTATTATTGATTACTGATAATATGAACCATACATATTCGGCAAGATTCTCAGAGTCCGGCAGAGTCTTTTAGAGGATCATGATAATTGACTTCTCAAACTGCTTTTTGAGTTTAATTTGTTTTTGTTGGTTTCTGTTTCCAAAGATTTGTTAGTGTCATTAGGTCTGTTTATTTTTTTGTGTTATATTTGATTCCTATTGTTCAGTACTACAGTTTATATGTTTCCATTGATAAACACTGCTATTAATGATAAATAATTAGAATTTGTCACATACAGATCCATATTTTCCAAATTATCTGTATTAAATAATAATGAAATAGTTCACAGGTTTGGCAAGCATTTTGCAAGATATGGTGGATGGAACCTGATAGCGTATAGCATTTACACAGAACAGTAAAATATTCTTGGATTACATACAACACATAACATTTGATTTATAGCTTTTGAAGCAGATAAGTTGTAGCGTAAAGTTATATTTTTTCATCTCTCTCTCGCTCTGATTTTGACATGTGTGTTATCTCACCCATGCGCTGGTAATCTCACATTTCAAGCGCCAAACCGGGTTAATAAAACATAATTGCCACAATCTAGATTTGTGAAAATGGTCTTCTCTTTTGCAGCATTTAGGATTTTTGTTTGCTGTTGTAAAGGGATTTCTCTTTAACATTATGTCTGTCTTCATTCTAAGAGGTAAGAACAAGAGCCCCCAGGTATTTGGCTTCATTGGGTGATCCTAGAACAGATCTTATCTTTGTGGAATGCACTCGCAAACATGTCAATAAGACATGTTCTCGTTTTACACTTTAACATGATTAGCCTAAAATACTTTTTGTGATTAAAGCACCACAATAGAAATTGTTTGGTGATGACAACAATGTTAGTGACTTTAAGTGATTAACAAATTTGACTCTTGTGTGCTTATTTTGTGTGAAAAAAGCTATGGAGGAAGCAGTTAATACTATATCATAGTCCCAAATCTGACATGCAAAACCTGGGATTAGATTGAGGTTCTAAAATGAATACTTGTGCCTTTTTTTATATGATTACTTAAAGTAACAGTATTAAAATGTATTCATGTATGCAAGGGAGACAAGTCAATATCTATTGATACCCGAAGGAATCCTATTGATAAGCATGATAGGCTTGGCTAGTCCTGCCCTTCATGAATTCATGCCTCCAAAACAAGGAGAGTTCCAGGTAACCAGGCCTTCACAGGTTGTCATGAATATACTAAATCACCACTTATCTGTAGGAGCTTTGGGTCTTAGTGATCATCTTCTACTTCATACCAAAGTAACTCAGTTTCACTGGGGATTTCGACAGCCAGCAAAACCCTTGGCTGTCGAGATCAGCTTTGCACAATGACTTTGTTTTGGAATCACTGTTTGGAGAATGTGTTGGATTTGGTATGGTACATTGTTATAGATTACTTTATTATTATAATTACAATCATTTAGATACCCCATTAAAGAAATGTTTTGCCTCAAAAACATTTTCAAAATTCCAATCAAAGAATAGAAAATGTTTGTAGTTTTCCCATTTAAGCATATTTTCTAGGTGTTTTATGCTAACCCCTTCCTGAACAGGTTTTGCTCCCCTAAGTGACTACAACTTTTGTTCAACCATGATTCCCGTTTTCCTATTTACTGTACCTATACACATTACATATTGTCTGTCTTTTAGTATGAATAATATGTCAAAAAACAGTAAAAAAATGTAAAAAAATGTACCATGATGCATGTTCAACAACATCCCCTGAGTAGAATAATGGCCAACAGGCATAGCTTTTTACATTTTATAATGGAACAAAATGCTACCTGGGGTAAGAAAGGGTCCCTTTAATATATATTTGCAGTGGGAGTGGCACAAGGTTCTTGGGCACCTATTTATACATTTTTTTATAGTTTGGTTTTTAATTTTTTTCAAAAGATATTTTTCTATTTGACCAGATATTCTTTTGAGGTATTTAAAAACCCTTGAAACTCAATGGTACCCCTTATGGTGTCATGGTAACATCACTGGATACTGTTTATTTAAATTGTTCATTCTATTAAAAAAATATATATATATTTTCATGCTTTGATCCCCACTGCTGCTGAACACAGAATAACCAGTAAGCAGGACACCATTGTGATCAGCCTGTTGGAGGGCCCTGCAGAGGTCTCAGGAGTGTCTTGGTAGAACCTTTTTAATTTTAAGGTTATCATCTGAGCATTCTTTGGTATTCTGGTGTAATCAGCGTTTGTGTCACGCGCCATCACACTGGATGAGTCAGCAGACTAGCGATGCTAGCACCTGCTGACAAGGGAAACCCCATGCTGTCTAACAGCCTGATCTCCCTTCTACCAGTGGGGGGGCATCTCCTTGGTCATCTAGACCATGCTTTATAGGATGTAAGAGTGCATCCTAAGGTCATGAACGGGTTAAAGCTTCTTTAGGGTTATGTATTCACAAAGCATTGCTCTTTCCTCAGCATCACCAGCAAGATATCACTAAATGTAAATTTTAGCAGCCATTGATGTGACTAATACATAGCAAATACAAAGCACAGAGTGAAACACATAATAATATAGTGTGAGAAAAAAGCATGTAAAAGATAATAAAAGCAATGTAAGCACTGGCAGTCAATGGTATAATTTTCTGTTTCTCACAAATGGCTGTACTCACAGCGTCTCTACTCACGGGACCCATGGTACGGAAAAGCTCCAAAAAGTGATCAGTGTGTGGTTTAAAATGCTGCAAAAATGCCTTGTCTTGTACACAAATTCTTTGCAAATGGTTCAGCTTCTTTCTTAGTACGCCTTCCTTAATCATACGTCAAGCTCATCAGTATTACTCAAAGTGTAAATTAGCAGGTGTGTAGAAACTCACTTCAAAATGAAGCATAAAAAGAGGAAGAAAAACACAATAGTGTAATATTGTGATAAATATGAAATCATTTTATATAAAAAAGTACAATAAATTGCTGATAAAAGCGCATGTTAAAAACCACAACATCAATCCCAGTTCCGTCAAATTGCTTCGCCCTTCTGGACTTTTTGAAAGACCAGAAAAAGTGCATTGCATTTGTATTAGTATTTTTAGGTTTGTTAAGGGATTTGTTGTTCTTTTCTAAAGTAACAACTGGGATTTATTTCTACTCGTATCCTTTTCAGCTGCTATATACATAATGACCTTTCAATAGATCTGACTTTTTGCAAATACGAGGCAGAAAGGGTTGTCGTCATGCCAAAGTCAGTGGACTAGACATATATAAAGGTGGGTCTAACGCCAATTAGACTTTAAAGGGCCGGAAGTGAGCAGAAAATAGGCAGGGAGTGACCAAAAGCCTCTAACCCAGTTAGCACTTGTCAATAAATCAAATGATGTTCGTAGATTAGAGTGATACATATATACATTGGAAACCCGCCTTATTGGTATACCATGGAAGCAGCCTAGGAGCTTCCTGCTCTCATAATCTTTATTATTCTAACCTATTAAGTTACAGTATCTCACAAAAGTGAGTACACCCCTCACATTTTTGTAAATATTTCATTAAATTTTCTAGAGGTTGTCTTTGGGAAATAGACATATGAGTGCTGCCAGCATTGCTGCAGAGGTTGAAGGGGTCAGTCTGTCAGTGATCCAACCATATGCCACACACGGCATCAAATTGGTCTGCATGGCTGTCGTCCCAGAAGGAATCCTCTTCTAAAGATTATGCACAAGAAAGCACGCAAACAGTTTGCTAAGGACAAGTAGACTAAGGACATGAGTTACTGGAACCATGTCCTGTGGTCCGATGAGACCAAGATAAACTTATTTGGTTCAGATGGTGTCAAGCGTGTGTGGCGGCAACCAGGTCAGGAGTACAAAGACAAGTGGGTCTTGCCTACAGTCAAGCATGGCGGTGGGCGTGTCATGGTCTTGGCCTGCATGAGTGCTGCCGGCACTGGGGGAGATACAGTTCATTGAGGGAACCATGAATGCTAACATGTGCTGTGACATACTGAAGCAGAGCATGATCCCCTCCTTTCAGAGACTGGGCCGCAGGACAGTATTCCAACATAATGACCCCAAACACACCTCGAAGATGACCACTGCCCTGCTAAAGAAGCTGAGGGTAAAGGTGATGGACTGGCCAAGCCTGTCTCCGGACCTAAACCCTATTGAGCATCTGTGGGGCATCCTCAAATGGAAGGTGGGGGAGCGCAAGGTCTCTAACATCCACCCAGCTCTGTGATGTCATCATGGAGGAGTGGAAGAGGACTCCAGTGGCAACCTGTGAAGCTCTGGTGATGCCCAAGAGGGTTAAGGCAGTACTGGAAAAAAATGGTGGCCAAACAACATATTAAAACTTTGGGCAGAATTTGGACATTTCCACTTAGGGGTGTACTCACTTTTGTTGCCAAGGTTTAGACATTAATGGCTGTGTGTTAAGTTATTTTGAGGGGACAGCAAATGTACACTGTTATACAGGCTCTACACTCAGTACATTGAATTGTAGCATTGTGATGGGTGTACTCACTTTTGTGAGATACTGTATATGAGAAGGCAATGTACAGAGTGGTCCTTCTGTTACTACTTGACTGATTTAAATAAATGGTGCTTATGTTTCATGGAAAGAGTCATATGTGCTTTATAGAAGTAGTTCAGTAATACCTTTCAATACCTTTCTCCTTCTAAGTGGTTAACTCTATATCTGGGCAAAGGAATAAACTTACAGCTCATATCATTACATCATTCATACAAAGGAAGAGAGAATTAGCTCTCTATTTATGTCTTCAATTTAATTTGGATTCCCAAGAGCCTGTCATTATTATTCAATTAATAGCAAATTTGCATTATGACTAGTAATAACCAAATTTAAGGAGAGATTAAACTTATGTTTGGAGGCAGAGTTATCATTACAAAAGTAAGGCAATTCTGTGAAAAGCAGTTTTTCTGTTTTCACAAGTGGACATCATTTAAGTGAATTCAATGGATTTTGTTCCATGATAATTAAGTAACAGTTTATAATGGTCCTTTTCTTTTAGTTCAGCATGGAGGCACTACAGTGTACTGTATTGCAGTGAATCTTTACAAGCCACCTCAGCTATTGTGAAAGGTGTGAGGCCCCTCGAGAATGGTTGGGCCATCAGAGATTGTTGAAAGTGTGGTCCATTTTTTTAAAAAAAAAACATAATTCTAGCACTTTCTCACTTCAGTTAAAGCAATATTCTGATTTTTTTGCAGAAAACACAAAAATTATGTAAGGTAATTAAATCAGAAATTGATATCACCCTATATATAAAAGTAAAATGGCAGATGCATTTCAGCAGTGAATAAACAAATTAAGCATTTGGGACAGTAAACAAGTATGATGATTATAAATTCAATGGCTACAGGTTGGGGAAACCAACTATGGAGAAGGATCTGGGGGTACTTGTTAATAATTTCCAGCAGCATGCAATCTCAGGAAACTGCTGCAAAAGAATGCGTGTATAGGATGACAACATAATATTGCCAGTTTACATATCATTCGGAAGACCATACCTTGAATATCAATATATATAGGAACATTATCAATGGTCTAGAAAGGGTATATAGTTCTACTTTTAATAACACAGTTAGTTCTGGCTGCATTACCCTGACATTTTAGTACCGTATATCCAAAGTCATCAGGTATACAAAGTGAACACTTTGGATGTGACGGCCGTCCGCTCCCCTGAGCACTGGGAAATGACACTGACGTGGCACTACGCTTTCCAATATACCAAATGTACTAAGCAATAATGGGCCACTCCGTATCATATTCTACAATTAAATAAAAAATATCAAAGAAACTTTAAACAAATCTCTCCAAACCAGTACCTGTGCAGGAATAATTGTTTTGTTGTGTAATGCATATGAATGTGAGAATAATAATATTAACAATTCTATTATTCCATAAATGATTATATTTATGGAATATTTTAAGAATTCTTGAGAATTAGTTAGGAGCTTTATTGCTTTAACCAGTAACAAGTGCTTTTGAAACAAAGTATTTGTTGAAAATGATGTTCCCTTTAGTTAATGTATTCCTTAGAGCATACATTCTGAAATAAGGACATCTATTCTTTGGCAATAGCTTTCTGAATGGGCAAACGTGTCCCATTTTATTAACAAATGAAAATAAGCAATATATATGGGACACCTGTCTTATATGTATAATATGGGAGCAATCATGTAACTTCCAGTTCTTATGATTTGTATTTTGTTTCCTATCCTTTTGTTGCACCTCTTTGGTCAAAACAGGCTCTAACTGACTATGAGGTTGGTGTTGGAAGGAAGAAGAGAGATTTTAGAAGAAAAAGCAAATGAATATGCTATCTCTGCATCTGTCACAGATTTCAGCTTCTCTGGGATATATTTGTCCCTTAGTTTTAAACCAAACATTTCCAAAACATTTCCACTAATTGCACAAAAGGGGGAAGTTATTGGCAATTTAAAAAATTAATCCTTAGTGGGAAAACTGTTTAAAAGGATGTTAAGAGATACAATCCAGGCCTTTTTTTCCAGGTAGCACTATTATTACATATAGTTAACATGGATTTGTGGGTATTATGTCATGTTAAACTAACTTACTGGCTTTAATAACGCAAAAATGTAACATTAGGCATTTGAGTAAGAACAACAAGAATGCTAATTATACTCAAAATGGTTGTGTGTTGGGTAAATTCTCAATGGAAAGACATTTGGTCTTATTGACAAAAGAAGTCTTTGTGGGGATCTGATAAACCTTTACAAGACCTTTTTGAAGATCTCTTTATAAATCTTAGCTTCCAGACAATATGTGGGCATCCCTTAAGATTGAAAGAAAGGAGCTTTGGTCTTAAAAATAGGGACCGTTTCTTTACTGTTAGGGCAGTTAAATTGTGGAATAGACTGCAATTTGAAGTTGTTTTGGCCAAATCAATCAAGTGTGCATATTTTTCTAGGAAGCTTCGATAGCAACAGTTTCTCCTTTTTAGCCCCTTCTGCTACTGCATTACATGCTGATTTCAACATATGCCCCCCCACACAAACACACACTGTGTAAATGTAAAGAATTAAAGTCATGGGACCACTGACTGCCATTCCCCTGTATATTTTTTGGAGACATACTGCATTAAACCAGCCAAAGATGCTCAGTAGGGTAAACAGCACGCACAAATAATGCTCATTCCTGTTCATTGTTTCCTCGTGTGGTGATTTTAGAAGTCTCCATACTTTTCCCATGATAATGTTTCTCCATCACTCTCCTGTCACCGTGTTCTTTCTACCACATCCATAAACAATTAACTTACATGACAAGGAAAAGAAAAACAACATGACACCTCTAACATTAAGCCCATTCCAACTGTGTTTTCCTAAGCATGGCTGTGTGTTTTTTTCTTGACTCGCTAATCATGTTTAAACTTGAGTTAGTGCTTAGTGAGGCTTCTATGGTGTTTCTGTCATCCAGTATGTCTGCTTTCTGACAGCATGTTTGGAGTGCTGCTCAAACTCTCCTGAGTCAGAATTAATGTAGTGACTGAGGAGCACTAATTGCCAGCGGATACCCCCCACTGAGTGTCAGAGTAAAGGGCATGCACGCTGCTTCTTGCGCAGGGTCACCTGAAATGACAGATGCCGTAGTTAGCAAGATTAAGTTCTGGTGAAACCTTATACCTTGCCTGTAATAGAAAGTATTACCAAGGGCTCAGCAAATGCTTTAAGCTGAAATTGATAAGAAGCTAGGATGAAAGCCAGAATGACTGATTGAAGCAGGTACCAAGGCACAGTACTAATTTGGTGATGAAGCTTGGGTTTGTGGATCAGAGAGGCAGCCAGGTACCTGCCAGTTGATTTGAAAGCACGACAATGAACTGCTGGAACATATAGGAATAAAGCATAGACCTCATCCAGTAGACATGAGTGAACAAATTTGGTAAATTCCGTTGGGTAATACAAAGACAATGATTTGCTTAGTTTTTTTTATATATGTAAATAACAATGCCAGAAAGAAAAAACTGGAAAATATATGAAGAGTAATACCATCAATAACCAACTATGGGGTTGACACCAGCACATACAGCTAACATTGGGGGTAACACAGTCAGGCTGTCCAGCAACATATTAAAATCACGAGGGACTGATTTTAAATTACTGATTTAAAACCCTACAGGTGATGTTCCATACCGCTGAAGTGTCCCACTTTGTGCAAGACAGTCTCCTATGACTGGGCCACTTAGCTGAGCAAAAGCACAGATCTCAATTGTAGCTCACAAATAGCTAGAATGCGTTGTATTTAAATGGAGTGCAATAATATGATGTCATACCCCCAACATTCTACTTTAATATATCCCAAAGTGGTACAGTTAGTGGATGGTCCTGACCTTTTCCTCTTCTAATTATGCCCTGGCTCCACCTATAGCCACACACCTGCACCTCCTCTAAACACATTCCACCTCAATGAATGTGGTCCTCTCTGGTCATCTGAAGTGTTGGAGTTTCCTGTCTAGTCTTGCACACCAGGTTGGTGTAGCAAAGTAAAAATACAGATATATTTCCAAAATTACAAATTGTATTCAAGACAATTTAATGCCATACTCCAAACATTTTGAGTGCCCAAATAGACAGCTGTGTTTGTCTAGAATGATAAGGGGTGGATTAGTCCAGCGAATGGGCAGAGCGGGAGGCTGGGCCCCTCATCTACCGTATCTGATTAGCTACGCAATGATAGAGTGACATGTGGTGCTCTCTCCAGGTTTCATCATTGGTCCCCTGACATTTATCAGTAACTTACAATTATTGTGTCGATACATGTGGACGATACATGTGCGTTGCCCCAGTGACTCCTTGGGGCATTTGAGTGAACTGGTAGAATCCCAGAAGGCATATAAAAGCGGTTTTCTCCTGTTCCCAGATCTCAGGTAGAGGATGCTGAACCACTGGCTCCCTTTTACATTGTTCAGCATATCTTCTATACCAAGGGTGTATTGGTCAGGAATAATCTGTTTACTGAGGGTCCTTTTGTGAACACACAACTTGAAAGCTATTATTTTTACAGACCACCACAATAAGAAGAGAAGCATAGGGGCTCCGTGATTTCTTGATTCCTCCATTTGAGGAAGAATGCCCCTCACGACCTCAACATCTCAAGGTGGAATACGTCAGGATCTTTCTAGTAAAGGTGTGAAATTTGACAGGTGGATGGCATGTGTGGCACTGTTGGCACAGTCCATCTCTTCCCAGGAGAATAGGGATGTTGGGGTATGATGATCGTCAGGGGCAGTTCTGCATTTACACATTCACAGAGGTCCTTTATCAGTAACATCACTCCTGTGTTCCAATGGCACACTGTATTAGCTAATCCAAATTTGAAGTTTAAAACTGATATTGATCATTACAAAACTGTTTTACAATTAAGTTAGCACAGTTAGAAAATTCCTTGTTCTCCATGAAAATAGTTAAGTGACCCAAAACCTAAACGGTCGTGTATGCTTACACATACATGCATACAGTGCTGTAAAAAAGTATTTACCCCTTCCCGGTTTCTTCTTTTTTTGCATATTTGTCACACTCAAACTAATTTTAATATTAGACAAAGATAACCTGAGTAAACACAAAATGCAGTTTTTAAAAGATGGCCCTATTTGAAAAGTTAGTTACTAAATCAACCATCGCTAATCGTTCAATTTCACTAGACATATCCAGGCATGATATTAAACATCAATTAAATAGAACCTTTCTTACAAAGTGAAGTAGGCTAAAAGGTCTCAAAAGCAGCACATGATTCTAAAGAAATTATGGAACAGATGAGAAACAATGTAATTCAAATCTATCAGTCTGTGAAGGGCAACAAGGCCATTTATAAGGCTCTGGGACTCTAGTGAACCACAGTGAGAGGTATTATGGAACAGTGGTGAACATCAACAACTCATCCAGGAGGTCACAAAACATCCCAGACTAACATGTAAAGAACTGCAGGCCTTACTTTCCTCAGTTAAGGTGGGTGTTCACAATTCCACAATAAGGAAAGAGATTGTGAAAAAGGGCATTCATGGGAGAGTTAGAAGGCAGAAAACACTGCTAAGCAAAAACTTCCCATAATTGACCAAACCATGAATTCTGTTCTCTATCAGAAAATCCTGAAAATGTCATAGAAATTCTGCCAAGAATGGCAAACTAACATCACTCCACAGTGATATAAAAGACCCATTGCCAGTTATCATAAACCTTTGATCGCAGTTGATGTTGCCAAGACTGGCACAACCATATATATACACATATAATAAAAAAAAGCTTCATTTAAAAAAAAAAAAGCCTACCTACCCCCGCTACCATAAGAACATCTGGTAAGAGAGATACCATCCATTGAGGCATCCTTTGTGTGCCATGAGGGTGAACAGTGATTTTCATAGAACCCATGCAGACAATATTGAAGTCTATGAGGCTCATGAAATCTACGAAGGATGCAATGTAGCTTCCAAACACCGGGTGCTGCTGGTGCATAGATGTTTATATACATGCTACTCTACAACCAGCAGCCATTTTCTGATTTTTTCATCTGCTGTCATCAAGCAAAGATGTATTAATTTTTTAATACCTTTCGGCAGGTTTTTTTATGAGGTTTTTTTATTTTATTTGCCAATTTTACTTGAGAAGAAAATGAGGATTGATTGCTTCACAGATCATCTCCATGATAAGCCCTGAAAAGAGGATTTTCACAGATCTTTTCCCCCCACAGATTTTCATATTTTGAGCTCCCAAGCCCCCCCCCTCTTCCTCTCATTGTTATAGGTTCAGATAAAACCAATCATTAATCTAGAGTATTTAATATTTATGCACTTGTATATATACTGTCTTAATTAAACATTATTAAATTAAACTATTCGGTCTCATTCTATCTAATTTATTTCCTCAATCCAAAGTTAATCAATGAATCATATTAAGTGAAAGTAATGAACATATATAAATGTATATTAATGAAGTTAATTTGTATTCCCTCAATTATTATATTAATAAGGAAGAAAGAGTATGGTAAAAACACAAACTCCTTAATACCACTAACCATAGACATGTTGCCCACATTTGCTCCTGAACAAAACATCATACAACCTAATTAAATTTCTCACACGACAGCCATGAAAACATAATACCAGTTTTCCTTCAATTGCAAAACTCAGAACACGTGTTACTTTTGAAGTCAATAAGGTAAATATTCTAAGCTTATCAGCACTCTGGGTATTTTACCTTTAACCTTGCTCAGCAGGGTAAAGAAAAGTGAAACGGTATGGTTTTATTTCCTTGAAAATGCAAATTAAATCTCCAAGTGCCCAAGCACAGAATACAAATAAAACACATTTAACTTTCGTAGATTAAAAAGCGACAGTCATTCATAATTAATGGGTTGGCAATGCTCCAAAGGTAAAATACTTTCCAAGGGACAGCTTACGGTTTTGAACTCCCACCATGCATAGTCCTTCTCTTCTAACTTCCTTCCTTATTACGTTAACGCTGGGATAAAAGTACAGAACAGGTCAAAAGGTCTTGTCCCAAGTAATTAGAGAGTTGCTTCTTTTATCTAATTGTACCTTGTTAAAGTATATCAGTGTCAGCCAGGTTAATTGGAACTTTAATACATAATTGATGTTAATTTATGGCCTTTTTGTTCCACGATGCTCATTCAGACCTTAATGTCAGGATACAGTTTTCCTGTTATTATATACAGAAAACTAATATCCCCTTGGGGATAGCTTACTTTCAGCTTATAAAATATCCAGTACTACAGTGTGTATCAATTAGAGGGCCTGTTGAACCTAAAGTTTTCAATATTTTTCATTATATAAAAAAAGAAAATACAGTTCCTTATAGCCTTTTAATAAAGTGACACTAGAAGCAAATGTAGGCGACTTTACCAATATTGCATTTCATTATTTCACACAATCCATTACACATTCAGAAGCTGCATGCAAAGCCCGTTGAAGGAACACTAAATAATCTAGGCTTCTTGGAAAATCAAGCTATGGCTTTTTGTGCTAAAAAAAAAAAAAAAAAAAAAAAAAAAAAATGTTGGCCCAAATGCCACAGAAAAATGTTTAAAGTACAGAAATCATAAGGGTGTTGACCAAGTACCAGGTAAAGTTGGAATTCATGGACTATTGGCTTCAATCTTAAATCAGGGGAGTGATGTTTGGATTAGCTCACTCCCTGTCGATGTGAAGTGGAGCTCCCAGAAGCCAACCTTGGGAAGTTCCCAGGCATGCTAAAATGACAATAATTTAGTATACATGATGGGCATCCATATTTATGCATGCAAAATAAACATCATTCACATTTTAAAAGCACTATCACAAAACAATGCAAATAGTAAAGAGACCAGTTCTGTTGTATTCAAAACAATCTGCACTATTAATAAAGAAGTAGCTTGGACGTGGACACACTTGTTTTGTGCACTTGTGAAAGAGCAAGATCCGACATAAGAATAATTTTGGAACCGCCTAGGAGGAAGGAGGGCATGACCTGGCCAGGGTTGAAAGGTGTTTCTGGCATCTGGAAGGTAGAGAGCGGGTTTGAACAGAAAAGGGAGTGAGGCCTTGTGGCAGTTTATCTAAGTTAGGGCTGAGGGTCTTACCTTCCTTTTTAGTCTACAGATCAGCAAGCAGGTGGGGCAGAAGTACAGCCACACTTGGATTTGGCAGATTGGTTTTGTTAACTAGTGCTAGTTGTTAAGGGGTACAGGGAACACCAGTTTTATGGTTAGATGCATTATCATGGGGGTGGCAGATAACCCTACATGGTTGGTGGCCTGTAAACCAAATCAAGGAGCACTGTTCAGACCCAATGTGTTGGTGAGAATGTTGGTGAGTACCGGTGGTACTCGGCAGAACAGCCCTGCTCTTTGGAGGGGAGGGCATAGACAGGTCTTTTTACTGGCATACCTTCTCTTCCTCCCTCCTCTTTCAAGTTTCCAGTTGCTAACAACAATCATTGGTGTTTTGTCTTAATCTATATTCGTTGAAAGTTTACAATAAACAATGCAGCCAAATCAAAATCTACCCCTCAGCCTCTAAGTCTTTATTTTGTTAAATGGGTTGGTGGAAAAAAGATGAACCAATTACATTGCGCTTGGGTCAAGAGTCTTTTTAGTCACTGGGGTAACATATATAAACATTTGCCACTTTGGTCAAAAACATCTGGTTATACAATGTATCATTCATTATTCTTTGTACTCTCCACTCCCGCTGACTAAGAAGCCACAATTGATGATGTCTGTATCTATAGCCAATATTTTTCCCTGTGACATTAAAACACACACAAGCAATGTATCTTAGATATAAGTCTTCATAAATAAGCAGTGCTTGGTCTCGTGGACGTTTGTGCGATGCACACAGACATCCTCCGCTACTGCCGGCATTTCCTCTGGGGCTTCTATGACTGGCCGCATTAGATGACCTTCCGGTGCACCACCATAGAAGCCCCGGCGGAAGTGCCGACAGCAGCAGAAGTTATCTGTGCGCATCCCGCAGCCGGTGAACACTTGCGGGATGCGCGCAGACAACCTCCGCTGCTGCCGGCACTTTCGCTGGGGCTTCTATGACAGAGCACCGGCGTGACATGACCTTCCGGTGCTCAGTCATAGACGCCCTGGAAGAAGTACTGGCCAGCAGCAGCAGAGGTTGTCTGCGTGCATCCCACAGACCTTCACAGGCTGCCCCCACTAGAGACACCAGGGAGTCTGAAGCACGGGGGACAAGTCTAGGGATGCATCAGTAAGTCAGGGCATGTGGGCGGTAAGTAAGAGCGGCATGAGGGTATAATGGTTTTCTGGAGGCAGAGTGACATATAGGAGGTGTATAAGGTATATTTGGGGGGCAGATGTGCATAACTGGGGGGGCAGAGTGGCAATTAAAAGGAAATAAAAACAAAAAAATATTTTTTTATAAAAGTTTTTATAAAATATAAAATATATATATATATCAATATTTACTAGTAAAACTTTTTTCCTATATGGTAATATTATATTTAAGCTTTTTCTTGTTTTTCTTAAATTAATATCCAAATTTTGGGGGGTCGTCTTATAATTGAGCAATACGGTATATTGTGTTTCTAACTTTTTGGGTTAAAGAGAATACATGGGATATAGTTAATTAGGATCAGGGAACTTTAAACTTGCTGGTTTTGCCTCATGATAAAATCTAAGTTTATTTATTTGGGGTGTTTTTCTGCTCAAAAGAATTTGAGATGTTGTTTTCTAATTTAATAACCCCCTCACTGTTTACTCAAAAAAACCTTTTGAGGAAATCATCTAAAATTTATATTGTTGCCATTTTTCTTAACAATTGGTCTGGAAGCATTCCGTTCCATTAAATTTATGAACTTTAACCATAACTCATAGCATCGCTTTCCTCATTTATCCAATCGTTGTGGACTATTCTTTTGAATTATTTTCTTTAAAGGTCAGGGTTTTCAGATGAATAGTGTGTTGATAGAACATAGCGGACCTCACCCATTTTAGCATGTATCTTTCACAATGAAGGAACATGGGAATCACCAAACCCAGACCCGAGCAAGCTCTCCTCAAGCTGTTATTGGAAGGCAATACACATATATCTACTGATTGGCAGCTGCTTTCAAAGTTGAGTCATTCTGCAAGGTTATCAAGAAAGCCGTCACCCCATGTTATGGGTTTTCATATAACTGTTCATTCATTGTTAAAAAAAATAAAAACACACTGGGCACAGTAGTTTAGGGCAGATTAACTGTCCCAAAACAAAAGACAGACATATAATAGGTACAGGAGATATCAAAAGAGAGGAGAAAGAGACATCAAAAGACAACCACAATCACAGAGAATGAGCTTTTGTGTACCAATGCAAATATTGCATTTCTTGTGCAAATATAACCAGGCTTTATTCATAATATTAAAACAACACATTTACAGAAATAATAAAACATTAAAACGCCTAATTCCCTTGTTTGTTTAGTGAAATATTACAATATGTAGATTAGTATGGTTGTTCCCAAGCCATTTACAATAGCCATTGCTTGTAGATGTTTTGTTGAATAGATCTGAAGGTTTAAGAGTAAAATGAAACCCAATTCTTCAACAGGGTAAAACGTTAATTGGAACCTTTAAATTACTTAGCATCCAGATATATGATTATAATATAATTAAATACTGAAAACACTGGAGAAAATAATTTGAGGATTTGGGTGACTTCGTTTTTAATTACACCCTAAAGATCAGTTTGATGGATGGGCAACGTCAGTCAAAAATACCAACATTTGAAACTATAAGTAATGTTGGTGGTTTTGAATAATCAGTATGGCCTGCAGAATTATGGATGATCATATTTAATTATGAGTAAAGTAGAAAAACAGATAGACTGGTACATTATATTGTAATGATGATATGTAAAAATATATTTTAAAAAAAAAACAAAAAAGCAAGTTTTAGCACATATGTGAAAAGTCCCACAACACTTAGAAACTCCTGCAAACTGGTCAGATGTTTTTTTTTTACTTGCATACAATATCTTTTTTTCTTGTGTAGAAAAAGGAGCACATCAGACATATGGACATAATATCACGCAAAAATAGTTGTTATGTAGTCAATAAACAAGAACAGGCCAAGGTCACATTTCCTCGCTTTGCTTGCTATACAAAATGTAATACAACACAGTACATTTTTTGTCAAAAGGGTATACGTACTCAGTGTTTCTTTTCTCATCTACTCGATTTTTCTTTCAGGATTTTGTTATTTTGAATCATGTCATTGTCATTATATAAATGATAAAAATTCTGCTCAATGGGGTCAATCAAAACACTCACCTTTTTATATCATCTAGAAAGGGGATTGATTTATTTAGCCTGCAAAAGTTAATGGATTTGCTCAAGTAACAAAATATTTGGTAAACTTGTACTTATTTCATGTAAAATCCATGCACAACCATCAATTTCTCAATTAACCCTTTAATTAAAATAAAAAAACATATTTGTTTGCCCTACTTTAACCCTTTGCTGGCAGTAATTTGTTCTTTCATGAGTTCAGGTTGTACCCAACTGGCTCAATGGTTATAGCTGTTGGGTATGAATCAGTTAAGTAACTTAGCTCCATTTGGTTGAGTTTGTTCTTCAGGCCGTTCGCTGGTCCCACGCAGGTCTGTGCACCTGTTACAATAGCACAGGTATTACATAACAAGCTGGCAATGCACAGGAGTTTCATGATGACTGAAGGTGGAATAACATGACATGACCTTGCAGGCATAGGGTCAATTGAAACTCTGTATCGAAGTTACAAAGAGGTCACAGTCATTCACCTTCCAACCAAGAATATGTTTAACCGTTCCCAGAGATCTGAACCAAATGCCTTCCTCAACTCAGTGCTCACAATAGGCTAAAACATTTAGTTATGTTTGACATAATGCTTATGCTTATTTTTTTTTGCATCTTAATGTGAGTAGAAAAATATATATTCAATACACTATTGTATTGAACGTCCACGTAAAACCACTTAAGTAAATTAAATTAAGTAAAAATAATAACATAAGTAAAGTAAAATTGTAATAAAAATAAGACACTATAAATTTTATCTTAATTAGTTAATTAAATTTTAGAGAAAGAGCAGTGCATTGTATATTGTTTTAAATAATACATTTAATAGAAATTTAGAGAACCTTTTTTTACAATTATGTATATAAATTAATAAGTGTTATCGAAAATTCAGAGACCTTGGCTTGACAAGTCCTCTAAATATTTCCTTCTTCTGCCATCATGCTTATACTCCAAATGTAAAGGTACTTATGTGCAGTCTATCAATGTGCACATCTTATAATGTGCTTCACTTCACTTTCATTCAGATTAGAAATATCTAATGTATATCCCTAAATCCCTATATATATATATATATATATACCTAAATGTTACCCTACCACATATTATTTAAAATAACAAACACAACTAACTTTTAAGTTTTATTCCCATTTAGATTTTTAATACTTGTCTTTTATGTTTCATAAAAAGTATCAATTGCTTGATGTTCCACTCTAAGAGAGTTATAAAAAAACCCAAATTGGTTAACACAGTATAATAGTAACAATGTCTTGCATCGCAGCCATGGTGCCAAGTTTTCACCCGATAATTTGGGACATTATTTACAGTATGCGGACACATTTGTCAAGGTTTGCACTGCCCGTGCCACCTTGTACTATGACCAGCCCTGCGTGGTAATATTTCATTTCAGCAATGATGAGGTTAACTACATAAAAGGGTCATTGCTGTGTTGCAAATAATGTTTGATAGTTACACTGTATCAATTAAATTGCATCTTTTTGTTGACAAAGGATAGCCTGTCTGCCCCCTACATTCACTTTAACTGTTTTTGAGCACTGGGAGACCAGGACAATTTTCATACTTTTGCTTACTAACAGCTTACACTTGAAATACGGAAACGTAAGTTAGGCTATTCATAGATAGATAGGTAAAAATACCACAAAAATTTACTTTTTTTCCCTTCCATGTTACCAGAACATTTTTTCATAGGTTTACTGGTATATAAATTATAAAAAACTAGTATAATGGGGAAAAATACCAAAAATATATTATAAGAAGAGCAGTCACAAGCGCCATAGCGAGATATTTTGCCTCTCACAAGATGGTGGCGCCCATCAAAAACATTCCCAAGAAGTTCTCTCCAGACTGTCCTGAAATCTCTGAATACAGGTTGAATATAAGTACTGCATTTAATCATGCAAGTCAATGGAGCCCAGCTTACCTTCACAATGAGATTAGTAAAATAAATAAGACATAAAACAAATTTAAAAAAACAACTTTTTTTTTAATTATTAAAGAAAATGTGATTCTCCAGTGATGTCACCATCAGGGGAACCATCCAGTTCCAACAAAATGTAAAAAACCCCCAAATCCTGAAAATATTTGAAAAAGTTATTTTTATGAGCAAGTCCTAAAATTAGTGCTATATCTTAACAAAAATCTTGGTATGGAAAGAGTTAACTACTGGCATTTAAAATAGCGGTGTATAGTTTTCAAAAATGCATGATTTAACGGGGTAAAATGAATTGGCCGGATACAAATATAGGATACAGGACGCAGACTGACCGGATGCCAAATTTTCCAAAAATGCACAACTACTAAATGTGGCCCTTTAGTCCCCTAACAACCTGACAAACCTATGCATGGATGGTATCACCGTACTCAGGAGATGTTGCTGAACACAGTGACATATACCAGGAGCTGTAAATTCATACCTGAAGTGTGGAAAAAACACACAAAAAATACTATCACAAAGTAGTACACGTCACAAATAGGACATGGAATTACCAGTTTTGAAAAAAATGGTTTTGAAGTAGCAAAATGCTACTGGTACTATTGCCCAATAACTTGCAAAAGAAAAAGCAAAAAGACTTAAAACATTTGGTATTTCTAAACTCAGAAAAAATATTGTAATCTACTTAGCAGGTTTTTTTGTTAGTTTTTGTACATGAGTAAAATATTTTTCTAATAAAATTATTTTTCCAATTTTCACCATATTTTATATATATTTTTTTTTACAGTAAAGGGGTTAAAGGAACAGGAAGTGGGCGTGCATGTCCAAACATCACTAACCATCTTGGACACTGAATTTAGTAACCTGGAGCCCTTCACCTGCAGAATTTGGTTGAAAGCAGGTTGGTTCCTAAGTACCACGTGTTTGTGGTTCCCCAAGATTGAATTTCTGAAATGTCTAAATGATTACTGCAACCCACACAATTTACAAACCAAATTTTGCGGTTCATGAAAGAGCAACAGGTTTTTGTAAAATATTAGCTTATCATATCAGATCAACTTTAAACAAACCAAGTATAACAACCCTACCAACATTTTGTATCACCAGAGGGACACATTTGTTTTATGGGATATGGTCATATGCATGGCTAAGAGGGCAGGGAGCTAACAAGACTTTGAGTTTATTCACTAAAAGGAGATTTGTTAGGGGAGTTGACAGTGGAGTCGTGTTTGAGTTCCTTGATTTCACTATTCATTATGGAGATCCATCCCTAGTGAGCTACTGCTGCATTAGGAGCTTGCCTGGCCATGTATAACATATAGTTAAATCAGTAAGATTTCTTTACTCTTTTACTTATACATTATACAGGGCCAGCCTTGCCTTCTGCTGGAGCAACTTCTCAGTGCTGGCTCTGTATATTAAATAGTGAATAAGAGACTTCATATGGGGTTTTGTAACCCATTGAATGATATTTATGTAACTGAGTACAGCATTTAGGGATATTTCCTTTAAGCACAAACAAAATGTAAGGGCCCCAGAGCAGCCCAAAAGTATTATTGATCAGATCAGTGGTAATATATACCAGCATTAGACGTAGCGCTTCCCTTGAAGTGGAACACCAGTAACTAAGTGGGCATACTGCAGTAAGCTAAGAATAGATGTAGTTCTCACTTCTCAACACACATTGATGTGCTTTATGCAAAATAAAACACAGCCTTGATGTTTTTTACAAGCTTTTCCTGTTTTCTACACTTTCTTCTGTACTGTTTCTGCATGTCTTTAAGAGCTATACAACAATGGCTGTTCTGTGTAAATAAGGGCACATACACTCACTGGCCACTTTATTAGGTACACCTGTTCAATATCTTGTTAACACAAAAGCTAATCAGCCAATCACATGGCAGCAACTCAATGTATTAAGGCATGTAGACATGGTCAAGACAACTTGCTGAAGTTCAAATCAAGCATCAGAATGGGAAAGAAATGGGATTTAAGTCACTTTCTGTCACCTTGCGTCAGAGGGTCCGCTCCGGGAGGCCCGCTGCCACCGGGTGTCCATCAGATGCCTCGCTTCCTCGGGTTGGGGGGTCCTCGGCGATGCCTGCCGTCGGGTCGTCCCCCGCTGCTTCTCGTCGGGGGTTGTGTTCTTCGCCGTCCTTGGTCGCCGTGGTGTCGGTCTTTCCTGCTGGTGGCCTGTTGTGCTGCTGGACATGCGTGCAGGAGCACACTGTCGTGGCGGCTGAGAGTCCAGGACACATAGACTGTGACATCTCACTAGGGGGCGGATCCTCACTCAAATACCTGATTGGCTAATAAGCAGCTTCAGCTGTTTGGCACCAAATTTAAGCCCTCTGTTCACTCTAGTCTGAGCCCTTGTGTGGTACATACGTTATCACTGTCTTAGTGTGACTACTCTCTCTGATCACCTCCTGGATTGACTTCAGATTGCTTTTTTTGGACTTTGCCTGTTTTGCTGCCTGCATCGGCCTCGGACTGTGACCTGTTTATTTTATTGGAACTTTCCTTCTGTGGTTCTGCTATACATCCCACGGCTACCCATCCTGGGAGCTCACCATTCTGCATACGGGACCCATCTCTCATCGGATTGTTACACTTTCAATGTGGCATGGTTGTTGGTGCCAGACAGACTGGTCTGAGTATTTCAGAAACGGCTGATCTAATGAGATTTTCACATACAACCATCTCTAGGGTTTACAGAGAATGATCCGAAAAAGAGAAGATATCCAGTGAGCGGCATTTATGTGGACGAAAATGCCTTTTTGATGTCAGAGGAGAATTGGCAGACTGGTTTGAGATGGCAGAAAGGCAACAATAACTCAAATAACCACTCTTTACAACCAAGGTATGCTGAATACCATCTCTGAACGCACAACACGTCGAACCATGACGTAGATGAGCTACAGCAGCAGAAGACCACACCGGGTGCCACTCATGTCAGCTAAAAACAGGAAACTGAGGGGTATAATGGTGTGGGGGACATTTTCTTTATGACCACAGTGTACGCATCTTCTGATGGCTACTTCCACCATGTCACAAAGCTCACATCATCTCAAACTGGTGTCTTGAATATGAAAATCATTTCACTGTACTACAACGGTCACCAGATCTCAATCCAATAGAGCGCCTTTGGGATTTGGTGAGAGGGGAGATTGCTATCATGTCCATATGGACCAAAATCTCTGAGAAAGGTCTCCAGGACCTTGTAGAAAGTATGCCACAAAGAATGAAGGCAGTTCTGAAGGCAAAAGGGGGTCCAACCCAGTGCTAGCAAGGTGTAGTTAATAAAGAGGCCAGTGAGCAGGAGCAGGGCCGGCCCTACAATGGGGCCAACTGGGGCATTGAAGCGGAAGAGAGAGAGGCGCCAGCGGTGTCACTACACGCCGCTCGGCGCCCCTCTCTCCTCTGCGCGAGTCCCCTGTACGGTCTTCGGCCGGCGTGTAATCCTGAGCGCCAGAAGTGGCTCAGCAACAGCCGGCACGTGCAGAGCAGGGAGACTCGCCGCAGGACTCTTCAAAGGTAAGTATCGGGGGGGGGCGTCGGCGAAGTTTAAAATGCCGCCCAGGCGGCGTTAAGTCTTCGGCCGGCCCTGAGCAGGAGCGTACCTAGAGTATTTGGCACCTGGGTCGGATCCTGTATGTGGCAACCCCCCACACAAACACTTTAAAAATGCATAGCTTCTATCGTTATATACTGGCGTAGACATTGAAGGTGGTACAGCATTACTGTTATCATTATATACCGAGGCAGACATTGATGGTGGTACAGCATTACACCTATCACTATATACTGAGGCAGACATTGACGGGGGTAC
>VKOC01000005.1:31505047-31516613 GCA_009364415.1 Spea multiplicata
CATCTATACTTCGGCAAAACCTCCAATCATTTCCATTGTTCCAACCGACACGTTGTGTCCAGTAGAAGTTACTGTATAGACAGATGCATGGAACCACTGTATACTCCTAAATACTTCAAGTTTATAATATAATAAGAAACCTATTAAAAGTAGGATTATTTCAAAAATAAGAGTACAAATTTTTGAAGCAGGAACAGTCTATTGGACACTGGGAAATTATGAACAGCTCCTGGAGCAATCATTGAGAATATCCCACTGCCTCCATGGTTATTTTTCCATAGTTACACATTTGTGCCACATCTGATTTGTGCGACTATGGCCCAGTGTATTACAGCTGGTACAGTTTAGCAAGATGATTTCAGGACAGTGCACTGTTCTTACTTGTCTTCTACCCCAGTTGCCCCCAGAAGCTCCAGGTCTCGCTCTATGAAGTCAAATACATCAGCTAAGCGTTCTTCCCTTTGTTGTAGTGCAGTCCTAGCCTCATTCAATCGCCTATCAATTTCCTGGTACTCTTCAGCTGTGAACCTCCTATAGGCAACACACAGTGTTCTCAGCCCTTTCTGGGAGAGAAGAAAGCAAAAAAAGTTTATATAAACAAGCACAGAGTAAGAATCTTTGACGGTACAAGTAGTTGTAGCCCGAACAAATGTATTGTAAAGAAATCAAGTTTTAAGAATTTACTTTTAAAATGATTATAGAGACATTACACAAACTCTCCTGAATGCACATCGGACCACACACAAAGTATACTAAACTATACTGAATTAAATTATATTTTGATTGAATTAACTTAAACCTTATGTATACATACAAACTTACTAAAGCAAATTCGTCAACATGTAGTCTGGTCCTTTCTATTTCTCCACTTTTGGCATAAGGGAGTATAGACGACTCAGCTCCCTTGGTGAAAAGTATCTTGTCGCCTACCGAAAATACAAAACAAGGGAATTAAGCACACTATATGAGAAAGGAACATTTTTTCAGAAAATGGCTTGAACTCTTACCAGAAGAACTTTGTACAATAACACTCATTCGACGACGATTTGCATCAAACTCCAAGACATGTAGAAGCTTGTACCTTAAGGAAGACAGCAGACGTAGGTCAAAAAGATATCTTTCTACCTGTCTTATATGTTTTAATAAATAATTTATTAAACAAACAACAAAATACAGAGATCAATAGAGATAATATAATTACGGGGTAACAGGAGCAGTCGGACATTAGGGAAGATCATTTTTGCAGCCAAGTGGACTTATCTGCAGGAACATTCCACTGGTTTCTATGGTAACTGCTCCACATTTAGAACATTACAATAAAATCACTGGAGATGTATAAATTGCGTATTGCGGTTGAAATAAGCCTGCATTTGTGTGTAAAACAACTGCTGCCTGATAAGGATACATACTGTATATCTTCTGTAGTATTGCCACATAATATACAGGAGCGCATACATGTATACAGGTAACATACATGTATACACGCTCAGGCTATCACTATTTTGCTTCTTACGTTGAATAATTTAAGTAGTGATCATTAGAATATTTGAAACCTTTTGACTTGCATTGTTACCTTTCGAGTTTTCCAAGAACTTTAATATCCATAATTTCTCCATTAATGCCAAAAAACGCAACACCCATTCTGTAAAGCAAAAAGGGGAAAATGGTGGAATTCATTTGTTTAGCTGTTACAATCTCACAACAAAATATGTATTGTGGAAGAACATGGGAACATTTAGTCTCTAATAGGGCGAACAGTGCAATTAAACACGATTATTGGCAGGGCTGAGATAGTCAAGAGCTATTAGAGATACAAGGGAGTATTCAAAAAGAGTTCCATTATGCATCTTATTTCAGAGACTGATTTATAAATTGAAGTCCATACCCAAGATGCTATTACAAGACTGGTTAAAACGCAATGAAAAGCCCTTTAAAATTAATGGAATCAATTAAAGAAGCTACTAAAGCTAATAGAAAAGGAGTAATCGTGTATACCTAAGATAGCCTCGGTGATGAAGTCTGTAGATAAGGCAAACATATCTCTTATTTAAATAGAGCCAACAAATTATGCAGCTCTTCTTGCAACACATATATTAAAAGGGTATGACAAAACTAGAACTGACAGACTAAGACAAAGCGATCCATTAGGTAAAGCGAGCCCGGCTCACAAGCTTATGCTTCAAATTACAAAGATTCATTCCTTCCGGAAAACAGACCTTACAGAAAAGCAAAGGATTTCAAGCCGCCTACACAACATCTTCAAGATTTGAAGATGTCATGAGACGTGAATGGAATACTTTCTGTTTTTCAGTTCTAAATCAAATCCAAAGTTTAATCTTATTAGTGATTTTGTCCATTGCAGTGTATTCTGGAATAGAACTCAGAGGGAGGCCGAGGAAATACAGATTTATGCAGAATTAATGCAGAACATGTTTTTTTTAAATAAATAAATATTATGCTAATTAGCATTAGTGTTAAACAGATATCTTTACATGTATTGATGTAAAAGCTCTGTTGAAAAAAGTAAATACCAATGCAGTTAATGATAGATGATATGATAGCAGTAGCCCATTAATCCTTCTCACCTTCTAGAAGCTTCAACTAAAGCTTTCTCATCTGGTGAAGAAGCATAGTATTCTTGCTGGGAGGATATGCCATTTGCACACTGGAAACCATCCGAGTACCCATCTACCTGGTCATGGCATATTTGTACCGTGTGACATAAGGAGACTGCTTTAAAGAAGAGCTCTTCCTCCATGCTCTGTAGAAACACAAAGGAATTACTTAGGGCAGGAGTAGTTTCTTTTCACCGAAATACTAACAATGAACATGGCGGAAAAGTACCTTGGTATTTATTTTGGTAATAAGAAACGATTGCAAATTTAGACTATAAAATATATCTTACAAGACTCGTAATGGGGCCATCTGGGAAATCTAGAGTCACTCCTTCTGGCACAAGTTTGCCATTAATCTCTTGGTACTTAATTCCATTTACTGAGCATTCCCGAAACTGCATCTCATTTTCTGTTAGCGTGCCTGTTTTGTCAGTGAACACGTATTCCACCTGTGACATGGAAAGGCAATGTATGAAATTAATACAGAGATCGATCTTAAATATATGACTAAAGGGTTCAAAAAACATTTAGCATGCTATCAATAATTCTAGAGTAGATCTGATACTGAGAAATATGCATATAATTATAAAAATACAAATACATCTCCTTCACAAAACGTAAAGATCTACTTGGCCTATTCTCCTAACTGCAAGCTACTGCATTACCACCCCAACACTGGAAGACTCCCTGCTCCCGGGGCAAATGCACACATAAAAGATTTGCGACAAACACAAAAAGGAGTCCCTTAACACCCCAGACCACTGAAAGAAAAGAACTGAAATATTTAAGAGCTTCCGCTGAGCTCCTAACTTTAGATGATCGATGTAATGGTCCAGGGACATGCAAACACGTCCATTTTATTTAACGGAGACACTGCGGTCGTTTTTGTTAAGGTAATGGTAACGGTACAGACAATATACACTACCTGTCCCAGCTCCTCGTTGAGGTCGGACGTGTTAACCTGAGCTCTCTGATTCGTCTCTTCATGGTAAAGGTCAAGGTCCCAAACAATGAAAAAAGAACCAAGGAATTTCTGCATCTCCACGGTAACGTAAAGCGAAATAGGAATGATAAAATTGTAAAGGACCAGAAATGCAAGAAAATCCGAAATAAATCTGAGGATCTGGTGGAATCAAAACACATATGCATTAATGTAATAGCAAAGCAGAATTACAAGGTTTGCAATCTGTGCAGTAGCCAGGAGAATAACTTTCAAGCATGACACTTGGTTCTGGCCAAACTACATGTTTATAAAAAAAAAAACAGCCATGGTGTTAGCATGTCACATACACAGTCTAGCACAATTAGATATATTTTACAAAGATATTTAAAATGTAGTATAAACCTACTTTATCATTGTATTATTGTCGCTGTTTAACATGCTATATTTGGACATGTATATCCAATAACCCTCTTATTTCATGAGTATAAAAGGTGATACACACCTTACTGCTGTTCCTTTCATGCTCAGTTTTCTGGTTGTACCACGGCTCATCCCATTTCTCCTCAGCTTGCCATGCATACTTCAAAATTGTGCTCAAGATGGCTTCAAAGAGCAGAATTATCAGGTACACAAGCAGAAACGTGTTCATGGATCTATAAGAACAATGAGCAGTTTCTCAAACACCTTACTAGAAAACACAGGCAAGCAACAAATGTCTTTGGAACACAAAAGATCTCACAATACAGTAACTACACACCTCAAGGATGGCATTTAACACCGCATGCTACGTTATGTGAAAAAACCTTGTAAGGCGGTAGCAATAACTAAAACTCCAATGCCTATTACTCAGAGATGTACCTTTTCAGCAATTAACTCAAACCATCAGTCAATGAGGATATTTCTAAAAAAAACATAGGTAGCAAAGACTACCTCCTATGCAGTAAAAATAGACATGATTATATGAGACATATACCTTCAACAAAATGCTAAATTCATGAGATTGTTCATATTGCCTACTTTTGTTGCTCCATAAAAACATATTTCATGAGGGTTCTTCTATGTAAATTTTAATAAATAGGCTACCAAGCCAGCCAGATACCACATGCACAACAATTACAACTTACTTCTCAACAGCAGATCTCTTTTGTGATTTACTTTTGTAATTTAATGCCATTTTGGCTTCCATTCCCGTGTATACCGCCACCCCTAAAAGTCGCACGGGGGAAAGAAAAAAACAAAAAACAAACAGAAGATTTAATTCTCACTTCTAAGCACTACAATTGTATTTCTCTTGCTGTATTTCTCATGTAAGATGAAGAACTAGGTTTAAAATTGGAATTCAGCTCAAGGAAATATACACGATAGGTAGATTTTACTTTACTGAGAGGGTAGCAGATAAGTCTCCCAGTAAGAATGGTAAATAATACAGTAGGGGGACATACATGGGATAGGCATATAGAAATTCCTGAATACACGACAAGACTACTGATTAAGGCCGAATCTAGACTAGATGGTCCGAATGGTTGCTCTCTGCTTCTATTCAATTGGTTGCTATGGTGATAAGATTTTAAAATTTTCTACTAGAGAATGGGTAATTCAAATGGCTAAATCGGTGGTTTGTGGTACAGACGTCTGTTTAATTCTGAATGCACTGAGCAACAGATCACACAAAACAAGAATAAAGAGACACCTACCGAAAATTTCTTTGGCATTTTTTAACCTCGCTCCTCGCAGTAACAGGTTTTCTGGCCCAAGTGGCCTAAAAAGTAGTAGACAAGAAAATGTACTTCAGTGAAAACACTTGGGGAAAAAAAGCACCACTTACAGTACCACAAACATGAACTACAAAATGTGTATGTTTAGTGTTTTCCGCTTAAACTACAAATGTGTGAAACAGAAATGTTAAAACCAGTGTTTAAACTAATTTAAAAGCAGCTTACCGAACTATATGTCTTCTGAATGCTGACGCACGGTTATTCTCCCAACAAATCTTAAGAAATAATAATAAAAGTTAATTATGTTTAGATTTACTATAAAATCAGTAAATATGGCACGAAAATGCATTTAAAGGCCAAAAATCAGTTTGAGGGCTGTTAAGATGCGATATCTCTGTATCTTCTTAAAGTAAGTCTCTATGTTCTACATAGTACTTTTTTTCTTAAATACTCCTGGGTGTTTTTCATTTTTCTAGTGGTATTGGAGCATGTTTTTATATTTATTTCTCTCTTTTTATTATTAATTTGCACTGTCCACATTGAGGACCTAGCTTGTGGAACTCAGTGATGTCATAACTTTCTAGCAGTTTTGTAATTTTTCTTTTTACAATTTTTGGAGGAGAGGGAAGCAGAGGGTCTTTCAAGCGGATAAAGTTATAAAGAAAAACAAAAAACTGAAAAATATCTACAGAAGATTTGTGAGCTATTAATGTAAAGTGAAAGCGTAACGTTAAACAGCTTTCTCCATATAGATTTCAGCCAACTCAAACTCGATTGGGTGGTTAAAATCTGCAATATAAACTATAAACACTGCAATTGTTGAACCCTCTGAGGTCCTGAATACGGACGCTTTTGAGTCGTTATCTTAACAACAACCAACATGTACCTTTTGTACCACACCTCATTGCAGTTTTTATTTCCCTTACCCCTGTCCCTTATGTTACAGTCATCGAATAACTTGTCTACAGTGCACTGCATAGCTGTCATTTTCCAAATTCCTACATTTTTAATCAAGGTATGGTAACAATCACAGAGGTGACCATACCATTACAAACAAAACAAAGTGGTGTAACCAGAGGTACAGGTACTATGTTGGGTAGAGAGAAACACGCAGCTGTCTGGCCAATCACGCTAGTAGACACGCTTTGTGCTCTATTACATCTGCCTACAACATGACATACAACTCCCGCTTCCTAAGCATACTGCATGTTCACAAGACAAAAATTACTTATGGAAGCCATTAAAAGTGACAACGATGGACGTTTTCATTTGTTAACTCACGTTTTGTGTTAGTTGGTCATCTTACATATTTGCCATCTAAAACAATCTTACTAATACCACAGCTCTAAAGAAACAACTAGCACATTTTTAATGTTGCTTGAAGCTAACACACAAGATCTATTCATATAACCAAAATGCGTACAATACCAATAAGACGATGCACATACGCACTGAAACATAGATGTCACATCCACACAGACTTGCCAGTACCAACAGATACAACACTCTAGTCGGTAGCATAATAAGACTATTTATGGCAATTTATTTTGGTACATGTTCCTCTAATGATATACTATTTTGTTAGAAAATAAGACAAGCGTTAAAAAGACCTATACACCTATATAATTTACCTGTAGAGATCGGCTTCTGGTTGGTGACACTCTATGACGGCTATCAATGTATCCAGGTCTACAACAGTCTGTAACACCGCTGTCTCTGGAACAGCAAAGTGAGTCTGCGGGAAGCGATTTTTCCATGTTACATATATGCTTAAAAAATCAGAACAATTTGGAGTATGATTTACAATAATGTTTCTGGTGAAGATACACAATTGAATTTCAAGTTGGCTAAGCACTGGGTAGCACAAGACTAACCTTGAGATTAGTTTCACCATCCAGACTCGCAGTTGTCACATGACACGAGCCATTGGATCTGTCCGACGATAGCAGCACCAGATCAGCTGGGAAAGTCTCATCTTTGGCTACTCTGACAATGTCACCTACCTAAAAATGTAAAATAGATAATGTTTACAAAGCTATAGTAATTATTAGACCCACCCACACCCATATATACTAACCAAACATATACAACTTTCTAAGACCCGCCGGGGGTATACACCCTGATCCCATAACAAGGAACCCAAGTGGCACACACCACAGATTGAGAGATACTGATACAGAAACCCCTCCTTGGGTGAAATAAAAGAATATATACCCTTGAGGGCATACTAAGCTTCACTCACTTATGATTTGTGCACTGCGTGGTCAGTCTTCAACAGACTTGACTACAACGCTGAATCTGCACGTTGATACATACCCTTATGTTTTTTGATCTAGTTTTAACAAGGCCTCCACTCCGAACAACATAAACCGGAGCTCCGTTGACTTCATTGTCTGCTTTATGTCGTAACCAGTCTTCATAGCCCTAAAAATCACAGCAGAATTAAGCCATGCAAAGAGACTGTCAAAATAAACTATTACATATCCAACACTACATTTTAGAATTACAATTTGATCGGTGCTGGAACGCTACATGCGAAGTCAGTATTCTGATGAGACTATCAATTACATTTTGAATAATTTATTCAATCCAGCAGGCAGATGGCTAAATTGAATTGTATTCCCATTTATTAATCAGCTGAAGCAGAGTGTAACAATGATTCTGTCTTTCCAAGAGCTCATTTATAAAAACAATTAGACGTTTGATACAAAAACTGTGCAAATGCAAAGGTATGTTACATATAATTTGTTCCACATCACAATATTTAACACATCACCAGTAACTTGTGATAAAATGGTAAAATGACTTTGTTACGGTGAGAGAGCTGGAAGTGAAAGCAGCTTCCCATAATTAATACACGCAAACCACAAGACCATCAGTTGACAAACCAACAAGCTCCAAGGAAAAGAGTAGCTTTCACATTAACTTCCTCCTTAAGTGTAAATACAAAATAGGACAGCCCCATTTGCAATACAAACCTGAGTATTTATAATGCATGATCTGGGGTTGCCAGGGGCGCACCAGCAATTATGCACATGCATTAACCATTAATGCAGTGTGATAGTTATCACTTTAACATGCATCTGGCTTGGGGTATATGGAGTGCAAGTTGGAGTCAAAATTCTCCCTCACTTCAGTGCTTTGCAAGTGGACTTTTCTAAGGTTAAGTGCTTTTCCACTACTATGTTCCAGGTAGTGTTGATCTACTGTAAATGCTTCCCTTTTCTTTGCACAGAGACCCTTGAGCTCCCAGCATCAGATTATGTGATTTATAATACACCCACGAGACATAACACAGACAAAACACAAGAGCGCTCCTGTTTCATGTTCAATTTTTTATTTCATATATTAAGTTACATACCTGTTTTATGGCGGTTACTGTTATTACAAAAAACAATGGAAGTCCGCTTGTTACAGGACTTGTGGGGGTATCGATCATAAGCTGAAAGAAAAAGAATTAAATGTTTGACATTTAAGAATCAGAAAAAATATATACAAGCAAATCGGGCAAGAAAAGAAGATTATTTTTAGAAACTGGAACAAAAAGACTAGAAAAATATAAATCCAAGTCAATGTGCAAAGAATGTTCAAGGAAACATAACTTATGTTTAACCCCTTAACAACTAATGACACATATTGGGGTAGTGTTTGATTGAGACGTATACAGGGAGCTATAACTTTATACCTGGAGTGCAATTTGTGTGTGTGTGTGTGGGGGGGGGGTAGAATCTTGTGCACTTAAAGGGTTAAAATACCAGCAATTGCATCACTGCAATAGCCGTCACCACTTCCACTGGGAGACTGTTCTATTTGTGTACTACTCTCAGTAAGTAGAACTTCCTTAAAAATTATATCTAAGCCAACATCCCTCTAGTTTTAGACTTTGACCTCTTGCTCTAACATTTCTCCTCCTTTCAAATGAACTTCCCACTTGTACTTTGTTAAACCCCTTTAAGTATTTAGATATTTCTATTACACAGTCCCCTCTCTCTTCTTTTCTCCAGGCATACATAGAGATTCTTTAGTCTTTCTTGATAATTATCCATGTGTAGCCCTCCGCTGAACTCTCTCCCAATGTCCTTCTGAATATGAGGTCTCCAGAACTGTACATAATACTCTAGGTGAGGTCTGATCAGAGATCTGTAATGTGGCAGAACCACCTCTCTCTATACAACCCAACACCCTGCTAGCTTTTTCTGACACTTTAATGCATTGTCTGCTGAACTTTAAGTCCTCAGAAATAATTCTTAAATCTCTCTCTTCTGTTATCGCTGACAGAACAGTGTCCCCAATGCTATATTCTGCCTAGAGATTTTGACATTCCAAGTGCATTATTTTACATTTATCAACATGAAACTGCAGCTGCCATACTCCCGACCATTCTTCTAATTTACTTAAGTCATTTGCCATTTAAGTTCTTCCAGCTGGAACGGAAGATCTACCTTGTTGCAGACCTCTGTATCATCTGCAAAAATACACACCTTACCATTAAGACTTTCTGTAATATTACTAATAAAAATATAAAAATAAGTACAGGTACCAATACTGATCCCTGAGGTAACCCAAACATCTTACATAGGCAACAGTTTAAAACATACTGCAGAACACAATCCTAGCCCCAAACGTTTTCTTTGTCCTTCTTTTCCCGTTTCTGTTTGAATTAGTTAAGCCACCCCAAAACCGTTCTTAATTTTCCAGTACACTCATTAAAGGAAAAAGTATAAGACTGAGCCTACCTTCACTTGTTAGTTTCCATTTTTACTTAAAACCTAATTTTCAATGTCCTTTAACAGACAGACAAAATAACTATCCTAAAATCATTAGTTTCAACTACGTTTCCCTTACCAAGGAAGTTTCAGGTGGTCCTGAGAACAACCCCTACCTCTAAAACTTGTATCAGCTGTTACTGCCAAAATATAGTGTGGATGATCATGGAATCTTGACAAAACTTTACAGAAAACAGAAATACTGAAGTTTTTGAAGTCGGTAATTTGCTTTTCAGTAAAAATATACATAAATTAGCACAGACAGTATTTACCGTATGAGAGCCACGCTTATTTCGAACGGAATCACACGACAATGTGACAAAAATACTACTCGGTAATAACCCAGGTCTCAGAAACCTTACTGTCTAATTACTTAAATGAACCAGAGAAGGGCTATAAAGAGCAATACAAGCCAGCATAAAAGTTAACTGGCATAAGTTCAACTTTAGGAGACATGGATACCAGGCTCCAAAGATCTGTCCAGCCTTGGCAACAGTAATAATAGCACAGCCTTATCAAACATAAAACAGGCTGTTTAAGATAATATGCCACATGGTATGAAAACGCTTGCAAACTATATGTGAGATATATCAATTTTACTTAGCCCAACTTTTCTGATGAGAGTATATGGACACTATATTTACATTACATATCAATATTTATACTACAAATCAACCCATAATCCCCCTCCTAAAGCTGCATCAGTAAAAACCAAACACTTATGTTTGAATATTCATTTCATGTGTTAAGGATCCGTAGGTAATTTAGCAGTTTGGGGCAAATACATGGTTTTAAAGCTGTACATTTTTTAGTAAACATGGAGGAGGGGGTAACTATTTTAGTCCACATACAATGTCTTGTTTCCTAGAGATATTCCACTTATTTCCAGGACAACTTACCTGAACAAGGAAAATGATGAGAAAATAAAAATTAGCTATTCTTCGAAACTGTTCAAATAAATTCTTCGGAACAAAATTCAACACAGTATACTGCGAGGAAAAGAATAAACAACCATTAGTGTATGAACATTAAGCAGCAGGAAAGACTAGTACAATTTGGTAAAGGGTCAGATTGTCGAGGCTGTAGCCTCCAGCCAAACATTTCTCTTCCAAAAATATATATTTGCATATACTTACCCAGAACCCCTTGCACCATAGGCTTTTGCTGTAAGTTAGTGTTTGGAAACACTTCCAAAGCCCAACAGTTATTGTATTCAGTTTTACTCATCTTCCAAATGTAACTTACTTTAAAATACCTGTTAGGAAATGGTAAAGACCCCGAAACATGGCAGGTATTAATTTTCTTTATACTGCCCCTTTAACGAAAACCAGCTCAGTTCCTGTTAAACAAGTTAGTCAGCTCCCTTAAAATTTATGCTTGAGGCTACTTGAGGTATGTCAAGTTCAAAGTACTGTAAGAGTACTGCGTCTTAATTAGACACACCACTAGCCAGGCAATCAGAATTTCTAAACGTTGCTGAAAAACGAGAGAGGGGGAGGAAAGAGAGAGAGAGGGGGAGGAAAGAGA
>VKOC01000005.1:31516713-31538187 GCA_009364415.1 Spea multiplicata
TCTCCTACTCGATCCCTACGTTCCTCCCATGGGCTACGGCTCTCCTCCTCTTCCTTTTCCCGTCTACAAGATTTCACTCGAGCTGCCCCATATCTCTGGAATCTACTCCCAAGTATTCACCCTCAGCATTCACCCTCCCTCCCGACATTCAAGAAACATCTAAAAACCCACTTCTTAAGCGAAGCCGCACCACCATAGCTGCTAGAACTTCCTTGTCATCGATGCAACCACCACACTACCTCTCACCCTTTCTCTATGCCTTATGTTTGTCACCCAATTTCCCTCTAGATTGTAAGCTTACGAGCAGGACTCTCTCCACCAAATGTATCGGATTGTCAATACATGGTCAATTCTTGTCTTGTCATATCCCTTGAATTTATGTATTGTATTAAGCGCTGCGTAAACTGTTGGCGCTAAATAAATAAAAGATAACATAACAGTTTTACTTACAGTACACGTGAGGCTCAAACATGTTTACAATCTAGAGGGAGTTAGGGTGTATTACACGAGAGGTAAAAGTGCCGCTGTTAGAGATGGACCAGCCACACTAATATAAGCATTGCAGGAGAGGGACTAGGAAAGGTGAGCTAAAGGAATATGGGACGAATGCGTAATGCGTAAGTTCGTAGGTGTCCTTAAAGAATTGGGTCTTGAGGGACTGAAGGCAGGGGGGAGAGCATTCCATAGGATAGGGGCAGCCCTGGAGAAATCTTATAAGCGCGCATGAGAGCTAGAAATCAGAGGAGAGGATAGAAGGAGATCATTGGATGAGCGGAGAGGGTGACACCAAGCCAGCGAGCGCGAGGGGATGGAGAAATGTCTGCTCCGTTAACATTAAGGGTAACTGATGAGGGAATGTTGGCTGAGGGAGGGAATATGAGGAGCTCGGGTTTGTGTAGAGTTTCAACCTCACCTCTGTCTTTGGCATTCACAGGCATGTATTAGAACAGGGGCGTCCAACCTGCGGCCCTCCAGCTGCTGCAGGACTACATTCCCCATAATGCTCTTTCAGCTAAGGAGCTGGCTGAGGAGGATGGGAGATGTAGTCCTGCAGCAGCTGGAGGGCTGCAGGTTGGACGCCCCTGTATTAGAAGGTGTGCATCACTGTTTGTGAGCTGTAAGCATTACAGCTGTGCGTTTTTGCTTAGAATCCTCTTCCACAGGATATGTGCTCCAAAGAGGATAAAGCAATTTATGTTCAGTAACATCCCTAATACAAAGGAATAACTCGCGTGCTTGGGTTTGCTATGCTCTTGCACACTAGCGACATTACTTGTGACTCGGAGGACCTCTGGTGATGCCATGATGAGATTCACAGGGTCCTTGTAAATATTGTGTATCGGCAAAAGAATGCTTAAACCTCCATTTGAGTATTTCAATCCCTTACAATGTAACGGGACTCGGCTCAAGAGCCGCAGGACCTAACATTACATCCCAGTGCCAATTTTGCTAGGATGCAATATTATGTCCTACAAGTTTATTAAATAAAATTAACCAGTTGAATGTACTTGCATTTGGGGTTTATAGCAGCTCTAGTCCAGGCATCAGCAAAATGGGCTATCCTTTTCCTTAAACGAGATGATTTGTATTGGACGATGCAGAATAAGGCTCTCACGGCTGATAATGATATCTAACTTCACGTAAGATCCGATTTTCCTTCTGTTTTTACAGGAAGGTAGTGCGCAGCTAGCTTTACCCACACCTAAATATCTGTCTGACGTAAGCACTGCTGGAAGCCAGGGAGGAGCGGTAGCCCCGATGACCGGCACAATAGAAAAGGTAATGGCAAAGATAAACATACAAATGAAAATGCATGTATGCTGATCGGGGTTGATATGTTTTTTTAAAGTGCAGGTTTGAAAATGGCTAGCATGATAGATTTTCAAGTGCCTCTATTCCTTGTCAATTCGCCAAAATGGAAGTGTTTTGCAAAAGTTGTGTTGCCTCGTTTGACTTGGTGGCTATAAGAACATTTGTGTTCATTGAAGTTATTTTTGAATTTAGGTGTTTGTAAAGGTGGGTGATAAAGTTGAAGCTGGTGACCCATTGATGGTTATGATTGCTATGAAAATGGAGGTGAGTTTGTTCATCTGACAACTTTCTGACCGTATAGCACTGTATATTTAGTGCTATCTTGCCAAGTTGTTATCAAAGATAAAATACTTCCATACATTGGAGGTTATTTCCTAAATGGAGAGTTGTAGCCTCATCTGCCTGAATTCAATATTCAATAATGGTTACTTTCATCTGCATGAATGGCTGAGCTGGCCCTGTATACAGCATAATTAAGTAGGTCAGGACTTTGTAGAAACCTCACTGATTGAACCTTTTTAGTCACCTCTAGGACATACTTGTGTCAGAAGCCCATTAGGACGTACAGATACAGATCCCTTTGTTGCAGGGATATCTCCCTTGTCGCTACATGGGAGATGAGACTATAGACAGCCCGGACTCTTCCCTCTTCCGATTGGTTGGTGTAGATTGGGAGGCCAGTGATGTCATGAATGTATGAGAAAAAATTAAAAATTAAATGTATGAGAGATTCCCAAAGGCATCTCGGCCATACTCCACTGGTAACAGTGAACAACACCCCCCCCCAAAAAAGTAATAAATACAAAAAAGTCAATAGTATTAAAAAAATATGTAAAATCGGGTAATAATGATGTCACCCCCTGGAACCAAAAAAAAATATTTATGTGGGGTAGATGTAGTGAAACAACATTGGGTAATTGTATATTTTTTTTTATGAGAGTTTACACATTTTTTCCCCTGAAGAGTAGCTTCCGGGCAGATTCTCCGCCTCCTCTCTACTTTTCTCTGTAGTAAAGAGAGGAGCAGACTTTGCTTGTGCAAAATGTTTGTTTTATCATCGCTTTTAACATGAATTTCACATTCTCTTAAGAATTAAAACCCTATCCAGATACAACTTTGGCTAACTTTCTTAACAATCAATTTGAAAATGATTTGATCAGCAGTGTCATCGCATATGCTAAAAATGAGTACAAATAAACTAGAACAATCACAGCCAAACCAGTGAATTCTCCAATATCCAGCAAACAAAATGTAGCCTGGAATAGGGTATGTACTTGGAAAGCTGCTCATTGGAAACCTATGTACACAGCCATGGATATAGAAAATATACATTTATTTTGCAAATGCTTTTTGTTAAATGTCTTCATAAAATTGTGCTGGTTGGATCTGGTTAAAAGACACTTGTTTTCCAATATTGAGAAATGTTTTTCTTTACAGCACACGATCCGGGCTCCGAAACCTGGAACCATAAAAAAAGTTCACTTCAAAGAAGGCGCCCAAGCCAGCAGGCACGCTCAACTTGTTGAATTGGAGGATGAAGATACTGACTCCGAATAATTTCCGGGAAATAAAGCACTAATTTTCTTGTTTAGTACAAGAGTCTATAAATGTTTCGTTTGTTTATGATAAATATTTTAAACAGGTTCAGAACAGTTTTGTTTTATTTAAGAGACCGTATATTTAACCGTGTCATGATAAAAACATTTAAACTCGCTGAGATGATTGATCCCATAATTAGAACATGGAACAGATGTTTTCACAAGAGGAAGCATAACGGTATGTTTTAATCTAGTTTTAATCTAGCTCTACCGTGAACAGTATACAGAAGGATGATCAGATTTGCATGACCCAAAATATGAGTAGTTACAAGCTAGTACAACTTAAGATTAGTAAAACACTGGGACAGTATGACAGATATACAATTCATTTTCTAGCAGTAATGGTTTGTTCTGTAAAGGAGTTCCATTTGAACTCTTTTACTACTGAAAATGTATTGGGAAATATGTGGGTAACTCAAAACCAAAGAAGCATTCATTGTTTCTTTTCAGGAAAAGTTTGGAGTGTGGGGCGGGTGTAAATATACACGCAGTCGACATCCAAGACAGAACAATAGGATTCACTCATATTTCTAGTACATTTTTAATGTAGGTTTGACTTAACACTCATCAAAAACTTTGGTTTTAGACATTTCTAAAATTACATAGGTACTTAACTGCCCATTACCCTTACTTAACACTAAAGTGCTAAACGCAAAAAACACTTTAAAGGGGACATCCCGTGGAAAAATAATTTTTGTCTCTGAACACTAAGTGCTATATACAGTAATTTATAGTAATAGTTTTTTATGCATTGGAGAAAACTTGGTTTTATCTCATTTTGCCCCACTAAACTTCCTTTATACGCAGTGCTGCTTAGTCGTGTGATATCTTGGAAACACCACACTGGGCTGATTCTCTGCAGCAATGGCAAATAAGTACTTTTTGTCCAATAGACTAACTAGTCAGTGTCTGAGGTATTAAGACCGAGACATTTGAATGTTGATCACAGCACTTCTATGATAAGTCAGATGCCTGTCCTGTGGATGGGGCCAGGATAACAGAGCTAGGACACATATACATGTCTAATATGCAGCTACCTGAAAACACATTATTACTATAAACACAGTATTTCTAGTAAAAAAAAAACAAAAAGAAAAAACAGTGTTGGTGGGAATTTACCTTTAAATGGTCCAAATACTTCATGAGCTATATCTGTAAACAGAAGTACAAATGCCAATACAGTAAATAGAAGATTTCAGCTCATGGGCTTCATTATGCATAATAAAGGGTGAATCCGGGTGAAGCTAGCGCTGTATAATGCATAGTAGAATCAGTGAGATGATATGACCTCTTATGCATAGGGAAGGTAGTAACTTACAATGTTTATTGAATAAACACCTGTATAGTGTTATCTAAAGTGCACTGATTTATAGTTCAACATGGCACACATAATGAAGGTTTTACCGAACAGGTCAATAATATTGCAGTTTTGTGGTACTGTTTAAACCAGACGGGCCAAAACACAATATTATGGGGCAGTTATGGGAAGAAAGTAATATGATGCAAGTCTGCTACAATGTGTAGAGATTTTCTTTTATTATTTTATATCTTCCAACATATAATGCTGGAGAGCTGTTTTTCCACTATAAAATATTTATTATGGATCAATGGCCGTTTTCATTGTTGAATCTCTAACGCAGGCATGTCCAAAGTCCGTCCCGAAGGGCCATTGCGGCACCAGATAAGTTGGCCACAATATAGATTGTTTTTTTTTTTTTATTTAACGCAGTGATTTTAACACTGTTTAAGATTTGTCATCCGAAGTCACTAAAGTGAAAAGTATGGCAGTTTCATACTTTGCATAAAATAGTTAATTTGCATTTCATTTAAATGGTTCAAGATGTCAATGACTAAATGGTCGGTAAATTTAACCATCGATACATGTTACATTCATCAAAATCTGGCACTCTTTTCAGATTTTTATAAAGTTTGGACATAGCCTGCTCATAAACGGATATGGATTTCAAGCAAGAACGCGAAAGGATTGAAGTCCTCAAAACTTCTCAGGTCGTTTTAGGGGGAAATTGTATGTGTGCCTTTATTACACACAATACGACAGGCGTTAAAAGGGAACTGTTGCTTTGAAAAACATATAAAAAAAGTCATCTTATTTTTATTTAGTGTTCTGTTTGGATTTATATTTTCCTGCTCTACATCCACCAAAGGCACATCTGGAGCATTTAATGCACATTTAGTTTTATTTCCCATATTGAAAAAGTAGGAAGCTATAACATGCTAAACCTGCATTTCTGTAGCAGAATGCATGAGTTCTTAGTGCTAGAAGTTCTTCTCAACCATGCAGGTCCTCGGTAAAGGTCTCATTACAAATCCCTTTCGGCGAGGCAGCAGATTATTTTCTCTGATGCAGCAGTAAGAGCAGCTCTCCCATATTAATCCTCAATAAGGAAATTGGGTTTGGAGGACAAGGAGTCACTTCTTTTATTCTCTTGGTCTGAGAAAAATGGAGAGGTATAATTAAGTGCTACAACTTTAGAATGTGGCAACACTGCTACAATGATACTAGACTGCAACAGTTACCCTAAGCTTAATTTCGGGCACCGCCCGCTCAGTCCTATTAAGCCTTAGTGGACCTCTTCTACTACAGCACTGTGCTAGCGCCAATGAAAATGATATTATGGAGGTCTGCAAAAACCTCCATGGTACAACTCGTTTCTAGGAGGTAATCTTTCATCATCCAGCTGGCACATGGAGATCTGTGGCATACTAGGGGGGGCAATAGGGTAACCCATCCCTAGTGAAATGGCCCAGGGGCTGCCACACCACCCACTGATCTAGCTCTCTAGGCCTAGTGGACAGAGGCAAGAATATGCCACTGATACAGACAGCTCCTAAAACACATACAAATGTATATGTAAAGGTGCTTAGATTTGCAAATTTGTGAGGATAATGTATAACAAAAATTATCCTGGTGCAAAAGTTTCCAAAGTGGTCAGTTATATACCATTAATTGCTTTGGAGACAATACCACTTTTCAAACATTGCACAAAAATTGTTTTTTAAATAACTACATTTTTGTTAATTGCTAAACTATAATATAATAATGGGTTACTTATTTAAGCTGAAAAATAAGTCCATTATATCCAACAATCTATGCAGATCTATATCAGATAGGACAAGTGATTTAATTTAATGCTCATACACTTTTTGAAGAAATCTGGCAGCCTGGTAAGATTTGAAGGAGTTGAAGAAATGCACCGGCGGTAAGTGTGTAAAGTCATAATCCGATCAGCCATGATGGATCACCTGACACATCCCCAATGTCAGCTCTCTGCATACTGAATACTTTGAGGATGTACATGACGTTGTTAATGCAAATGCCACTTACCAGAAATGCGTGGATATTATCATTCCTTACACGGGGTTTCCTTGCTTGCCTTCGCAGTGCCCTGTAAAAGGTATGAATACATATTAGGCCAATAAAAAACAGCAGTATGTGCACACTTGTTCAGTTTATGGCGATAAACATTGGTGTTCACAGCATTGAGCAAACATCTGCAGTTTGTTGAAATTTTACTCCGCAATACACGCTACCTACACCACTGTCTCATTCGTTATCAAAGCACGTTGCTGGTTGATTCATAAATATATTTCTATTTCAGATACTTCTGATGTTATGTTGTGTGACGGTAACATTTGCTTTGTTCCGTAACGGTTGTGTGAATCACATTCCCCGCTAGGTCACACTGAAGCTGGCAAGCAACACACCAAAGGCTCGTTTCCAAAAACCAACACAAGGAGTGTCTTGAGACTGGTGGTGGCGATAACTCAAACAATACCTATGTTAATAGATCATGGGAGCACGGCGATGGGGCAAGGGGACAGAGGACGGAGATCCAAAGTCTGCTAAATGCTGAAGAAGCTCCGGTCTCTGTAAACTGGTGTTAAAAGTTTCCCATGACCAAGATACAAGGCTTATTTACAACAGGGTTACACCAGATAGACAATCCTGTTACTTTTGTAGGTGGTCTTCAGGGACAAAAAAAAAAGTATGTACTATTTAAGGTTCTTCATGGCATCTGTGAGCAGTATTACTATTTGACAGGTCATCAAATTTTACGCTGTGGATAAAAGCATTACATACTTAAAACATAATACAGACACATATACGCAATATTAAATGCAGACATATAGCATAGTTAAGCATTTGCCACAATAAAAACACTGTTTTTTGGAGGTAATAATTTCCCTTTTAAGTCAGCAAAATGTCTTTAGCAATCTTCTCTCATTATACACCATAATGTTGGGGTGTTATAGACTTATTGACATGAACAGCAACATGTTTGACAGCTGTACCTAGATGAAAATGCTCACATTAGCTATGATACTTACTGTTACATTAATGATGTCACTGATGAGGTAGAATCCAACAAAACGAGACTGAGATTGCTCATTTTCTATAGTTCGCTCTGTGAATATAATGCATTGTTAACATTTTCTGACAAGCGTTCCTAAAAGATCTAACACAGGAGTAAATGGTCATTTATACTTACACTGAAGTTTGTAGTTATGAGCTGTTCCCTCACTTCCATTCCCTCGTCTTCCGAATCCATGTACACATCAGGCAATACGGTCTCCTCTTGCACCAACTCATCTTGCCTGTTTAGTGGCACTTGGTGGCGGATGGCCAAGTTATGTAACATACAACACGAAACAATGATGTGGGAAGCTGTGTCAGGATTACACAAGAGGTTAGAGAGGCACTTAAAACGGGATTTTAAAGCCCCAAAGGTACGTGTGACTACTAAATGGGTTGTCTTGTGTGCCTCATTGTAACTATGTTCTGGTGCTGTCCGTGGATTTAAAACAGGAGTTAGTAACCAAGGGCGACATCCATATGCTGAATCGCCTACAAGAGAGTAAAAAGAGAGAACTCTTAGTAAAAGAAAGCGTCAGAATAGTGAACTCTAGGTACATCGTACTGTAAGCTCACCCAAAAGCCACCCATCTGGCATTTGTCCGTTTTCAAAGTTGTCATATAGAGCCGACTGGCAAAGGATGTAGTCATCTTCGCACGAACCAGGAAAGCCCGACCTAACGCTCATGATGCGTTGTCGGGCATCGCAGACCACCTGAGTGTTGAGGGAGTAGAATCTCTTGTGATTGCGAAATTGTTCCCCTCGTACAGCCGGCCGCCTTATTGCGACTTGAGTGCAGTCAATGACACCGAGTACCTTCGGCATACCCGCCATGCTGTGGAAAGCCAACTGCAGCTCAACCCAGTCTGCATCCTGGCGAGGAAAATGTAAGAAGTCTTTGGCCCTTGCCACTAGGGCCCTGAGCACCTGAGTGAGGCAACGTGAAAAGGAGGGTTGACTAATCCCAACCACATATCCAGTTTCTGTCTGATATGAGTATTTACCAAAATAATTCAATACAGCTAAAAGTTTTACCAGTCCTGGAATAGCATGGCTTCTTGACGTCAGAGGTTCCAAGTCTTGTGAAATATGCTGGTACAAATCCATGATGGCCTCACGGCTAAGTCTAAATCTCTTCAGAATCTGCTGGTCAGAAAGCCGCTCCAGAATGGTTCTTGGCTGGAAGACTCTGGGGATCCGGCCTCGAGATGAATTAGTCAGCGTCTCTCCGTGGATCTCATCCCTCGGAGCTCTTCTCCTCCTGGCCGACGGCCTGGACACAGGTGTGTTTTGGCTCGCCGGAGTATTTTCGGTCACTGCTTCGGGGTTGACGTCTGACATTTCGGAACGTTAACAAATAAATAATATTTGGCAGCGGCAGGGTATGAGAGGAGTGTATCCTCAATGATTAATGTTTTGGGGGGACTTGGAAGCTCTATTGGTGTTCAGATGCGATCACAGAGTGAACTTTTTAGCAGTTTGGACATCTGCGCGAATACCGGAGTCCTTCTGTTTTGTGTTCTTGCGATTCAGTTTCGGATTTCTATTTGGAGACAAAGTCAGATAGATATTTGGGGACTCCTTTAAACGCCAAGTTGGTGGAGTGTGGAGTACAGAATGAAGCGTGTGTTTCCCGGGCTGACGGTGTGAAGTGACACTAATACATATCATTAATGTAACTGTACTTTTCCCGGAAAAATGGTGGAAGTGCACTGGGCAATATTATTTCGGGGGAATGAGAATAAAAGTCCTCGTTATATTTTTGTCCCCTTTACCCCTCACAAAGTGTCTTTATATTTCGTATTCGTTATGACGGCTGTCTTCGGTGCCTTGCCTGTCCATTAAGGCCCGTCTGACCCTGCCAGTCTCCTCCTCGCAGGCCTAGCCTCGCCGTGTCCACACTGCAGCTCGCTTTGTGCGCCCACCCGTTGGGCTCTCTCCCGCTCTCTCTTTTAGTGAATCCCCGCAGCCCTTCGCCCTGCGTCCTGGGCTGTCTCTCCGCCCCTTTTGTCAAGGGCTCCGGTTGCCGGTGTGTCCGTTGGCGCGGCCCGCAGTCCCTCTCCGTCCGTGTCCGGCCTTCCCCCCCGTCTGTGCCCCGCAGGCCGCGACCTCATTGCGCATGAGCGAGATCGTGGAGAGCCCGTGAGAGCGGAGAGCGCCACTCACACTCACCGGGAGGCCGAGCACCAACATGGTGAGTGAGTGACCGGGGCGACGGGCTTCATACAGAACACGGGGGGCACAAGGGCCCTGACAGTTTCCACGTAAACTCTTCCACCGAGGATGTCAGGACAAAGGCTGCCGAGCGTCGCATCTCCAAGCCGGGTAGTGCTGCTTACTCCAGGCCGTGGTCTCAGGGCCCAGTTAGTATGTTTCCTCTCCTAGGTCACTGCAGCTCGAAACAAACAGCGTGGGAAAAAGTGTACAAAAACAACCCTGTAAAATGAATACTTTAATGTACAGCTATATTGTCAGCTGTGCCTTTCCATAAGATGCAGGGTGTCCCCGGCCCCGCTGATCACACAGACCCCCAGCTTCCCATCATCCAGCACCTGGTACAGAGAGGGGGCATTAAGCTACACAGTCATATAATGGGGGGGTGCGCTGGAAGAAATACATAGTAAATATACCTAGCTGCACCATAACAGCCCCGGGTGGTGTTTATGTAATCACAGTGCAATGCCTCATACCAATTACCGTCCATGTATTTGGGAAAATCGCTATTTCCTTTGTAAATATTTTGAAACGTTTAGGTCCGATCGCCAATATACGTTTTTATTGTAATTCTGTTGATAATATTGCTGTTATTTTGGTGCAGCGCGTGCGACGTGATGATGTATGCGTAAAACGCGCTGATACCGTATTCTGACGCTTCGCCATTTAAACTTTGGCAAAGTTGCAAGCGTGAAAAGTGGCTTTTTTTACGCTCGTGAAACACATTTATACAATTGTGACAAAGCCAACGCTAGCCCGTTTAAATACATTCTTGGCATAGAGAATAGTTTTTTTAAAAGTTCTATGTTTTATCAACGTTATAAGTCCGTGAATCCAATTAATTGTGTTGCTTTTCTATATTTTTAATTTAAGGTTCAAGTGTAAAAGGAAACTGCATAACATATTAGCGTTTTATAATAAATAATCATTTTTTCATATTAAAGGGACGACGTTGCGGCTCTGTGTTGCTTCCGTCAGTTCTCTGGATCTAAAGATTTGTATATTCTTATATTTGCAGGAAACTTTTAAATATGTTTTCATTGCAAAGTAAATATTGGGGCTCCTCAGTACAAATAAACATAGAATTTGACAGCAGATAAGAAATCATTCGGCCCATCCGGTCTGCATGTATTTTTCTAGCTTCGGGGACTCAAGCGTTAATCAGTCCTTGGACTTGTCTTAGATTCAGGGTAGCCACATCACTAATTACATTTATATTTGTGTGTTAATCTCTACCGCTTCTGCTGGGGAGCTGTTCCACTTATCTACCCCCTAAAATAACACCCCATTAAATTGTAATTAAAGCACAAGCCTGTATACACTTTGCGAGAGTTACTATCCTGTCTAAAAATGAAAAAAGGAGAGAAACTCTGTAACGGAATACACGTCATACTTGTACAGATCTTAGGCAGTAAGGAGGACTCACCAGTAGCCAAGCGTGTTTAAATGTCTATGAGCTTTCGCCTGCCTCCTCTTAAATGTAGCTGAAGCTAAAAAAAAAATGCTTCCAGCCGGTAGCCATGACCCCTAGCCACCCGGGCTAATTGATTGGCCTTATTATGTACGACTGTGAAGTATATTGTAGAGCTGATTAAACCCCGTTGTGTTGGTGGGAAGCACCGTTTTCTGTTACTACGTCCGTGTTTGTGAAATCACTGACGCCGCGGCTGTTTCTTTGTTTGAAATCCCCACAGAACAAGTTGAAGTCCTCTCAGAAAGATAAAGTTCGTCAGTTCATGATCTTCACACAATCCAGTGAGAAGACTGCCGTGAGTTGCCTGTCACAGAATGAGTGGAAGCTAGACGTGGCCACCGACAACTTCTTCCAGAATCCAGAACTTTATATACGGGAAAGCGTAAAAGGGGCGTTGGACAGAAAGAAGCTCGAGCAACTTTATAACAGGTACAAAGGTGAGTTCAACACAACCGGCAGACTCTTCTTCTTCATCTTTCGTTGATAATGATGGCCAAATTCAGTACGTGTTCTTTGCTGACGTGCCAGTTTAGCGTGCTGTATAGTTTTGTCATAGTGTTTGGGTTTTTTTTGTTACTAATCTTTTTTTATTTTGAAAACATAAAAAAGCATGCATTCTTAATAATAAATAATTATTTTCCCAATAACGTAACACACATTAACCCCTTCAGTCCCCTATGGACATACCGGTATGTCCAAACAACGCATCCCAAGAATCCCCTATGGACGTACTGGTACGTCCTGCCCTTCTTGCAGCGGCAGGGATGTGTTTGAGAGCCTGGACTCCCCTCTGACAGCAGAAGCTGGCATCGCAGGCTTTCTGCTCTCTAATCTGATGTAACAGCTTCCGGCATGAAAGCCAGAAAGCTGTTACATTTTTAAATGCCGATCACGCAATCGGGCATTCACTTCCAGGTCGCGTCACTGCTGACGTCACCCAGAAGGTCGTCGGAGGACAGGATATCCCCTGAAGAGAATATCCGGTCACTCTGATGAGGCACAGATGCTGAGATTTCTATGCAGGTCCCCACAGATCACAGTGTGATCGATGCAGGAGGAGAGTGAGAAACAATGTTTTTAAAAGGCCGTGTGATTTTTTTTTTTTAAAATCACAAATAATACTATAATAATAATTAAAAAAAAACAAAGCAATAAAGTGAGCTAAGTGATGTAATTGTGACATCACTGGCATTAATAACATGTCAAGAGGTCCCTAAGAGGAGCTCTAACCATTTTAAAAATATATATATACAAAATAGCAAAAAATAAAATAAAAAATACAAAAAATATTTAAAAACATAATAATAAAAAAGAAAAACTTACATCCCATTGCCCTAACACAACATCTAAACAGTATAACCCTCCTGCCCCCGTTCACAGCCCCCAAATCCGTTAAGCTATAAGCATAACTATGGTATCAAAGGAAAACTCTATCTCTCCTTGAAGAAACAATATATAGTTTACACCGACATAGCACAAAAGTGGCAAAATTGCTCCGGGGCTTGAGGTACCAAAAACCCCTGGGATTGAAGGGGTTAAGCGTAAAAGACACACAGCAGCGTTGGCTGTCTGTGTATTCACGCTCCTGGGCACTCTTCTAGTGCATTAACCCCTTGTAGCCATTGGTACCCTAGTCTGCTAGACAAGCTAGGCTGCTGGTTTATAAAGAGAAGGGGCTTAGGCAAAATATTTGGGGGGATTTTAATATTGTTTAATCAATTTAACGTTTTATTCTAACTATGCAATAGAGACGAGCTGCATCATTGATTAGGGGGACACAAAGAGGACAAAAGCAAAGGCAATTTAGTGAAGAGTAAATGTGATTTAAATTAATGTATTAATTAATAATTAATACATTAATTACATTTAAGAGTAAAGAAGTAAAACCTCTAATCTGATTTCTCCGAGAGTTTATAGCAATCTCCAAAAGGGGAACTCATCAGAAGCCACTTAAGGGCTTCTTTTTTTCTTTTTTTTCGGTCCCAAAAGGTGTACTTCATTTCTTGTAATGTATATATGTGGTTCTTAGATATCCGTTGGTAGCGCCAAGCAGGGTGTGGGTTGCAAGGGCAAAAAAAAAAATGCTTTTGTTCAGCAACTTTTCCTGGCCTGACGATTTATAAAGAGTCGGCTTGTCTATTTGGCAAAGCAGACTACTTGCTATCAAAGTGTTTGTGCCGATCACTACTGTTTTAACACATGTAAAATATCAATATGTCAAAAAAAAATCTAATAAGGAAAAGTTGTTAGAGGGTGCTTGTGTTGTGCTTTGGGATCATTAAGGTTATTCTGTGATATTGCATATGTTGACCATGTTACAGCACAGTTGAAGAAAACTATCTCAAAATGTAATGATTTGGAGTCCAAATTACGGTAAATCCGGCCGATGACATTTCAAGCCGCGCGTAGAGCAAAGTTGCTGATTTACCAGCAGCTGGCAGCTATTTGATCTTTTTTCTGTTTTTTGCCTGTTTAGGATACATTTTATTGTTATATTTTTGCATGATGCTATTTCTGTCTTTCCCCACCGATTGAATAAACAATGCTAGACTATAAGATTACAGTATACACTCTGAAGAACAGGGATGTTTGTGTTTATTATTGTGTGATTATTGCAAAAAGAATAAGTGTAGGCTTTGGTGAGGCTGCGCGGGGCAGTGAATTGTCCCCTTCATACCTCCCACATGTTTATCTTTGGGTTTGTGTCTTTGGGATCCGGTTTTTCGTCCCTCTATTTTCCTCTGATGTCCCTTAAAATTTAAGTGGTGTTGCCCTCCCAACTATTTTCCTTTAAAGGTAAGCAGGGAAAGCAATAGGTTGTTCTGCGCTTTACAGATCTCTGGGCAGACTTCACCTAGTATTGGGTACAGTCCTGAAGACCCCATCTCCAGAAGGACATTGAAACACACATTAGACAGAAATTGAAAAATGGGCATACTAGATGGGTTTATCTGTTTATACGTTTCTGTACTCACAAAATCCTTTAATATGAAGGTAATTTGGTGAGACCGTCATGGACAGTAAATTGTCCCTATAATTACATTTTGTATAAAAAATAAATTTCCCTTACTTTTCAGAACTATCTGAATTGGAGATTTTATTTATACAGTTCAGTACATATGAAAGCAAGCCCTTGTCCTGCATAATCATAACCAACAGAGCATAGAAGGTCTATAATGTATGTTAATGTCTATAAAATGCCCCATAAACAGCTAAATTGGTTGAGAGCATTTTCACCTATACATTCTGCTGTGTAAAATAGTTACTATGCCGTTGTTTATATAAACTTCTTTTATATCGTTTATGTACAGATCCTCAAGATGAAAATAAAATTGGTATAGATGGAATTCAGCAGTTCTGTGATGATTTGGCTCTTGATCCGGCCAGCGTCAGTGTATTAATAATCGCATGGAAATTTAAAGCAGCCACACAATGCGAGTTCTCAAAGCAGGAATTTTTGGATGGAATGACAGAATTAGGGTAGGTTGGCTGGTGGGGGATGTATGATAATTTTTTTTTCTGGAGATTGACTTTTTATTTACTCTGTATTATAACTACATGTATTTTACTCTGTATTATAACTACACGTATTGTCTAGTTTGGAATCGGTAAGATTTGCTTATGTATTTTGGATATAGCAGACATTTCTAGTGTGTATTGTAAGGAAACAAATTATTATTATTATTATTGCTACTTATATTATTTAGTATTTTTTTAGAAATACTATTCTATTTTTTTTTGTTATTTGTCAACAGCTGCATCTTTTGATGGATGTGTCCAACCTGTTATCTGCAATATAGTAGACAAGCTAGAATGTCGTCATGCTGCCTGTGATAACCGATAGAATGTCTCATTTTTCCATGGCAGTTCCCCTTTAAGACTATTTTTTCATGAGTATACAGTACAGAACTTTATACCATAATGTAGGTTAGCATTAACAAAACTGCTTTTATCTCATTTTGTTCATGTTAAAATGAAAAAAGTCCTTTATGTGCACACCTGGAGGCAGCCATCGTTTTCTGTCATTTTCTGTAATATTTTGGTTTTCTTTCTCTGTTCACAAACACTGAGCTGATTCTTTATGGTGCTCAGACTTGGTTTTTATAATATTTATAGTTGTTATAGTAGTTATACACCTATCCTTCCTGACGACCTTAGTAATTCTAGACATTATGGTTTTTCATAAGCCTTTATTGCATTTTTTTTAGGTTACCACATAACTTTAACTCCTAAAATTGCCACTTGACCTTTTATATGTATTTCTTTTCATAGCAAAAGCAGAATATCCATTTGAATGGCTTGAACTCCTGGTGTTAGAAATACACGCCCATACTGAGCGGGGGGCAATTCTGTGTCTCCTTGAAAATTTATTTAATATGAAGGTTGCTGTTGTCATGTGTCCCTCTTACGCTACTGTCCTTCGTGTATTAAAGAACACTGATGGCACGCTAATGTAATATCCATTTGTTTCTTATGCAGATGTGACAGCATAGAAAAATTGAAAGCACAGCTACCGAAAATGGAGCAAGAATTAAAGGAGCCTGGGCGATTTAAGGATTTTTATCAGTTTACATTCAATTTTGCAAAGAATCCAGGGCAGAAAGGTCTAGGTATGTTTCCATGAAACACAACCCGAGATTGTAAGAGTCTTTAACTCCTTGAATTCACTATTCATTATAAAGAGCTAACCTGACCTTATACAATGTTCAGTTAGGACAGGTAAGAAGTCTTACTGATTGAAATATACAATTTTGGCTTGATTATAGGCCACATCCTAAAAGTTTGGTGCTATTTTAAAGAAAAATACACATTAGTGGAATGGTTAAGCAGTATTTTACGTAATACACAGGAATACATGTATTTTAAAATTTTTGGTATCTATTATGCAGTTAGTCAGGATATGTTATATACAAACAAATTTGGAAAACCAATAGCCATTTTAAGGCCCCCCCTTAATTCACAATTAACCTTGCTTATAGATATATTTCCCTCTGCCCCCAGATATGCCACCCCCACCTCCGCTGCCTACACTTCCGCCGGCGCTTCTATGGTGGAGCACCGGAAGGTTGTGTCACGCCGGTGCTCCACCATAGAAGCCCCGGCAGAAGTGCTGGCAGCAGAGATTGTCTGCCGGAGAGTAGGATCCAGATCCCCTGCAGTGCTAGCAGAAAAACAAACAAACAAAAAAAAAACCCACCAAATTACAGATCCCTGCGCTAAACCCCGATTATAGGCTGCACCCCCACTTTAAGTCTTTAAAGAGAAAAAAAAGCGGCCTATATTCGGGCAAATACGGTAATTTATACAGGCTAACCAAGCCGTTTTTGACACAGAAATAGCCCTTCGTAAAGTAGAGTGAAGTCAGCATAGATATTCTCACTTTACAGGGGGGGGGTCCATTTCCTTATCATGTACAATGAAGTTACATAGATAGTGATGACTGAAAATAATCAATTGTCCAAATAATCTGCCCCCTTTATTAACCTTTTAATTAATACATTAAGAAAGCTTTATGCATGACCAAGCTTCTTTCAATGCCTTAAATGTGTTTGCTCCACTGTCCCTATCGTTCTGCACCTAAAAACAAATTGCCATCATGAAACGCTTCTCGGTTACTTTCAGGCTCCTCTTGATATCACCGGTTCATCCAAGTATCTGCAGGGGTTTCAGCATTTTATATTGAGTAAATAATTACAAATGCCTGTTCTTATTGACATGTGCTATTGGTTTGCATTCATATAAATTATCTATTTACATGGATAACTGCATCTGCAATTCAGTAAAAGTTATTTGACCGAATAACCGCAGAGCAGAAGTGGATTCCTGGGACTTGCTTTCTGGGAAGTAGGAGAGGATTTGGGACTATGGAAGCTTTCTGTGGTAATAATAGAATTGTACTCGTGTGGCTATTTTCATGTCTTAAGCAAGACTGTTTTGACGACCTGCATGTGTTGAAAAGTCATAATCATTTTTGTAAAATGTGTCGCTTTTCAGATTTAGAAATGGCCATTGCCTATTGGAATTTAGTACTAAATGGACGATTTAAATTCCTAGATTTGTGGAACACGTTTTTGTTGGTAAGTTTCTGTTTCAGGAGTATTTTTTTTTTATATTGTGTGTCGAAATCCAAATTCTATATTGTGTTTGAAAGAACAAATAAAGCATGTTTATGGCGACATGCACATTATTTCTCTAGGAGTTGTCAGTGTGGATGAGTTAAGATTATGATGCTTTCGTATCTCTCTCCTCTAGGAACATCATAAACGATCGATACCAAAGGACACGTGGAACCTCCTTCTAGATTTCAGCACAATGATCGCTGATGATATGTCTAACTACGATGAAGAAGGTATAGCTTAATACACCCTTTTCTTTCCTTTTTTTATTTGTAATGCTTAGTAGGGTAATGTCTGTTGTACCTCATGAGATTGTGGCCAAACACAAACCAAAGGAGCTAAAGAACCCTATTGCACTCTGATGTCTATTACCTTAGCTGTATCTTATACTATGTGTTAAATCCGGTGGCTTGTGGAGAATTTACAGAAATCTGAAATGCCATGTCATTTTAAAAAGACATTTCACATTAGATTTCTACTTGGCCCTCTGTTTTGAAGCAAATCTTTGAAAAGATAAAAATGTAAAAAGGCCAAGAAGTATTCACCATGAAATTATGAACAACTTGCTTTTCCAAGCTAGCTGAGGCTGCAGTTATCCCTCCAGCCAGCGTAAAAAATGGAAATTAAAACAACATTTTCACAGCAAACCAAGCAATAGTTATCAGAACGGCCAGTGGCCATTTAGTAGAAGGGAAAGGTGTCTGCGCGTTCTCATTGTTGTTCTCTTTCTTCCTAGGAGCATGGCCTGTACTCATTGATGACTTTGTTGAATTTGCACGTCCTCAAATTGCAGGAGCAAAAAGTACAACAGTGTAGCACTGAGGAACCTTACAAAATGTACATAGTCTGTACAAATTATTGCAATGGAAACTTGCACAGTCAATTTCTTCTGGCTGGACTGTATAAAAGATGAGCCCTCCGAGCAGTCCTAGAGGGTTGAAACAGACATACGGAGACATCTTGAAACCATATCCTATTTCATTCTTTTGGTGGTTTGGGCTTCTCTGCTAGCCTGGAGCGCAGTCTTCACTTTCCAAAACTGTGGATTTAATCTCATATCTGTGGACCATCCTAGTTTATTCTCTCCCTAAATTTAAAAATAATTCTTATGGCTTTTCCCATAAAGCACAATGCCATCCTTATTTGCTAAGTACACCACAGCCTCGGTGAAGCCGTTGTTCAGCAATGTTAAATCATACATTATGGAGTCTACGTTCTTTTCAGTCTTGGGTGTCAAGACCTCTTATCAACTTTTGTTATTAACAATGGAGCCTTCCTGACGGTTCACTGTGCTATGAATGAACAAAGCAACACTGTAGGACAGATGCTTTCTAGAGTCTTGGGCTGTATTGCAGTGTCTGATGTTATTTGGGATCATTACACTGTGTATCATTTTGGCATCTGGAAATCACGGGCTACTGGCATCTAGCCCCAAGCTTTTTTGACGTCAAAGTAATCCATGCTGTGTGTCATGAAGAATAAATGTGGTTGCCATTGTTGCTGTTAATCTTAACGTAAGAAGTATTCATCTCCTTGGGCCTCATGCCGTGCATACAGTGCCATAAAATAGCCGCAGAATCAGTTGGCCAGCAAGCCCTGCAGCGAATGGGTAACTAACTCTTCCTCCTGGTTTAAAGTACATATCTGCCTGCTCGAAATAGAGGGTCAGCCCTAATGTGGCTCGGCTTGTGTCAAGCCATGAATCATTCACCGTGATTAAAATTCAAAATAGAAGTGGTTGCATTTGTAAATGCAGCTTGGCTAAGGAAGCTGTCGCCTTCTTTCCAGCGAGTACTCGGAGTATTCTTTTAGTACCGGCTCTGTCGGAAAATGACCTAAATACTGCATTTTCTCGTGATATGAGATATAAAAACATTTAATTTATCTACATCTTGTTTTTTTGTTGTGCTTTTTTTTTCTAATATACCACCCCCTTTCTTAGTCTTTTCATTAAGGTTAATGATTTGGCATATTTGTGGCGTTACTGAACAGATAACTAAACACAACTAAAGCATGGTTAATGCCATGCTAAAAAGTCTCTTGGATACTGTCACTCCTTCCATGGTCTTAAATTTCAGCCTTTGGAATATGTGTTTTATTGACTACCACTCATTCTGTTTAGCCTGCACCTGTTCAGATTCCATATCCCTTATGGCGATACGGTCATGTGTAAAACAGCATCCCTCAAAAAGTGAAAGTGGCTGAAGTTGCTGTAGAAGGACCCTTTAATGCAGGGATTTTGTACAGGGCTGGCCATTGCCACTGGCTAGACAGGAATTTTGCTGTTGCACAATTGATTAAAAAAAGTAAATGTTTTACATGCAATTCTCCCAAGAATAAATGTTTTTTGTTTACAGATAAATGTTTCCAAACCATAAAATGCTTACTGAAATGACATATGCAGACCCCTTTCATTTACAGCAACCTCCGACTCAGGATTGACATCCCCAAGAGAAGTGGAGAAAATGAATAAAACATCTCTTTTGTAGAAATATGGGTTGTCTCTGTATTTCTGTGCATACACACTACGGTTCCAAAGTTTGGGGTTGCCTTCTTTTTGAAAGAATAGCAAATTTGTTGGTTAAAAAAACACCAAATGAATCAGAAATACAGTGTAGATGTTGTTAATGTTGTGAATGACTATTCTAGCTGCAAACGGCTGATTTTTTTAATGGAATATCTTCATAGACGCACAAAAGCACTTTATCGCTCCTATGTCCCATGTTGTGTTCCCTAATCCAAGGAGGGCTGCAACAACTAATCGATAATGAAAATCGTTGCCAACGAATTTCATTATCAATTAGTTGAATCGATTTTTATCGATTATAAAATTAGGGTATTTTCAGAGCAAACGCCCTGAAAAAATACCCGTTTTCATTTTATAATATTTCTTTTATTTTTTTTTTTTAAGAGATAAGTACAAGACAAAAAGACAAAAAGAACATTTGAGTGTGTCCTTAACAACAAGTTTGAGACCACCCAAAACAGAAAAGAAGAAAAAACATACAAATAATAAGTTAAAAATACTGAATTGATTCATGACCTATTGCACATATACTTTATGTTCCCTGCATCACCAGGGTTTATTGTAGCTTAATTAAGTTACAGAAAGCTAGCTTAGATATTTTAGTGTTAATCCAGTTTGCCCATTTGTAATTGGTCTATCCAGCTGTTCCAAAAAGTATATTTTTCCTTACGGAAAATTGGATAAGTTGCAATTCCTCTCTCCATCTGGCATTGAAAAATTATTTGCGCCTTAACTTTAACCCATATAATTCCTTCAGTCTTTTTCCAGTTCCTTGCCATTTCCATTTTTATAGCTGTTAGTAAATGGAGAAGGAATCTCAAATCGTTTTTATTTGTGTTAGGAAGATTTTAAGTGTAGCAAAGCCTGATCAGGAGTCAGGTTCCATTTTTGACCAAAAATCGTTTGCAGACGAGGGGATATGAAATTCCAAAAGTTTTTAATTACTGTACAGCTCCACCATATATGTAATTCATCACCCTTTGGTTCCCCACATCTCCAACAATTAGGTATAGCATTATGGTACATTTTAGCTAATAGCAATGGAACTCTATCAATTAGTTGAATCGATTTTTATCGATTATAAAATTAGGGTATTTTCAGAGCAAACGCCCTGAAAAAATACCCGTTTTATAACCCATTTCATTGAGTGTGACTCACAGCAGCAGTTACTACTTACAGTCCCTCCCTGCAGTCACTCTGATTGGCCCAGCCCCTTTCTGCCTCCCAGTCTCTCTGATGATTGGTCCAGCCCCCTTTTTCCCCAGTCCCTCCCTGCAGATGATTGTCCCCGCCCATTTCCTTATAGCTTCCACACTGCTCAGCAACTCATCTAACTGTGAGTATAAAATTAATATTT